>CM038676.1:186560913-186907288 GCA_021605205.1 Aegilops longissima | reverse complement strand
GCCGGTGTATATGGCTTGGCATTGCAAGGCGGGTTCCTCCTCAAATGATAGAAGATTGGGAACACCGGGATAGTGTCGGCTCTGCAAAATAAATTCCACATTCCACCGTAGAGAGAATAATAATATATACACAAGCTCAATCTCTGGCGTTTTCCGTGGCATGACGTCATACCACCACCAAGCCATTACACAAATTGTTTTTTACTTTACCACCTCAGCACATTTAGCGAAGCGGTTTCCTTAACACGTCTTGTCGAGCGAGATCGTGTTTCCCCTTAATCCGGGATTCTCATCAATACGGTCGTGGGTAACCCAACCGCACCCGTTCGCCACGCCCCCTCTATCGAAGGCGAGTTCCAAACGGTCACGGAGACGGCTCTTGGTATTCTCCCTCTTTATAATGGGACCAAGGCTCGTTTATTTTTCTTTAATCCACCATCGAATCTTCTCCATGCTCCAAGTTCCAGCACCCGAGCTCCAGATTGGCGCTTCGGACCTTCAACAATGTCGGTTCCGACCTCGGGGCGGTGGATGCCCTCCTCCGTCACGGAGGAGGGCGTGCTAAAGCTACGGGATGCCAAGTACATCTTCGAGATTTCGCGACAGGTTGCCCTTGAAGGCAGGCCATCTCCACCCCTGAGCCCGGCGAGTATGTCGTCTTCGTTTCCCACCTCCCTCGGGGTTTAGGCTTCCCGATGGATCCTTTTGTGAGAGGGCACATGTTTTACTATGGGTTGGAATTCCATGACTTGGCTCCGGAGTCCATCCTCCATATATTCGGATTCATCGTCATCTGCGAAGCCTTCCTCCGCGTCACCCCACACTTCGGCCTGTGGCTGAAGACTTTCAATGTGGCGCCGAAGATGATCGGGGGGCGTCAAGCGGAGTGTGGCGGGGCGGCCATAGGTAGGAGAGCCGATGCCCCGTGGCCCGCTGGCTCCTTCCAAGAGGAGCTCGGCCTGTGGCAGCAAGAGTGGTTCTATATTACCGTTCGAGGGCGCAGACAAAAGTCGCCACCCTATTCCGCCGGGACCTCCACGACGATTGATATCGTAGGTCAACCAAGGGCTCAGCGGGGGCCGTCAAAGGGCGTGCCCCTCTGCAGGGCGGATTCGAGATCTCCTAACGAGGGAGATCGATATGGTGGTGGTGATGCAGGTTATGCTAATTAGGCGTCTCCTGCCTGCAAGCGCCGTCCTCTCCGACTATGGGAGTTCAATCCGGAGGCCCACAGTTCTTCAACACTTCATGGGTATGACACCCTAGAGATGTATAACTTATTCTTGGATCGCAAGAGTGCGTCCGGAATTGACCGAGGATGCTGGACTAAGCTGCAATCGCCCGGATACTCAAGTAAGTAGTTCCAAGTCCGGACATACCATTTGTTTGCCTTTCAATGATCCGCCTTATGACCGATCTCCTTCTACACAGGAGTGGATAGAGGAAGAAAAAGTGTCTGATGTCGGCCCCCTCCCGAGACCGCGCGGATCCGTGCTGGTCCGGATCTTTGGAGGTTGCGCCGGAGGAAAGCGAAGGGAAGCAGGAAAGCTACTGCCTCGCCAAGGAGGCTTTTGAGCGAGGGGATCGAGAATCCCTCCTACCAAGGGAGAAGAGGACTGCCTCAGAGGACCGGGGAAAAAAGCCCTAAGCGGGGAAGAAATCTTCGCGGAGGTCCTGCGTCGGGAAGCCCCGGCGCACAATCTCCTTAATGAGCCAGCCCTCCAACGAGCCGTAAGTAGAAAGAAAGGAGTTTTATAATAAGGGACCTCCCTATTTGTGCTTTTGAGGATAACAAAGTTTTTACCTTGTAGTTCGAATCTCCGTCCTTGCAGATGAGCTCGTCTTGAGGGACCTTCGTCCGGAGATGATAGAGAGCGAGGCGCCCCGTCCGGGCGCCCGTTGGATAGGGCGGACGAGCCTAAAGTGTCGCCACGGAGGAGCCCCGAGTGTGGCAAAGCGGATAGTTCGGCGCCAAGCTGGTGTCTGGTGAAGGATCTGCTTGAGAAGGCGTCTATCTCGGAAGATCAGCACGCATTGATGGCGTGGTGATTGAAAGGATTTCGTCCGCCCGAAGCGGTTGCATGATGCGTCGAGGAGTTCTTGGCGGGGTTTGAGGTATGTAAAAATGACACACCTTTTAACAGTTTTGCATATAGAATGCACCCTGTATAGATAGTAGCCCCTGAGACTCGGTGGGTTGTCGATATCGACAGCGTGCCGAGGATCAAAATCGCAGGTTTTAAATTCCCGTCGTGCCTATGCAGGTGGCGAGTCGTCCGGGGGCCAGCCGGACTTATGGAGTTGCTAAACTAAAGTGGTAACTCGATGTGGCGGATGAAGACATCGCGCTGATCAACAGGTGACTTGATGAGTCGCAAGGTAAGTGTTCTACTTGGCGGACACATGGTAAGGGGCGAAGCCAACTCCTTACAAAATTTGCGTGAAATGCAGATAGTGTTGCTGCCGTGGAGAGTCTTGGGCGAAGATGCTCAAGCCAAGGAGCAGGCGGAAGGAGTGATCGGCAGCCTCAAAAGCGCCGAGGAGTTAGCGGCGAAAGGGCCGCTGCTTGCCGGAGCGAGGAAGAGATAGCGAAATGGCTGTGAAGTTAAAAGAGGCTACCGACCGCAATGAGGCTCTTGGGAAGGAGCGCCTAGCGGGGCAGGAAGACCTGCGGAAGGCCACCGCTGAAGCCAAGAATGCCCGCTCTACAATGCGGGCCATGAAGGAAGAGCTGCGCCAGGCCGGGGAGATTGTAGCTGGCAAGCCTTTTCTGCTGCGCCGAAGGTTCACGGATTCAAAATATGCTCAGCTGGGCCAACTGTGGTGTCCGGAGGACCTTATATGGACTTAGCGGCGAGTGCGGCGGATCTTGGTTGTGCATTTTCGAAGCGGAAGGATCACCAGATGGAAGAGCTGTTTTGGTCTCAATTCCATAGTCCGGAGCGTTCACTTCCGCTGACTGATCGTTTGGCTGAGTGGGCTGAGCTAAATAGGTTGTCCGGGCTTTCTATGGCGGATATAGTGACCCATATCCGGCCGGATAGGCCCCAGCCGAAGAGTTACTTTGGCTTATTGCAGCAATTTCTTGGGGCGGTGCCGCATATCAAGGTGATGAAGCGGTCGGCCTGCATAGAGTCTTGCGGATGGCGCTTCGCCGTGTGAAGACACATTGGACGAGATGGATGCCACCGTTGTTGCGACCCTGGTTCGGATAATAACGGCTACCCGCCAAGCACTATTTTGGCGAAGTCTTTGCTGGTGCCCGTGTAATAGAGTCGCGATGCTCGAAAAATGTTACGTTGAATGAGCGTTTATATGATGTAAAAGCGATTTTTATGATGTAAGCGCCTTTTATACTTGTGCGTTCAAGTAATAGAATATCTCCTGCGGCCGTTCATGTATACGTATGTATAACCCTGAAAGATGGCGATCGTCGACTTCAGCCCCACGCACAAGGTGCGGGGTTGTTCATAAAAATAGCGCGTTTTCACACTTAATCCGGCGTCTCGGTCCTGTAAAGGAGGTGGTAGCGTAGCAAGCGAGGCAACGGACTATAATGCTTTATCACTTTCACTTAGCCATGGAGTTCGAGGTGGGGCTACGACATAGCCCACCGGGGCACCGTGCTCTCCGAATTGAAGGCGTATGTACTGGCGAAACAGCCCTTCGTCAAGCGGAGGAATCCTAAACATTCCCAAAGTCGATCGAGTGGTTGACCAGTCTCTCTGTATCATGATGATCAGTTTCGGCTTTCTCTCTTGAGGTGCTCGCCCATTAACTGGGCACAATCGCAGATAGTTCTCCTGGAGCAGCGTTAGCCGATGATACGGGCGTAAGGCAGCAAAACACGGGGCGGGCAAACCCAACATTTGACCAAAGACATGATTGAGCTGATGAATATAAGGCCTAACTCGAGACGCCGAACACTCCGAAGGTGTTCGGTCTTTATAATAGCGGAAAAACAAAGCCCTAAGCCCCTTGTGTCCAGTGCAGGCAGGTTCTCTGGCGCGCGCCGATGCCAAAACGCCGATCTCCACTCTGGTTATCTTGAAAAACCAGGGATTATAGCAACAAGAGAAAGTAAGAAAGGTTTGCGTAGGGTCTTAGTCGAAAAGGGTCCTTGCAGCGGGTCCCTCTGCACGTCTGCGCTGTGTCTCCGTTGTGCCGTATCCTGAGCGGTTGTGCACGATGTTCATCTGTAAAAGAGAGGAACTTGGTTGGAAAAGAAATCGTGCAAGAAAGTGCATAAAATTGAAATATAGATTAAGAAAGCTGAGCCTATGCTAGCTCATTATGGCTTGTATGTGCAAACCCTTGTGAGGGGTGTGCGGCTAGGTAGCCCCTAGCTTATTTATTCGGACTTGTCCAGCCGTGTCCGGGTCTCCGCGACCCTGTGATGAAGCGATGCCACGTGGACGGGCATTTTAAGCGTAAGAGGCGCAGAATGTGGTATTGTATTGAAGCGGACGAGAGCTTCTCGTCCGGTGGTGCTGATAGCTGGCTTAAGGGCTGGCGCCGCTCCTTTGAAGGAAGTGCGGCTATGCGGTGTAATAGGGTCTATCCCCACTTGCGGATTGTGTCCGGATATAGCAGGTTTAAGACACTGCCGCCGTCCATCAACACCTGCGTTTAATTGCAGTCCGTCTATTATGGGATCCGATATCAGGGCAGTCTATCCTGCGCTCCGGATACTTCTGGACTAATCCAGATGGTTGAAAGTGATTGGTTTTGACATCCAACCTTGGTCCACTGGGGTGGATCGTCCGACACTTGTCTTGGCGAGTGCCGTGTTGGCTTTCCGTGTTATCACGTGAAGCGAGTTTACTGTTTTGACTTCTCGAGGGAAAGTCCTTTGACTTCCGGTGCTCTGCTGATGGGGATCGTCATTGTCCTGCTTGGCGTATCGAGCCCCTTGTGTCCGGCATTAAGTCTGCGGACTGTTTAAAACCCAACAATTTCGGTTGGTATGGTTTGCGAGCCTTAGAAGTATCGTGGATTTGACATATCCGATCTAAAATTTTGTTTAAATTTGATAACTTCGTCTCTGTTGTCCTTAAGAGGCCGTGTTTTATTATGCGGCGCGAGCTTTTGAATCCGGCGTTGACCGCCATGCCTGTGGGCTTTTTCTTTATTCCGCGCGATCTTTCTGCGCCATGACTTTCCGTTCCATCTCGATCTCGGATGTACTCGGGTCGCTGGTGCTGCATCTTGCTAGCCAGCTGTCTTCTCTCGCAAAAGCGCGTCATGAGGCTTGTTAGCGCGGCCATTGTTCTTGGCTTCTCTTGGCGAGGTGTCGGCGAGCCATTCGTCTCGGATGTTGTGTTTAAAAGCTGCTAAGGCTTCTGCGTCCGGACGATCGACTATTTGGTTCTTTTGGTAAGGAACCTGTTCCGAATTCTTGCCGACTCTCCGGGCTGTTGGGTTATATGACTCAGGTCGTCGGCATCCGGAGGGCGGACATAAGTCCCTTGAAAATTTGCTCTAAACGCGTCCTCAAGCTCTTCCCAACTTCCAACAGTGTTTTTCGGGAGGCTTTTGAGCCAATCTTGAGCTGGCCCTTTGAGCTTGAGGGTAGGTATTTTATGGCGTGGAGATCGTCTCCTCTAGCCATGTGTATGTGTAGTATGTAGTCTTCTATCCAGACTCGGGTGCATTGTGCCGTCGTATGCCTCTATATTTATGGGTTTAAACCCTGCTGGAAATTCATGATCCAGCACCTCATCGGTGAAACATAGCGGGTGTGCGGCGCCCCTGTATTTGGGTGTGCCGCTGTCTTCGAACACTTGTCGTAGTATGTTACCTCCTGGGGTCCCCTTTTTTGGCCCGTAGATGGACCTATTTGGGCCATCCGTTTTACCAGGATTATAATTCGGCTTGTGTGCAGCCCCGTTTGTCGCTTTGTGCCTGTCGTCTGGCCGTCTATCCGTCCAGGCGGCCTCTCTGTTTTTTGATTGTGAAGGCTCGATGGCTTCCTCGTCAAATTCTGGCAGCAACTTGCGCTTCGGGTAGCTCTTGGTTTGATGGCCGTTGCCATATTTGTCTGCGGTCTTGAATACTTTGCTCCACTTCATTCTAAGCGTGTCTTCTGCTATTTTGAGCTTCCGTTTCGCCTTCTTCAAACTTCTTGCAGTGGCGACTAGTTTTTTGCGTATGTTCTCATGCTCTGGTGTTGTGGCCGGACTGTTGATTGCTCCGTGAAGGGGTTGATTATCCGGCTCGTCCTGTTCATCGTCTGCTGGATTGCCCTGCTCTATCGCTGGGTCGTTAGGAAGGCTGCTTTGATCGAGGCGGGACTTAGGGCGGCGTCTACGTCGCTGTTTTGGTTCTTTATCTGCGAGATTATCCTCTGCCGCGTCCCATTGTTCCTCGTTATCGCTTCCCTTCGGGGTGTCCACCATGTATATGTCGTATGATGAGGTGGTCTTCCAGTGTCCTGTAGGCACTGGTTCTTGGGAGTCTCCAGCATCGTCGTCCATACCATCGATGTCTTCGGAGTCGTAGTCGAGTATGTCGGTTAAATCGTCGACGGTGGCTACGAAGTGGGTGGTGGGTGGGATCTGAATTTCTTCGTCATCCGCGTCCCAACCGTCCTGGCCGTAGTTCGGCCAGGGCTCTCCGGATAGCGAGAGATGTTTTAATGAATTTATGATATCGCCGAAGGGCGAGTGCTGAAAGATGTCCGCAGCGGTGAATTCCATGATCGGCGCCCAATCGGATTCGATTGGCGGGCGCAGGAGGTTGAGTCCGGCAGGAGTCCGACACCTCGGAGTCATGGGCTTTATGTGGGACAAGGTAAGTGTTCGGCTCCATCGCCGTAGAAATTGTGGCTCCCGAGGCGGTGTCCAGCCATCCTTCCTCGATTTGAGCGATCAGCTCCGGACTATGGGTCGGAGCGGATTCGTGTGCGGCCTCCAAGGGGCTGTCCGGCGGCAGAGTTAGGTCATGCCCATCGCGATAGTGCGGCATGCTCGGCTGTGGCTCAGATCCATCGAGGATCAAGTCCCCGCGGATATCGGTCGTGAAGTTTAAGCTTCCAAACTTGACCTGACGGCCAGGGGCGTAGCTTCGATTTGCTCGGATGGCCAAGGGAGTTGGCCCGCGATGCTGAAGCCGCCGAATCGAAGATCTGTCCGGGAGAAAGGTCTCACCCAGGACTGCGTCGTTGTTGATTGAAGAGGCCATCAAGCCTATCGGTGATGACACGAGGAACTCTCAATGAAAGCACCAATGTCGGTGTCAAAACCGGCGGATCTCGGTAGGGGTCTGAAGCGTGCGTCTAGGCGGATGGTAACAGGAGACAAGGGACACGATGTTTACCTGTGTTCGGGCCCTCTTGATGGAGGTAAAACCCTACGCCCTGCTTGATTGATATTTATATTGTGGATGTTTACAAGAGTGGATCTACCACGAGATCAAGGAGGCTAAACCCTAGAAGCTAGCCTATGGTATGATTGTAAGGGTTGTTGTGATTGTTGTCCTACGGACTAAAGCCATCCAGTTTATATAGACACCGGAGAGGGCTAGGGTTACATAGAGTCGGTTACAATGGTAGGAGATCTACATATCCGTATCGCCAAGCTTGCCTTCCACGCCAAGGAAAGTCCCATCCGGACATGGGGTGAAGTCTTCAATCTTGTATCTTCATAGTCTTGGAGTCCGGTCGATGATGATAGTCCGGCAAATGATAGTTCGGCTGATGATGGTAGTCCGGCTATCCGGACACCCCCTAATCCAGGACTCCCTCAACAATGAAAGTATGCGGCTCAAAATATTATTTATCTCTATTTCAAAATCGAGCTCTGGCACCTCTACAAATCCCTGCTTCCCTCTGTGAAGGGGATCTATTTACTTTTATGTTGAGTCATCACCCTCTTATTAAAAAGCACCAGCTGGAGAGCACCGCTGTCATTTGCATCCATTACTATTAATTTATATTGGGTATGACCATGACTGGATCTCTTTTACCATGAATTACAATGTTTAGTCAGTCCTTGATCTTTAAAGGTGCTCTGCATTTATGTTTTGTGGTCTCAGAAAGGGCTAGCGAGATACCATCTTGTTATATCATATCATGATTGTTTTGAGAAAGTGTTGTCATCCGAGATTTATTATTATTGCTCGCTAGTTGATTATACCATTGACATGATTAAACATGAGACCTAAGTGTTATTGTGAATATGGTTAGTCATAATCTTTGCTGAAAACTTGAATGTTGGCTTTACATATTTACAACAACAAGAGAAAACAGAGTTTGTAAAAGTTTTTCTTTATCACTTTTAGTTTATCAACTGAATTGCTTGAGGACAAGCAAAGGTTTAAGCTTGGGGGATTTGATACGTCTCCATCGTATCTACTTTTCCAAACACTTTTGCCCTTGTTTTAGACTCTAACTTGCATGATTTGAATGGAACTAACCCGGACTGACACTGTTTTCAGCAGAATTGCCATGGTGTTATTTATGTGCAGAAACAAAAGTTCTCGGAATGACCTGAAACTTCGCGGAGATTATTTTTGGAAATAATAAAAAATACTGGTGAAAGAATCAAGGCCAGGGGGCCCACACCCTTTCCGCGAGGGTGGGGGGTGCGCCTGCCCCCCCCCCCCCTCCCCCCGGGCGCGCCCCCTGCCTCGTGGGCCCCCTGGAGCTCCACCGACCTCAACTCCAACTCTATATATTCGTGTTCGGGGAGAAAAAAATCAGAAAGATTCATCGCGTTTTACGATACGGAGCCCGCCGCCAAGCCCTAAAATCTCTTGGGAGGGCTGATCTGGAGTCCGTTCGGGGCTCCGGAGAGGGGAATCCGTCGCCGTCCTCATCATCAACCATGCTCCATAACTAATTTCATGATGCTCACCGCCGTGCGTGAGTAATTCAATCGTAGGCTTGCTGGACGGTGATGGGTTGGATGATATTTATCATGTAATCGAGTTAGTTTTGTTAGGGTTTGATCCCTAGTATCCACTATGTTCTGAGATTGATGTCGCTATGACTTTTCTATGCTTAATGCTTGTCACTAGGGCCTGAGTGCCATGATTTCAGATCTGAACCTATTATGTTTTCATGAATATATGTGAGTTCTTGATCCTACCTTGCAAGTCTATAGTCACCTACTATGTGTTATGATCCGGCAACCTCGAAGTGACAATAATCGGGACCACTCCCGGTGATGACCATAGTTCGAGTTCATGTATTCACTATGTGTTAATGCTTTGGTCTGGTACTCTATTAAAAGGAGGCCTTAATATCCCTTAGTTTCCGCTAGGACCCTGCTGCCACAGGAGGGTAGGACAACAGATGTCATGCAAGTACTTTTCCATAAGCACGTATGACTATATTCTGAATACATGCCTACATTACATTGCTGAATTGGAGCTAGTTCTGTGTCACCCTATGTTATGATTGTTACATGATGAACAACATCCGGCATAATTCTCCATCACCGATCCAAAGCCTACGAGCTTTTCACATATTGTTCTTCGCTTATTTAATTTTCCTTTGCTACTGTTACAATCACTACAAAACCCAAAAATATTACTTTTGCTATCGTTACCGTTACTTCCATATTACTTTGCTACTAAATATTTGCTGCAGATACTAAGTTATCCAGGTGTGGTTGAATTGACAACTCAAATGCTAATACTTGAGAATATTCTTTGGCTCCCCTTGTGTCGAATCAATAAATTTGGGTTGAATACTCTACCCTCGAAAACTGTTGCGATCCCCTATACTTGTAGGTTATCAGCTATCCAGCCGCTTTGTTGCTCGAAAAGGGAAAAAGGGGGTAACCCAGTACACACATCTGTAAGGAACTGAACTCCTTGTTGAAAAGGGAAAGAAACTGGGGAGTGGGGTAGTTTGTGCAGGACTAGATTTGCTGCCCTCACATAGGAAAAAGTTTCAAAGAGAACAAATATGGGACCAACGCAGATATGTTGCTTGGCTACATACTCTGCATCACCCATTTATACGTGTGGACGGACATGGTGCTGGCATGTCCCATATCCCATACAACTATTTTGCTGTTGTTACTATAAGAATGCTGCTGGAAAATTGAGGCAATGCCACTGTTAAAAGTAAATTACATTATTAACGAATGTTGTTTTAAGAGAATGTCTCTGTTAATATGAATCAATGCAACCACTTTAGAAATGCTACTGTCCTACTTTTTTTCCATCAAGATAAGTTAGATGCATCTTTTTGTCACCGTTTGTTTCATCCTCCTTTGTTGGCCTGTAATTGTTTTCTTTTTTGCCTCTGTTAAAACAGGGATATCTATTCAACTTGTTGCCTAGCAAACTTAAACGTCACACCGGCGACTTTGCTTGCTTTCAGTGCAACTGCACAAAATGAGATTGGATTTCCTATTCGTGTTGGCAGATTCGTAGGTGATCTTGTGTGTGTCATGACAGGTTGCTACTTGCCTTCATCCACATGATCGTGCAGTGTGTTTTGAGATGTTGTGCTACTTGTATTGGTACTGTTTTAAATAATTGTTGAATTGAAGCTATTGTATTGCTCTCTTTTCCCAATAAGTAGTGAACAAAATGGTACCAACCCAAACATGATGCTTATTGCTTTGTTACAACAAACTCTGCATCACCCCCTTTATAAGTAGATGGAAGCACATGGTGTTGTTGCACCCACTGTCCCCTGGAACTGTTTATGCTTTTTCTTAATCTAATGCTGATGGTAAAATTAAGCAATGCCACTCTCAGAATTAACTACTGAACTGTTTTAAGAGAATTTCTCTGTTAATATGAATCAATGCAACCGTTTTAGCAACGCTACTGTCCTATACTTTGTTTTCCATCAAGATAAGGTAGATGCTTCTTTTTGTGGACGCATGTTTAATTCTCCTTTATTGGCAGTAATTGTTTCCTTTTTTGCCTCTGTTAAATCAGGGATATCTATTCAACTTGTTGCTATAGCGAACTTAAATGTCACACCGATGACTTTGCTTGATTTCAGTGCAACTGCACAAAACGAGATTGGATTTGCTATTCGTGTTGGCAGATTCGTACGTGATCTTGTGTGCGTCATGACAGGTTGGTACTTGCCTTCATCCACATGATCGTGCAGTGTGTTTTGATATGCTGTGCTACTTGTATTGGTACTGTTTTAAATAAATGTTGAATTGAAGCTATTGTATTGCTGTCTTTTCCCATTAAGTAGTGAACAAAAATGGGACCAACCCAGACATGATGCGTGTTGCTTTGTTACAACAAACTCTGCATCACCCCCTTTATAAGTAGATGGAAGCACATGTTGTTGTTGCGCCCACTCTCCCCTGGAACTGTTTATGCTTTTTGTTAATCTAATGCCGGTAGTAAAATTAAGCAATGCCACTCTCAGAATTAACTACTGAATCTTAGTTCAAAACTGCAACACTTGTTAGGGATTGGCGGGATTATAACTTTTGTGGCCGCATGTTTCATCCTCATTTATTGGCCAGTAATGGATTCTTTTTTTGTCTCTGTTAAAACAGGGATATCTATTCAACTTGTTGCAATTGCGACATTTTGCTTCGCTTAATTTTGGAGGAATTGCACAAAATGAGACCGGATTTCCATATATGTGTTGAGATCTCTTTGAGATCTTCCTCACGAGTTGTTTCAAATCTTGGTCTTGAAAGGTCAGTACCGACTTTCCTCAGAATTAACTACTGAATCTTAGTTCAAAACTGCAACACTTGTTAGGGATCGGAGGGAGTACCATTTCTGTTAGGGATCGGCCAGAGTGCACGTTTAAGAAATGTATTGTTCAGATAATGTCTCTGTTATTATATATCAGTTACAGTATTTTACAAATGGTACTATCCTGCTTTGTAGTTCTTTCTACATGTTTAACCAAGGTATTGTTAAGATAATGTCTCTGTTAAAATGAATAAGTCGCTTTGGTTTAGGAATGATACTTTTATGCTTTGTCATTCTTTATACATGTTGAAACAAGGCATTGTTAAGATAATGTCTCAGTTAATATGAATGAATCATACTGATTGAGAGTTGCTACTCTCCTTCTTTGTTTCCCATTAAGATAAGGTAGATCAGTAGATGTTTTTCTTCTGGGAGTACAAGTCATCAACCGTTATTTCTCAGTAATTGTTTCCCTTATACCTATTGTTGCTTACAGGGATATCAAAATTAATGCTTGATTTTATTCCAACTTTGATTTTAGTTGAACTGCACAAAAGGAGCCAATGTGTCTAAGGCAAACTGCTGCATTAGTGGGTCCAGTTGGTCTTACCACTTTGCAGAAAGAAGCAGTCACTGTTTGCGCTACATTACACAAGGAATGATCAAGAAGCTTTACAGGGTATTAATAGACGCTGGTGACATGACTAGTCTGCAGAGAGCATAGGAAACTCTACAACACGTGGAGTGCACTGGGCAAAAAGTGCCCAAACAAGTACAAGAAGCCAGGACAGGACTCCAAATCTATCAATGTCATTCTAAGCAACAATGATGGGGCATCTGGGTATGGTAATCTATTTACCGTACTTTCAGTTTGTTAGTCCACCGATTGGTGGGTTGACACTTCGGCCAATATTCATGTGTGCGTTGCTGTGTCTTTGTTTTCTTGCAGCATATAAATACGATATCCACAGGGATGCTTAACTTGATTTTAGTGGAACTGCATAAAATGTCCAGCTGGTCTGTGTCCTCCATAATACTTCATCATGCACAATACATCGAATGGTTCTCTAATCATTCATCGTCACCTTGAGCCACCGGACTATATGTTTGAATGGTGCTACCAGTGTCGGCCATTAAGAAGGGTAAGAAGAAAGACAAAAAGAGAGACGGCTGCTTTACTTGTGGTTTGGAGGAACACTGGGCAACAAGTGCCCAAACAAGTACCAAGAAGCCAGGACATGACTCCAAGTCTGTCAATGTCACTCTAAGCAACAATGATGGGGCATCTGGGTATGGTAATCTATTTACCATACTTTCAGTTTGTTAGTCCACCAATTGGTGGGTTGACACTGGGGCCAATATTCATGTGTGTGCTGATGTGTCTTTGTTTTCTGGCAGCATATAAATACGAAATCCACAGGGATGCTCAGCTTGATTTTAGTGGAACTGCACAAAATGTTCAGATGGTTTGTGTCCTCCATAATACTTCATCATGCATAATACATCGAATGTTTCTCTAATCATTCGTCGTCACCTTGAGCCACCGGACTATAAGATGACAAACTGATGACAAACCCTGCTCGTTCCACAATCATAGGCATTATATATTTTGAATGGGAAAAGCTTGTCAAAGTTTAATCATATTGATGTTAGCAAGAAGACATTAGTTTAATATATTGGAATTGGAAAACCTTGTCAATTTTTGCTCATTGATGTAAGCTAGAAGACATGCATTTGATATTTTTGAGTGGGACGCCCTTTGCTGTGAGCAACGTCGATCATTTTTCCTATTCTGTCTTGATTCGAGTAAATATTTACTCTGCTGAGATGCATAGTCACATGAATGTTGACTTATGTAAGGCATTTTAAGAGTTTGTTCTGAATGTTTTCTATGTAATGCCAGGCCTTGTGAGCTTGTGATGAGGACATGACTACCTTGGATACAACCAAAAATATTGCATACATGCATATTTGTCATGTGATTTCTAGTGCAAACTATTCAATAATCTATTTATGTTATCCAGAACAAAAATACTTCACAAACTTTTGTGTTTTGTCTAATTGCAGGTGTATGGGACATTTGTACAATCCACATACGAAGATAGGGGAAAAGGAGAAGTTTAGGTTCTGTTCAAAAAGTCCTCTCACGTCACTTTTAGGCCAAGAGAAGATAGAGTCCAAGTCTCTCACGTCCTGAATTCAGATTCGGACTGCACAGACATAACTGACTCAAAACGCCAACAACTTTTTCATACGGACTCCGAATTGGGTGATTATTATTTTGTTGGAAAGTAGATTTCATCCTCTTTCCAACCCAATTGGATTCACCTATAAATTCATTCGGAGCATTGAGATATGGACGGAACAATCTGACGCTGCAGCAGAATCCGAATCAAACAACAAGTACAAAGGTGTTGTATCACCTCCACTTGGGCCCATGAGCCTTGTACGACCTAGGGTTGGTTTTAGGCTGCCTTGGGACGTCCTCCCACCTCCTTGGCCGCCACCCCTTGCTCCTTTATAAGTAGATCCATCTAGTAGCTTTTTCCTTGGGTTTTGTTTAGATTAAAAGTTCGCCATAGCTGCAATTTCGCGTACTTCGTTTGTGTTCAATGACCAGACAAAGGCGTCACAGAACCCCACCTTGATCAATAAAGCTTTCCTCTTATATTTGCAGTATCCAGATTGCAATCTTAGTTTCTTGCTTGTTCTTCATTTGCCTGCAGGAAACAGACCTTCGTGGTCAGGTTGATCGTGCTCCGGCGTGGTCAATAACCTGTCGAAGTTGGTTTAGCGGTTGCTAAGGCGCGACGTCCTCGCACGTTCATAGTCGGATCGTCAAAGTCGACTTCCTCCAAAACGATAGCCACCATCTCATCGAAAGATCAGGACCCTCGCCTCTATCAAGTGGTATCAGTTTTCAGGTTGCTCGGTGAGAATTTCCAGTTATCCCTAGATTAGATTTATTTTCGTATCTATTGTCCAAGAAAAAGCCACAAAAAAACTTAGATCTATTCATCCTTTGTCCTAGCCAGTCTGAGCCTTTGCAATTTTCTTTTCATTGTTTGCATTATTGAATTATCGGTTACATCATCGTGTCGAGTTACTGGTCTTAGTGTCTAGTTCGTATAAAGTTTCGAGCTCTGTTCACATTAATCACATCGCCGCTGCATCGTTATACCTTCCGCTGTCCACCACCCCATCCATCAATTTCCACCACGTGCTACCCATAGTTCATTGTCACAATCATAGTTGAGGTTGCTCACATCTTCGCTTGATCCAATCTGCATCTTATCTAGTTTGTCTTGGAGACAGGGAGAGAAAAAAAAGGCAGAGAGAAAAAAAAGAGAAAAAAGTCAGAGAAAAAAAAGGAGAGAAAGAAAAAGGAAAAAAAGTGTGAGGAGAAAAAAAGAGAGAAGAAAAAAAACTAAATCCGGATCTATCTAGACTCAATCTCGTAGTTGAATTCGGATTGGAATCTATTTTGTGCACTGATCAGTGAAACATGCGTAACTTCCTCATACGAAGTCCGTTTTGGCTCCGCAAGTACTCAAATGAAAGCCAGCGATGATCCGCATCTAAATAGTTGCAAAAGCAAGTTCAATATTTGACACCTCAAAATTGACTTCTAAATAGGTGTTTTTGCCCTCCGAAGTTCGCGAACACAGCTTGTTCCAGTTTGTCAAGCCAGTTTCAGAATTTTTTGACTTCTTATATCAACTCGGAATTGAGTGATTCTTTTTGCATTGGAAAGCTTGAGTTAGTAGCATTCTTTGAAAAAAGTTATCAGAAAATTGGCTGAAACCTTTCAAGATGAAAGTTGGAGAGAGAGTTGTTGTAGACCCTGCTTGGCAGTTGTTTTTCATCATTATCTACATGACTACCTTGGATACAATCAAAAATATTGCATACATGCATATTTGTCAGGTGATTTCTAGTGCAAACTATTCAATAATCTATTTATCTTATACAGAACAAAAATATTTCACACACTTTTGTGTTTTGTCTAATTGCAGGTGTATGGGACATTTGTACAATCCACATACGAAGATAGGGGAAAAGGAGAAGTTCAGGTTCTGTTCAAAAAGTCCTCTCACGTCACTTTTGGGCCAAGAGAAGATAGAGTCCAAGTCTCTCACGTTCTGCATTCAGATTTGGACTGCATAGACATACCTGACTCAAAAGGCCAACAACTTTTTCATACGGACTCCGAATTGGGTGATTCTTTTTTGTTGGAAAGTAGATTTCGTCCTCTTTCCAACCCAATTGGATTCACCTTTAAATTCGTCCGGAGCATTGAGATATGGATGAAACAATCTGACGCTGCAACAGAATCCGAGTTAAACAACAAGTCCAAAGGTGTTGCATCACCTCCACTTGGGCCCATGAGCCTTGTACGACCTAGGGTTGGTTTTAGGCTGCCTTGGGACGTCCTCCCACCTCCTTCGCCGCCACCCCTTGCTCCTATATAAGTAGATCCATCTAGTAGCTTTTTCCTTGGGTTTTGTTAAGATTAAAAGTTCGCCATAGCTGCAACTTCGTGTACTTCGTTTCTGTTCAACGACCAGACAAAGGTGTCACAGAAGCCCACCTTGATCAATAAAGCTTTCCCCTTATATTCACAATATCCATATTGCAATCTTAGTTTCTTGCTTGTTCTTTGTTCCTGCAGGAAACAGACCTTCGTAGTCAGGTTGATCGTGCTCCGGCGTGGTCAATAACCTGTCGGAGTTGGTTCAGCGATTGCTAAGGCGCAACGTCCTCGCACGTTCGTAGTTGGATTGTCAAAGTTGACTTCCTACAAAATGATAGCCACCATTTCATCGAAAGATCGGGACCCTCGCCTCTATCAAGTGGTATCAGTTTCCAGCTTGCTTGGTGAGAATTTCCAGTTATCCCTAGATTAGATTTATTTTCGTATATATTGTCCAAGAAAAAGCCACACAAAAAACTTAGATCTATTCATCCTTTGTCCTAGCCAGTCTGAGCCTTTGCAATTTTCTTTTCATTGTTTGCATTATTGAATTATCGGTTACATCGTCGTTTCGAGTTGCTGGTCTTTGTGTCTAGTTCGTTTAGAGTTTCGAGTTCTGTTCACATTAGTCACATCGCCGCTGCATCTTTATACCTTCCGCTGTCCACCACCCCATCCATCAATTTCCACCAGGTGCTACCAATAGTTCATTGTCACAATCATAGTTGAGGTCGTTCACATCTTCGCTTGATCCAATCTGCATCTTATCTAGTTTGTCTTAGAGACAGGGAGAGAAAAAAAAGGCAGAGAGAAAAAAAAGAGAAAAAAAGTGAGAGAAAAATAAAGGAGAGAAAGAAAAAGAAAAAAAAGTGTGAGGAGAAAAAAAGAGAGAAGAAAAAAATTCGGATCTATCTAGACTCAATCTCGTAGTTGAATTCGGAATGGAATCTGTTTTGTGCACTGATCAGTAAAACAGGCGTAACTTCCTCATACAAAGTCCGTTTTGGCTCTGCGAGTACTCAAATGAAAGCCAGCGACGAGCCGCATCTAAATAGTTGCAGAAGCTAATTAAATATTTTACACCTCAAAATTGACTTCTAAATAGGTGTTTTTGCCCTCCGAAGTTCGCGAACACAGCTTGTTCCAGTTTTTCAAGCCAGTTTCAGATTTTTTGACTCCTTATATCAACTCAGAATTGAGTGATTCTTTTTGTATTGGAAAGCTTGAGTTAGTAGCATTCTTTGAAAAAAGTTATTAGAAAATTGGCTGAAACTTTTCAAGAGGAAAGTTGGAGAGAGAGATGTTGTATATCCTGCTTGGCAGTTGTTTTTCATCATTATCCACATGACTACCTTGGATACAACCAAAAATATTGCATACATGCATATTTGTCAGGTGATTTCTAGTGCAAACTATTCAATAATCTATTTATGTCATCCAGAACAAAATTACTTCACACACTTTTTGTTGGAAATATGCTCTAGAGGCAATAATAAATTAGTTATTATTATATTTCCTTGTTCATGAGAATCGTTTATTATCCATGCTATAATTGTATTGATAGGAAACTCAGATACATGTCTGGGTACATAAACAACACCATGTCCCTAGTAAGCCTCTAGTTGACTAGCTCGTTGATCAACAGATGGTTACGGTTTCCTGACCATGGACATTGGATGTCGTTGATAACGGGATCACATCATGTGGAGAATGATGTGATGGACAAGACCCAATCCTAAGCCTAGCACAAAGATCGTAGTTCGTATGCTAAAGCTTTTCTAATGTCAAGTATCATTTCCTTAGACCATGAGATTGTGCAACTCCGGATACCGTAGGAATGCTTTGGGTGCACCAAATGTCACAACGTAATCGGGTGGCTATAAAGGTGCACTACGGTATCTCCCAAAGTGTCATTGGGTTGGCACGAATCGAGGCTGGATTTGTCACTCCGTGTAAACGGAGAGGTATCTCTGGGCCCACTCGGTAGGACATCATCATAATATGCACAATGTGACCAAGGGGTTGATCACGGAATGATGTGTTACGGAACGAGTAAAGAGACTTGCCGGTAACGAGATTGAACAAGGTATCGAGAGACCGACGATCGAATCTCGGGCAAGTACAATACCGCTAGACAAAGGGAATTGTATACGGGATTGATCGAATCCTCGACATCGTGGTTCATCCGATGAGATCATCGTGGAACATGTGGGAGCCAACATGGGTATCCAGATCCCGCTGTTGGTTATTGGCGGAGAACGCCTGGTCATGTCGCAGATGGTTCCCGAACCCGTAGGGTCTACACACTTAAGGTTCGATGACGCTAGGGTTATAAAGGAAGTTTGTATGTGGTTATCGAATGTTGTTCGGAGTCCCGGATGAGATCCTGGACGTCATGCGGAGTTCCGGAATGGTCCGGAGGTAAAGATTTATATATGGGAAGTCCTGTTTTGGTCACCGGAAAAGTTTCGGGTTTTATCGGTAATGTACCGGGACCACCGAGAGAGTCCCGGGGGTCCACCAAGTGGGGCCACCATCCCCGAAGGGCTGCATGGGCCAAGTGTGGGAGGGGACCAGCCCCAGGTGGGCTGGTGCGCCCCACAAGGGCCCAAGGCGCCTAGGGTTTGAGGAGGGGGCGCACCCACCCAACTTGGGGGCAAGTTTCCCTCTCCCCCCTTGGCCGCCCCAGATGGGATCTTGGGCTGCTGGCTGGCCCTAGGGTGGAACCCTAGGTGGGGCGCAGCCCCCCTCTCCCCTATATATAGTGGAGGCAAAGGGCAGCTCAACACACGGTTCTTATCATGTTGGCGCAGCCTACCTCTTTTCTCCTCATATCTCGCGGTGCTTGGCGAAGCCTGCAGGATTGCCACGCCTCCACCACCACCACGCCGCCACAGCTGCTGATGGACGGAGTCTTCCTCAAACTCTCCCAGTCTCCTTGCTGGATCAAGGCATGGGAAACGTCACCGGGCTGTACATGTGTTGAACGCGGAGGTGCCGTCCGTTCGGCACTAGGATCTCCGGTGATTTGGATCACGACGAGTACGACCACTTCAACCCCGTTCTCTTGAACGCTTCCTCTTAGCGATCTACAAGGGTATGTAGATGCACTCTCCTTCCCTCGTTGCTGGTTTCTCCATAGATAGATCTTGGTGACACGAGGAAAATTTTGAATTTCTGCCTCGTTCCCCAACAAATGGCATCATGAGCTAGGTCTATTGCGTAGATTCTTTGCACGAGTATAACACAAAGTAGTTGTGGGCGTTGATTATGTTCAATATGCTTACCATTACTAGTCCAATCTTGTTTCGACGGTATTGTGGGATGAAGCGCCCGGACCGACCTTACACGTACACTTACGTGAGACGAGTTCCACCGATCGACATGCACTTGGTGCATAAGGTGGCTAGCGGGTGCCAGTCTCTCCCACTTTAGTCGGAACAGATTCGATGAAGAGGGTCCTTATGAAGGGTAAATAGCAATTGGCATATCACGTTGTGGTTTTGCGTAGGTAAGAAACGTTCTTGCTAGAAATCCATAGCAGCCACGTAAAACATGCAAACAACAATTAGAGGACGTCTAACTTGTTTTTGCTGGGTATGTTGTGTGATGTGATATGGCCAAGAAGAATGTTATGTGATGTATGAGATTAATCATGTTCTTGTAATAGGAATCACGACTTGCATGTCGATGAGTATGACAACCGGCAGGAGCCATAGGAGTTGTCTTAATTTATTGTATGACCTACGTGTCATTGAACAAACGCCATGTAATTACTTTACTTTATTGCTAACCGGTAGCCATAGTAGTACAAGTAATAAGTTGGCGAGACAACTTCATGGAGACACGATGATGGAGATCATGATGATGGAGATCATGGTGTCATGCCGGTGACGATGATGATCATGGAGCCCCGAAGATGGAGATCGAAAGGAGAAAAATGATATTGGCCATATCATGTCACTATTTGATTGCATGTGATGTTTATCATGTTTATACATCTTATTTGCTTAGAATGATGGTAGTGTAGCGACCAGACCTCAAACAGCCCGATCTCTGTGCTCAGTGTCATCCTTGGAACAGTAATGCTGACACCACACAGTACTCGGAGGATTTATAACAGAGTAGCAATCACACACTTATTACAATCGAATGTGTCAAGAGAGAACTTAATAAAATAAATATGGCTTAAGGCCATCTAAATACGATAACAGCGGAAGGCTTGGAAGAATAAGCGAGTCCATCAACTCCAACGGCATCACTGAGTATGGAACCACGACCTAAGCACCTTACTCGTCGTCTGAAAAGTCTGCAACATGAAACGTTGCAGCCCGAAAACGGGTCAGCACATGGAATATGCTGGCAATGTAACACATAGAGAATAATGGAATAATAAGCCTATACTACATGCATATTTGGCTGGTGGAAAAGCTCTATGGTTACAGTTTTGCATAAAGCCAATTTTTCCCTACTGCAAAGGAATAAATTTATTTAACTATCATGGTGGTTGTTAAACATTGAGAATGGTTGACAGCATTCTCAATCCAAATTGAAAGTACTCATTAACAAACCCAACAATATTAATTAGAAGTAACATGATGAGATTCACATGATATCCAAGTACTAGATACTCAAGATGTCCAGAATCGGGGACACGGCTAACCATGATTAGTTTATACACTCTGCAGAGGTTTGCGCACTTTTCCCCACAAGACTCGATCGCCTCCGTTTGATTTCTCGCACTACATGGTGTTTGAGAGACAGATGACCGAGACACATTCTTTCAGAAGCGCTAGCACCTTACATGTGGGTAGACCGTACCAACCTACAAACCCTACATCAGCTAGTCTACCCGTAAGAGTTCGCACAACTTAATTAACTATGCCAGAGCCCATAATGGCTTGTGGCTACACACAGAAGTTTCTAATTTGAATAATCTCATGATCCCTTTGAGCCTGGGTGGCGGTCCGAAGAAATACAGGCAAGTCCTGATAGAAACCAGGTGCCTCAATCCACCCAGATGTGTGTTTAAGTTGCCACCTTAAATAAACCATTTCATAACAATCTCACATCTGTCATGGATACACTCACCCAATCCACGTCTACTAGCATAACAAGCAAACGTAGAAGTAACTCCCAAGGGTTTATAACAAAACAGGTAATAGGTACTACCTCAACTACTTCCCATCCCACAATTTAATTAGATCCTAATCATGCAAGTGTTTGAGGACAGATCTAATGCATAAAAACTGGGTATGAGAAGAGGTATGATCAAAGTGTTACTTGCCTTGCTGATGATCCATGAAACCTAGAGACTCAAGTAACAAAGCGGCGACCGGTATTCTATCGCAGACAAACAAACAAGCATACAATAAGTACTCATCTAATGCACAGGTAAAACTCAAATAGATCTAACCAGATAGTTCAACTTAAGAACTCCGGTTTGCAAAAAGAATCAAATCAAACGAAGCAACGAAAGTCAAACGGCGGAAGAAAACAACTCTGTTTTACTAATCTGGATCTAAGTCAAATTTTACAGAAGCAAAAACTTGTATAAGTAGATTATTCGGAAAGAGTGTTTCGAGACGAAACTCCAGGCGCTTGAATCGCCTAATTTCGATAAACGAGCGAAAAGTTATACTAAACGAAAATCGGATCAGAAATCACGATCAAAAATTCACGAATTAAATCCGAGAAAAAATAAAAACGACGAACGGGTTAACGAACGGACGTTCGTTAACTAAACTAATATGACGAACGCGTTTGTTAAAAACGAACGAACGAACGTTCGCTATTTAACCTAAACCAAAAAACCAAACTAATAAAAAACGAAACTAAAAACCAAAAACCGAATAAAACCGTCCGTTTTAAAAAAAACCGCGGACGCTGGATCGAGGCGGCAGGAACCTCGTCGGCGGCGGTGGGTTCCGCTGGTCAGGCGGCAAGCGGGTCGGGCGAGGCGAGGCATGGGCGACGGGCTGGGCGCGAGGCGGCTCGGGTGGCTCGGGCTAGGGTTTGCCGGGTGGGCTGCCCCGGCTTATAAAGCCTGCCGGGCCAGAGTCCCGGACGGACACGGCCCGATTAGGTCGGTGGCGCGTTTTTTTTAAATAATTACGCGCAGAAAAAAAATAAAAAGAAATACTAAACGGACTCCAAAAATCCTGAAATAAATTTTCCCTGGCTTCTAAAATCAAGCCGGACAAGATGAACTTTTATTTGGGGCCTAAATGCAATTTTGAAAAACGCGCATTTTTCCTAAATTCAAATAAAAAGGCGGAAAACTCCAAAATAAAATCTTATTTGATTTTATTATTAAATCTTCATTATTTCTTTATTTTGGGAAGTCATTTTATTCCCTCTCTCATATTTTGATAGTAGAAATAATTGAAGATAAAATAATTAAAATCAAATGATCCTATTTTATTTTGAGAAAACTCAAATATGAAAATAATGAAAATCCCCAACTCTCTCCGTGGGTCCTTGAGCTGTGTAGAATTTCTAGGATCGAGCAAAAATGCAACGAAAAAAAATGATATGCAATGATGCTCTATGTATAACATTCCAAATTGAAAATTTGGGATGTTACAGGTAGTAAATAGGATGATCCCTCATTAAAATTTCAAGAAAGTGCTCCCCCTAACTGTGCACCGTTGCGGAAGTTCGTCGTTTCGAAGCACCACGTGATGATCGGGTGTGATAGATTCTAACGTTCACATACAACGGCTGTAAGCCAGATTTACACACGCGAAACACTTAGGTTAACTTGACGAGTCTAGCATGTACAGACATGGCCTCGGAACACAAGAGACCGAAAGGTCGAGCATGAGTCGTATGGAGGATACGATCAACATGAAGATGTTCACCGATGATGACTAGTCCGTCTCACGTGATGATCGGACATGGCCTAGTTGACTTGGATCATGTAATCACTTAGATGACTAGAGGGATGTCTATCTAAGTGGGAGTTCATTAGATGAACTTAATTATCCTGAACATAGTCAAAATCCCTTTGCAAATTATGTCATAGCTCGCGCTTTAGTTCTATTGTTTTAGATATGTTCCTAGAGAAAATATAGTTGAAAGTTGTGAGAGCGATTATGCGATCAGAGAAAGCTTATGTCCTTAATGCACCGCCGACATGCGAGAACCCCAAACGCCGTCCTGTGGATGTTACGAACATCGGACATACACGCTTTTGATAACTACGTGATAGTTCGTTAAACGGTTTAGAGTTGAGGCACCAAAGACGTTTTGAAACATCGCGAACATATGAGATGTCTCGAGGGCTGAAATTGGGATTTGAGGTCGTGCTCACGCCAAGAGGTATAAGACCTCAAGCGATTTTCTTAGCCTCGCAAACTAAGGGAGAATAGCTCAATCGTTGAGCTTGTGCTTAGATTGTCTGAGTGCAACAATCACTTGAATCGAGTGGGAGTAGATCTTCCAGATGAGATAGTGATGTTTCTCCAAAGTCATTGCCACCAAGCTGCTAGAGCTTCGTGATGAACTATAACAAATCAGGGATAGATATGATGATCCTTGAGGTATTCACGATGTTTGACACCGCGAAAGTAGAAATCAAGAAGGAGCATCAATTGTTGATGGTTGGTGAAACCACTATTTTCAAGAAGGGCAAGGGCAAGAAGGGATACTTCATGAAACGGCAAATCAGCTGCTGCTCCAGTGAAGAAACCCAAGGTTGAACCTAAACCCGAGACTAAGTGCTTCTGTAATAAGGGGAACAGCCACTGGAGCAGGATTACCCTAGATACTTGGTAGATAAGAAGGCTGGCAAGGTCGATAGAAGTATATTGGATATACATTATGTTAATGTGTACTTTACTAGTACTCCTAGTAGCACCAGTGGTATTAGATACGGTTCGGTTGCTAAGTGTTAGTAACGCTAAATAAAAGCTATGGAATAAACGGAGACTAGCTAAAGGTGAGTCGACGATATGTGTTGGAAGTGTTTCCAAGGTTGATGTGATCAAGCATCGCACGCCCTCTACCATCGAGATTGGTGTTAAAATTGTTATTTAGTGTTTATGCTGAGCATAGACATGATTGGATTATGTCTATCGCAATACGGTTATTCATTTAAGGAGAATAATGGTTACTCTGTTTATTTGAATAATACCTTCAATGGTTTTGCACCTAAAAGGAATGGTTTATTGAATCTCGATCGTAGTGATACACATTTTCATGCCAAAAGATAAAAGATAGTAATGATAGTACCACTTACTTGTGGTAATCGCCATGTAAGTCATATTAGTGTAAAACGCATGAAGAAGCTCCATGTTGATGGATCTTTGGACTCACTCGCTTTTGAAAAGTTTGAGACATGCTAACCATGTATATTGGTGTATACGCATGAAGAAACTCCATGCAGATGGATCGTTTGGACTCACTTGATTTTGAATCACTTGAGATATGCAAATCATACCACATGGCAAGATGGTGAAAAGCCTCGTTTCAAGAAGATGGAACAAGATAGCAACTTGTTGGAAGTAACACATTTTGATGTGTGTAGTCCAATGAGTGCCGAGGCATGCAAATGAATATCGTTATGTTCTTACTTCACGGATGATTTAAGTAGATACTGAGTGTATTTACTTGATGAAACAAAAGTCTGAATTATTGAATGGTTCAAGTAATTTCAGAGTGAAGTTGAAGATCTTCGTGACAAGAGGATAAAATGTCTATAATATGATCATAGAGATGAATATTTGAGTTATAAGTTTTGGCACGCAATTAAGACATTGTGGAAATTGTTTCACAATTAATACCGCCTGGAACACCATAATGTGATGGTGTGTCCGAACATCATAGTTGCACCCTATTGGATATGGTGCGTACCATGGTGTCTCTTATCTAATTACCACTATCGTTCATGGGTTAGGCATTAGAGACAACCGCACTCACTTTAATAGGGCACCACGTAATTCCGTTGAGACGACACCGTTTGAACTATGGTTTGGAGAAACCTAAGTTGTCGTTTCTTAAAAGTTTGGGGCTGCGATGCTTATGTGAAAAAGTTTCAGGTTGATGAGCTCGAACACAAAGCGGATAAAAATGCATCTTCATAGAACACCCAAAACAGTTGGGTATACCTCCTATCTCAGATCAGGAAGCAAAAGTAATTGTTTCTAGAAACGGGTCCTTTCTCGAGGAAAAGTTTCTCTCGAAAGAATTGAGTGGGAGGATGGTGGAGACTTAATGAGGTTATTGAACCATCACTTCAACCAGCGTGTAGCAGGCACGTGAAGTTGTTCATGTGGCACCTACACCAATTGAAGTGGAAGCGATGATAGTGATCATGATGCTTCGGATCAAGTCACTACCGGACTCGTGAGGTCGACAAGGACGCGTATTACTTAAGAGTGGTACATAATCCTGTTTTAGAGGTCATGTTGCTAGACAACAATGAACCTACGAGCTATGGAGAAGCGATGGTGGGCTGGATTCGATGAATGGCTCAAGGCCATAACATCCGAGAGAGGATCCATGACTTTGGAAGAAATACTTGATGGTCGTAAGGACGTTGGGTAAAGATGGATTTTAAAAGGAAGACAGACAATGATGGTAAGTATCACCATTAAGAAAGCTCGACTTGTCGTTAAAGATGGTTTCCGACAAGTTCAAGGAGTTGACTACGGTGAGACTTTCTCACTCGTAGCGATGTTAAGATTCTGTTGGAATTATATTAGCAATTACTGCATGATTTATGAAATCTTGCAGATAGGATGTCAAAACATTGTTTCCTCGACGATATTCTTGAGGAAAGGTTGTGTGTGATACAACCAGAAGGTTTTGTCAATCCTGAAAGATGCTAACAAGTGTGCAAAGCTCCAGCAGTCCTTCTAAGGACTGGAGTAAGCATCTCGGAGTTGGAATATACGCTTTGATGAGATGATCAAAGATTTTATGCTTATACAAAGTTTATGAGAAACTTGTATTTCCAAAGAAGTGAGTGGGAGCGCTATAGAATTTCGATGAGTATATGTTGTTGACATATTGTTGATCGAAATGATGTAGAATTTCGAAAGCATATAGGGTTATTTGAAAAGTGTTTTTCAATAGAAAACCTGGATTAAGCTGCTTGAACATTGAGCATCAAGATCTATATCAAAAAACGCTAAATGGTACTTTCAAATGAGCACATACCTTGACATAATCTTGAAGGTGTTCAAGATGGATCTGTCAAAGAAGGAGTTATTGCCTGAGTTGTAAGGTATGAAGTTAAGAGTTCAAGCTCGACCACGGCAGAAGAGAGAGAAAGGACGAAG
The DNA here is from genome assembly GCA_021605205.1 of Aegilops longissima. Taxonomy (NCBI): domain Eukaryota; kingdom Viridiplantae; phylum Streptophyta; class Magnoliopsida; order Poales; family Poaceae; genus Aegilops; species Aegilops longissima. The sequence goes on along the minus strand of CM038676.1, from coordinate 186,880,894 downwards.
GTCATCCCCTATGCTTCAGACGTAGGCTCTATAGTATGCTATGCTGTGTACCGCATCGAAGTGTGCCTTGCCATGAGTCGGTAAGGGGTACAAGAATGATCCAGAATGGGGATCATTGGACAGTGGTCAAAATTGTCCTTGGAGTAAATAAAGGACATGTTTCTCGATTATGGAGGTGATAAAGAGTTCGGCGTAAATGGTTACGTCGATGCAAGCTTTAACACCTATCCGAATGACTCTGAGTAGCAAACCGGATACGTATAGTGGAGCAACCATTTGGAATAGCTCCAAGTGGAGCGTGGAAGCAGCATTTACAATAGGACCTAGAGATTTGCGAAGTACATACGGATCTGAATGTTGCGCACCGCTGACTAAAACCTCTCTCACAAGCAAAACATGATCAAACTCAAGAACTCATTGAGTCTTAATCACATGATGATGTGAACTAGTTTATTGACACTAATAAACTGTTTGGATGTTGGTCACATGGCGATGTGACCTGTGAGTGTTAATCGCATGGCGATGTGAACTAGATTATTGACTCTAGTGCAAGTGGGAGACTGTTGGAAATATGCTCTAGAGGCAATAATAAATTAGTTACTATTATATTTCCTTGTTCATGATAATCGTTTATTATCCATGCTATAATTGTATTGATAGGAAACTCAGATACATGTGTGGGTACATAAACAACACCATGTCCCTAGTAAGCCTCTAGTTGACTAGCTCGTTGATCAACAGATGGTTACGGTTTCACGACCATGGACATTGGATGTCGTTGATAAAGGGATCACATCATTTGGAGAATGATGTGATGGACAAGACCCAATCCTAAGCCTAGCACAAAGATCGTAGTTCAGTATGCTAAAGCTTTTCTAATGTCAAGTATCATTTCCTTAGACCATGAGATTGTGCAACTCCGGATACCGTAGGAATGCTTTGGTGCACCAAACGTCACAACGAATCGGGTGGCTATAAAGGTGCACTACGGTATCTCCCAAAGTGTCTCTGGGTTGGCACGAATCGAGATCTGGATTTGTCACTCCGTAAATGGAGAGGTATCTCTGGCCCACTCGGTAGGACATCATCATATGTGCACAATGTGACCAAGGGGTTGATCACGAGATGATGTGTTGAACGAGTAAAGAGACTTGCCGGTAACGAGATTGAACAAGGTATCAGGATACCGACGATCGAATCTGGGGCAAGTTCAATACCGCTAGACAAAGGGAATTGTATACGGGATTGATCGAATCCTCGACATCGTGGTTCATCCGATGAGATCATCGTGGAACATGTGGGAGCCAACATGGGTATCCAGATCCAGCTGTTGGTTATTGGCCGGAGAACGTCTCGGTCATGTCTGCATGGTTCCCGAACCCGTAGGGTGTACACACTTAAGGTTCGATGACGCTAGGGTTATAAAGGAAGTTTTTATGTGGTTACCAAATGTTCTTTGGAGTCCCAGATGAGATCCCGGACGTCATGAGGAGTTCCAGAATGGTCCGGAGGTAAAGATTTATATATGGGAAGTCCTGTTTTGGTCACCGGAAAAGTTTTGGGTTTTATCAGTAACGTACCGGGACCACCGGGAGGGTCCTGGGGGTCCACCAAGTGGGGCCACCATCCACGGAGGGCTGCATGGGCCAAGTGTGGGAGGGGACCAGCCCCACGTGGGCTGGTGCGCCCCCCCCCCCCCCCACAAGGGCCCAAGGCGCCTAGGGTTTGAGGAGGCGCACCCACCTAACTCGGGGGCAAGTTTCCTCTCTCTTGGCCGCCCCAGATGGGATCTTGGCTGGCACGCCCTAGGGTGGAACCCTAGGTGGGGCGCAGCCCCTCCCCTATATATAGTGGAGGCAAGCGGCATCCCAACACACGGTTCTTCTCATGTTGGCGCAGCCCTACCTCTCTTTCTCCTCATATCTCGCGGTGCTTGGCGGCCTCGCAGATTGCCACGCCTCCACCACCACCACGCCACAGCTGCTGATGGATGGAGTCTTCTCAAACTCTCCTCTCTCCTTGCTGGATCAAGGCATGGGAGACGCCACCGGCTGTACGTGTGTTGAACGCGAGGTGCCTTCCGCTCGCACTAGGATCTCCGTGATTTGGATCACGACGAGTACGACTCCTTCAACCCCGTTCTCTTGAACGCTCCGCTTAGCGATCTACAAGGGTATGTGGATGCACTCTCATTCCCCTCGTTGTTGGTTTCTCCACAGATAGATCTTGGTGACACGTAGGAAAATTTTGAATTTCTGCTACGTTCCCCAACACTTTTGTGTTTTGTCTAATTGCAGGTGTATGGGACATTTGTAAAATCGACATATGAAGATAGGGGAAAAGGAGAAATTTTGGTTCTGTTCAAAAAGTCCTCTCACGTCACTTTTTGGCCAAGAGAAGATAGAGTCCAAGTCTCTCACGTTCTGGATTCAGATTCGGACTGCACAGATATACCTGACTCAAAACGCCAACAACTTCTTCATACGGACTCCGAATTGGGTGATTCTTTTTTTTGGAAAGTATATTTCGTCCTCTTTCTAACCCAATTGGATTCACCTATAAATTCGTCTGGAGTATTGAGATATGGACGAAACAATCTGACGCTGCAGCAGAATCCGAGTCAAACAACAAGTCCAAAGGTGTTGCATCACCTCCACTTGGGCCCATGAGCCTTGTACGACCTAAGGTTGGTTTTAGGCTGCCTTGGGACGTCCTCCCACCTCCTTCGCCACCACCCCTTGCTCCTATATAAGTAGTAGCTTTTTCCTTGGGTTTTGTTTAGATTAAAAGTTCGCCATAGCTGCAACTTCGAGTACTTCGTTTGTGTTCAATGACCAGACAAGGGCGTCACAGAACCCCACCTTGATCAATAAAGCTTTCCTCTTATATTCGCAATATCGAGATTGCAATCTTAATTTCTTGCTTATTCTTCGTTTGCCTACAGGAAACAGACCTTCGTGGTCAGGTTGATCGTGCTCCAGCGTGGTCAATAACCTGTCGGAGTTGGTTTAGCGATTGCTAAGGCGCGACGTCCTCACACGTTCATAGTCGGATCGTCAAAGTCGACTTCCTTCAAAACGATAGCCACCATCTCATCGAAAGACGGGACACCTTTGCCTCTATCAGTTTGATTGCAAAGTTGAGATTGGAATGTTGTGGCATGCGGCATCACGAGCTATTCACCATGCCTCCTGAGAATAATGCTTCATATTTTTTTGCATGTTGATCTAATGCCCGTGATTTGCATGTTAAGAAGGTCATCCTCTTATATTGTTTATGTGCTTAAGAAGTTCATTGTCTTATGTTTCATTCATAGCCTATACGACAACTCGGTAGGGTAGAGGTGAAACCATATGATCTTCCGACAAACTCATCATCTTAGGCCATGATTGGATCGCCGTTTTCCAACCAAAACCGCTTGTAAAAATGACGCTTGTGAATAAAAGCATATGGTCTCGGGCGAAGCGCTTGGTTGGTTGATTTCGACTAGTAAAATATAAACTGGTCTCTCAAATTACACGCGTAACCCGCCGGTTTTACCTACAGACCTTGGGCCCTTGGTTTCATTACGCCAGTATTTTACACGTTGTTTCTGATGACGAGTAAATTACACTTGTATCTTAATACAGGTGTTAAATAAACCAGAGCTCCCAAGAGCGGCCTTACCGTTTCATGTCGTCTCAGTCTCTTGAGGGTGCTCATAGGTGTCTGATGATCATGGCTTCCTGAATGAGCAGCGGACGCTGTATCAGACCATCCGTAGGGCCCGTGAGGCCCTCTCCGTCGTCCTTCGAGTTGTTGCACTCGCCGTGGCACCTAGCATTGTCAACATGGTCAACAACATGAGGATTCAGGAGATGACTTTATTTTGACTGGATGACAGTAGGGACGCACTAGGGCCATAGCCGTACATACGCAAGTGCCTCTATATTTTTTTTGCTTCCTCCTGGTTTCCTGACATCACGGTCCCACACCATTGTCAACCTATGTAGTCAATAAACGAGAGAATTGCACAAGGAACAGCCGACAGCTGGGAGCAAGCAGCTCGAGTGTATTTGTGTTTTTGAGGTGTGAGCACTGCAGACTTTTTCTTGAGCGATGTATTCATTGTTGTTCAAAGGAGAGCATGGTATTTACTGGGCGGGCTATGGCCCGTCTAGCCCAGGCCAGATATCCAGCCCAGATATTAATTTTTTTTCAAGCTGAAAATGGCTAGCCCAGCTATACTTTTTTTAAGGAATACCCAGGCAAGGTCAACTTGTTATTCTCCGTCCCGCTGGGCAGCAGATCTTTCCTAGGAGGGATGCATTAGGCTTAACAAGAAAATGGGCTTTAATAATATTAAATGGGATGTAATTATAAAAATTGGGCAGTAATTATAAAAAATGCACCAAACACGTAATTAGTTTATAAAATATTATTTTTGGAATTTGAAAATTTTAATTTCATTAATTGTTGCGCGCGCAATGTTTCGTTGGATTTTTACTTAATCCAAATTTATATTGAAATTGTATTTAATCTGACTAGAAATTTTGGGATAAAAATATTTTGTCTCCCATCAAAATGTGGGATTTTTTTGAATTCTGTTTTGAACGGTTGGGTGAAATTATTAATCGTTGTCCTTGCTAGAAAATGGGCTGTACTTTTAACAAACTGTAAATGGGCTGTAGTCAATTCCATTAGAATTCAAAAATGGGTTGTACATTCTTACAAATCACAAATGAGATATAAGTTCTCTGCCACATACTTGTGGCCTACTAAGTTGACGTGTCCCCTAAAAAAAAGGTAAGTTGACGCGTATGCAAGGCTTTGTCAACTTATAGTCAACACACGGTTCTAGCTGCACACGGTTCCAACGGATGTCGTGCTTCTTCTTCAGTCTCGGATATTCTAGCTTCAGCCGCCCAAAAAATGATTCCTCCCCCTGACATCTGGGGCGCACCGTTTTGAAGGCTGACCTGTGGGCCTACTAAGTTGACGCGTACCAAGGGTGTTGGGGATATAACCACTGAATGTAAACCGCCCTGAAGGGGCCGGGTTATCCTCGTCCATAATCAGGGCCCATGAAGGCATGAGGCCCGGAGCCCAGAGGCGGATTAGAGTCCATAAATGTAAAACCGCCTTAGTCATGTAACTTGCGCTGTAAGATAAGAGAAAGAAGAGACCGAGCCGACACTTGTATGAGCCGCCTCGACTCTCAGAGACCGCCGGGCATCAACCCGTGGATATAAGGGGACGACCCGGCGGCGGTTTAGGGACAGAAAATTCGAGGCTTAGGCGAAGCTATTGCTCCCTAGTCGCCGAAATCACATCAATCCCATCACAACTAGACGTAGGCCTTTACCTTCATTGAAGGGGCCGAACTAGTATAACTCTCGTGTCTTTGTGTCCGCTTTAACCCCTCTAAGTTAACCCGTACGATGGCCCTGCGACTAAGTCCTTTCACGAGGACATCTGCCGTGACAATTCCACGACAGCTTGGCGCCACCGTGGGGCTATCGCACGATGGTTTGATGATCTTAGAGGGCAAGTTCAAGGACTCAAGGCTATGTTGTGGACCGGATGACTAAGAGTCGCCGCGCATGCTCTACATCGACGATGCAGATCGGGCCCCGAGGCCGCTCGATTGAGTACGGGTACCGGGTCCCTTTGGTGGCATACACGTGTTCATCGGCAAGATCGGTTAGCCAGGCCCGAGCCGGACATCTACACCGACCTCGCCGAGACGGCTCAGCGGGCGAAGAAGAATCCTGCCTCGCTAAACCGGATGTCAAGCGTGCTTTGTGGGAGTCATCCACGGAGGAGACCGTGAGGGCGGATCAGCATCCGGGCGGCGGAACCGCTGTCACTCGATGACGAAGTCGTCGATCGGAGAGACCGAGTCTCCGTACCAGCCGCAAGATGGCCGATCGGGGCTGTTCCGACAATGAGAGTATTCCGACCCTTTGATCTGCCCAACCGGTTGGAATCTTCATGGCGGTACACGAGCGACGCTTCACTCTTCGACCGCTGCACCCATGGTCGCCGGTTCAGCAGCGGTGATGGCAGCCGAAGGAGGCCTGGCGCCCACCGCTCAAGTTTTATCGAGCTATTCGACGATTGGCGCGCCATGGCGATGCTAATCCGCGGATCAAGACCTGCACAACGCAGAGATTGCAAAGGTGAAGGAACAGATCACTAAGGCTAAAGCGGATCCGCAGCCGCGACGTGAGGATGGCGCGCGAACGGGCCGCTGGATGCGCTGGCTCATAGGCTCATGCCGGATCGTAACGCCACATGAAGTCATGAAAAGAAAGTACAGATCCCGCTTTGCCTTCGGGTTTCGAGGAAGAGACTCTTCAATACCCCTGTGGGCAGGGACCAGAATCCGCCGGTGGTGAACCGCCGGAAGCACTGGACGGGCGCTACCGATTCAGCCCGTGTGACAGATCTGCCTCGCCATCATGCCGGCGCGCCCAAAGCGGTGCAGACACCTCCGGTCACTTCCAACCCGATGGATAACCTTGTTGCGGGCGGCACGGTTGGAGGCGATTCCGCCGGCGATTCACCGCAGCGGTAAAACACGCCGGGCAAAAGAGCTCTCAGACGGCCCTCGCTCAACAGAAGCGATTCATATCGGGATCGGATCCACAACACCCCCGCCTAAGCCGGAGTTATAGCCGCACGCAGATTTAACCGCCGATCAAGCAATGCGCAGCGGTCCGCCCAGGCAAGAACCCGCGGGCGGCTTCAAAATGCTCAAGTGGTGGTGGACCGGGCCAGGGCACGTAGGGAGGCCGAGTTAGCAGCACGACAGGAGGATCATCAGCTCGCGCCGGTTCGACCGACCATCTTCGAACCGGGGTCGATTCGCTCTTTGGGGTGCCTTGCCTCGCCCCCGCTTTACGCAATGTACGCTTGCCCAAGGATTTCAAAGGGCCACGCAAGGTGCCCAATTATACCGCCGATTTGGCTCCGTAAGCGTGCGGATAAAAGCTATGAGATGGCCATGGAGATGCTGGATGTGGACGAAGCTGCAAAGCGAAGTATTTCACCATGATGTTAGAAGGTACGGCCCGCATTTGGTTGAAGAACTTGCCGCCTAACTCCATCAGTTCATGGACCCGATTGCATCCGGTTCATTCAAAATTTCAAAGACACCTGTAAACAGCCCATGTCGTGGTGGATTTGGCGGCTTGTGTCCAAAGGAGGGGGAATCCACAACCCATTGGGTGCGCCCGTTTCGAAGTTTTACATTCTTCGATCGATCAACCCTGATTCCGCGATCTTAACCCTAGAAGGCAATTGCCGTTCAAGCCGTTAAAGTTGAAGCTGGGTCGCATGAAGCGTTTTTGCAATGACATGGGCACTCTCATGGGCGTTTTGGTAAAGTATGCTGATTCTGATAGTACCAAGGATCCCGAGTCCGAGGAGGATGACGAAATAGGGAAGGGAAACAGAACAGCAACTCCAGAGGCCAGCAAAGATCACCGGTGTAATGGAGGAAACAAGCGAAGGCAACGGTAACATGGGCTTCAGAGCCAACACCAATGCAGGACAAGGGTCAACGACGCAAGGGTAAGCAATCAAACCGGGCGGTGCGCCAATCACAATCCGGATCGCTTGAATTATCTATCGAATCAACCCCGTCCAAGCATGGGACGAAGGAGGCACCAAGAAACCACCTCTGGAAGGATTGTTACATTATGCAGGAGTTCAAAAGTTCTAATGCTTTCGGTATGATCAAGGGCCCGGCGGCGGTTCGTGGTCCGCCCGGTTACGGTGGAGGAAATTCGCCTGTGGTTCGTGGTAATCCGAGCGGGCGTAATAATCGTAACAATCGTAACCAAGGTGGTTACAATCAACAACAGCAGCAGTCGGGTTATCAAAGTAATCCGAAGCAGTTGAACGGTGGACAATACCATGTCTTTACCACCAGTTTGGACAAGCGAGACCGAAAACTTCAGAAGCGGGTAGTCAATGTTGTTGAACCGGCCGCACCGCATTATCTACGCTGGTCGAGCAGCCTATTGTATGGAGCGTAGAGGATCATCCTCCCGGTTTACAATCCGGGTCAGCTAGCCCTAGTGGTGGCACCTCGTGGGAGGATACAAGTTTACCAAGGTGCTTATGGATGGAGGTAGCAGCATCAACATCCTGTACTCACGACACCTTCCGACGATGGGGTTAACGGATAAGCATCTCGGGCCGCCCAAAGACAAGAGTGTTTCACGGTGTGGTGCCCGGCAAGTCAGCATACCCGGTCGGTAAGATAGCTCGAGGTGGCCTTTGGGGATGAACATGACTCGGATCGTAAACATTGACGCTTGAGGTGGTGAAAATTCAAAGCCCTTACCACGCCTCTATTTGGCGGATATGACCCGTTGAAGAAGCCCACTACAGAGCACGATCCGGATTTGAAGTTTAAATCGGCGGCCGAGACTAAATTTGTTGATTTTGTGCCCGGCGATTCGCCCAAGCAGTTCACCATCGCTAACTTGGATCCTAAATAGGAAAGCGCTCATCGAAGTTCATCCGTGAGAATCGGACATTTTGCGTGGAAGCCTTCGACATGCCGTGTACCGAGGAACTCGCTGAGCACACTCTTAATGTTGATCCCAAATACAGACGGTAAAGCAGTTTCTTCGCGGTTTAATGAGGAAAGGCGCAAGGCCATTGGAGAGGAGGTTGCTGTGCTCTTAGCAGCAGGGTTTATCGCTGAAGTTTTTCATCCGAGTGGCTTGCTAATCCGTGTTGGTCCTTAAGAAGAATGGCACTTGGCGCATGTGTGTGGATTACACAGATCTTAACAAAGCTTGTCCAAAGAGATCCTTTCGCCTCCCCGCATTGATCAGATTATTGATGCTACGCGGGTTGTGAGCGCTTGAGCTTTTGGATGCGATTCGGATATCATCAGATTAAGATGGCGGTTAGGACCAGGAGAAGACGGCGCTTATCACTCCTTTTGGAGCCTTCGCTATGTATCTATGCCTTTTGGGCTCAAGAGCGCCTAAGCAACTTATCGCTATGACAGAATTGCTTGCACGAACAGATCGGCCGTAGAACGCATGCTTATGTGGATGACATTGTGGTTAAGTCAAGGAAGAAGAAGACGTTGATTGAGGATCTAAAAGAAACCTTGACAACTTGCGGGTGTACAAGATGATGCTTAACCCGCCAAATGTGTCTTCGTGTTCCGCAGCAAGTTATTGGGTTTTCTTGTGTCCAACAGGGGATTGAAGCTAATCCGGATAAAATTACGGCTATCACCTCCTTGGCTAAGCCAAAGTGCATCAATGATGTCCAGCGCTTACGGGTCGGATTGCCGACTAAGCCGGTTTATCACCGCCGAGAGAAGGCCATTCTTTGTATCGATGTCAAGAAGACGGATCAGTTTGTTCGAGTGCAGCCGCCGATGAAGCATTGAGGATTTAAAGCGGCAGTTGGCCAACCCACCGTTCTCGCCGCTCCCATTGACAAGGAGCCGCCTCGCTATATGTTGCTACTAATGCCGTGGCGATTAAGCGAGCCATTGTGGTGGAACGGAAGGAGGCAGGAAGGAATATCCGTTCAACGGCCGGTTTATTACATCGCGAGGTGCTCATTGAGTCTAAGCAGATATCCGCATTGGCGTAAGTTGGTATATGGAGTTTTTATGGCAAGCCGGAAGCTGAAGCAATATTTTCAAGGGCATCCCATCACGGTGGTCAGTTCAGCTCCCTTGGGCGATATCATACAGAACCGAGAAGCAACTGGGCGGATTGCTAAGTGGGCCATAGAACTTGGGCCGCACGGTTTACGGTATGTACCTCGGACGGCAGTAAAATCCCATGCACTTGTAGATTTCATTAATGATTGGACGGAGTTGCAAGCGCCTGAAGAAAAGCCGGATCATACCTACTGGACCATCCACTTTGACGGGTCCAGGCAATTGGAGGGCTCGGGGGCTGGAGTTGTGTTGACTTCCCCACGACGTGAAAAGTTTTGTTACGTCCTCCACTTAATGTTCCCTTGTACTAACAATGCAGCTGAGTATGAAGCTTTGCTCCATGGTCTCCGGATGGCTAAGGAGATGAATCTAAGCCGGGTTAAGTGCTTTGGTGACTCGGACTTGGTGGCCCAAAGAAGTATCGTACTTGGGATTCCAAAGATCCACTCATGGCTGCATATCGTCGGAGGTGGATATTGTTGCAGACACTTTAAAGGTTATCGTGGACCATGTGGATCGTCGGAAGAACGGCGGCGGACGCTTTGAGCCGGTTAGGCTCTCAACGCAAACCGGTCCCGCCCAATGTTTTCCTTGATGTATTGCACAACCCGTCAGTTAAGCTCCCTGATGAAGCAGATTTGGCTATTCCTGATCCGGAGGCTCAGTTGGTGGCAGCTTTGCATGTTATTCTGGATTGACGCCCCTTATTTGGCATACATGACCCGGGCGAAGTTACCGTAAGATGAGACGCTGGGTCTGACTGGTAGTTCGGGGTCTAAGTCTATGACCATTGTTAATGGCGAGTTGCATCATTGCAAAGGTGTCGAGCGTTTCAGCGCCAGTGTCCCCCGAGGAAGGCTGTGAGATATTGCGTGAGATCCATGAAGGGGACTGTGGTCACCACGCGGTTCAAAATCCTTGGTTGCCAAAGCTGCCCGCCATGGTTTTTATTGGTTGACCGCCCATGCCGATGCGGAGGATCTGGTCAGCGATGTGACGGTTGCCGAAGTTTTCTAGACGCAGCTCACATACCGCCTGTGAATTGCGGATGATTCCAATTACTTGGCCGTTTGCAACTTGGGGGCTGGACATGGTGGGGCCTTTTAAAAGGTCCAAGGACAAGAAAACACACTTGCTGGTAGCAGTTGACAAAATTACAAAGTGGGTCGAGGTAGAGCCTGTTAGCAACTGTGATGCGGCCACGGCGGTTCAGTTCATAAAAAGGGTGATCTTCCGGTTTGGATTTCCACACAGTATCATCACGGATAATGGCACCAATTTTTCCAAGGGTGCCATGAAGGAGTTTTGTGAACGTGAGCACATCCGGCTTGATGTTTCTTCAGTAGCCCACCCGCAGTCCAATGGTCAAGCAGAACGAGCTAATCAGAGATCTTGAGAGGTATCAAACCCCGCTTCTGGTCCCTTTACGAGGACGCCGGGTTGTTGGGTAGAAGAGCTACCATCCGTGATATGGAGTATCAATACTACCCCTAACAGATCCACCGGATACACACCGCTCTTTATGGTCTATGGAGCGAGGCGGTCCTTCCCAGCGATATCCGCTATGACTCACCTCAAGGCAGCCTATGTTGAGGCAGATAGCGAGGCGGCACGGCAGGACGCTTTGGATCGACCGGATGAAGAGCGAGATATAGCGGCTGCTCGCTCGGGCGATTTACCAGCAGGATCTTCGTCGGTATCACAAATGGCGGGTCGTAACAAGAACCTTTCAGAAGGAGACTTGGTACTTCGCTCATTCAAGACCGCATAAATATGCACAAGCTATCCCCACCTTGGGAAGGGCCTTTGTAGTTAGCAAGAATCGCACAACGGGTCATACTATCTCGATTGATGTTCGAGAGAGTAAAGATCGACGACGCCGAAGAGGAGACCAATGTGCCATGGAACATAGCTCATCTTCGCCTTATTATACCCGAGCCATCGGCTCTACTTATGTACATATTATGACAATGTATATATTATGAATAAAAGCAATAAACCGGAGCCTCGCTAAAGCGGGTATCCGCTCAGAAAATCCGGTTTGGGTACTTGGAGTTGTTGTTTCAAAACAGCCTCCGATTTAACCCTTGATCTTGCTTTTCGAAGTTTTTATGTCATCTGGGGCTTGGTCGTGTCCGAACCAATGCAACACCTTTTGATAGGCGTAAAGCCACCAGATCACTTGGGGACATGGTCACGCCTGAACCAGCCACGCCTCTTGGTCGGCCTAAGGTCATAGAGTCACTTGGGGTTTGGTCGAACCCAACCATTGCCACACCACTTGATCGGCATAATGCCACGGTTTCGTTGGGGACCTGGCTGACTTGAACCATAGCTACACCTTATTGGGAGCTTGGTCGTGTCCGACCATGGTAACGCCATCTGATCGGCTCAGTAAAGCCTCCTTTGGCAAACATTTTTATCATTGCCTATGCTCCTCTATTTAAATCGGTTCAACCAGTCCATTGACGGAATTTGGTTTATTGTTTAATCCGGTGATAACTTTTCCGGTTTGTTTTTTGTTTTTTCCTGTTAAACATCCCATTATGGAGTAACAGGGGGCTTACCGTGACCCGACATGGTTTACCTGGTAAACCGGCATTCTAAAGCTAGGAGCTGTTGTTTCCTTGGACGGTAATGGTTTATGCAACCTCCGCTTCAAGGGTTGGCTCAGCCAACTACATGCCCGACGCTGGCAGGTATTTTTGTATCATAAAGTTTTGATCATATACATCAATATTTTCTTATATAAGTATGTAAGCGTCACAAGCCGGCTGGCGACACAAGCCGCCGTGGCGGTTTAAGAATTTGTGATTGCAGGAAAAATAAATTGAAGGTTTCAATTCTTCAATCCAAAGTATCAGCACCTCCGCGCGAAGGTTACAGACTGAGGGCATAAAGGCATGTTCAAAAACAAAGTGCTGACTATTCTGTTACAAAGCCTTCCAAGGCCCGGTATTTCGTGATGACGTTATGACTAGCAGCTTCGATGCATCACCCGCTTGACGGATTAAGCTTCCTCGCCGGGTTGACGTGAGGAAGAGGGGCGCTCGCGCCGGTTCAACTTCTTCCTCTTCATCACCCAAAGGCCGAAGTCATTGGTAGACCAGTCAATCCGGTTTAAGGCCCGAAGACAGCCTCTTCACTTATAAGCTCAGCGGATCAACGCTGGGGCATAAGTGTGCTTACGGATTGGAGGAACAAGGCTCGCACTTGGAATGACAAACTCCACCCGCTTGTTGTTCGTGATCGAGAAAGAGCAAAGGAACCGCCAGTTGGCTTCGCTGCCCGCTGACTCGCCAATGGACGATCTCCTTTGTTATTCGCTTTAGCGCCATTATCAAAGGCTTCGCCGCTTCTTGAGCATCGGGAAACCTTGGCTATGTCACCGGATCAAGGTCCGCTATCCACGCTTTGCGCGAGTTAGAGCCAAGAAAGTGCCAGCCCGGCCGCGGATCGTTTCAACTCTTCAAGCTGCGCCGAACCATGGATAGCCGGTCCAAAGGTATCTTTGATCAAGGACGGAGCTGTGTTGTCGCATCGATGTGGCACATATGACTCGCTGGCGCCGTATACAGCTGCTCAATCAGCGTAAGCGGCCTTGAGTTTCTTCCGCACATCGAGCCGGATGAGCAATCCGCTTCGCACTGCGGTTTCGCATAGCTCAAAGTTAAACCGGCGGAAATATCAAAACAGTGGTCATGGCGTTAATCTGGCGCTTTAGTCCGTAAGCTCTTCATCACCGGTTTAAGAGCCGCTTTCAGATCTTCCGCCTGCGTTTTTCAAACAGGCCTTCTCGATGTCCCAGTTGGCCTGCTCGGATTTATACCACTCTTTGAGCTGTTCCATAGTGGCCAAGGTGGTTTTTAGTTCATCCTTGGCCTTGGTGGTTTCTGCTTGTTGAGTCTCCAGATTGGCACGAAGGTCCTTGAGTTGTACGGTTTGCTGGTATATCTCACTCTGATAACAAATGGAGCACGTTAGTTGTTTCATTATAAAGTCCCAAGCTCAATACAAATATTCAACTTGGCACTTGGGGGCTAATGGCTAGTTGATCTCAGTTTGCTATGGGGATATAAAAAATTAAGTGCCGGTTTAACTATGCTAAGTTGAACCGGCCCTTGCGGGCTACAACACTGAAGTTTAAGGCGTATGGGTTCTATACCAAGTTAAGTGCCGGTTTAATTATGCTAAGTTGAACCGACCCTTGGGGGCTACTACACAGCAAAAGTACAAGAGAGGCATAACTCCTTACCTCATAGCGTTCCTTCATACGATTTACCAGACCGGCTTCAAAGTCACGACTTGTGTAGAGCCGGTTCAGAAAGCCGGAGTGAAGTTCTTGGGCAGAGAGGTTGTCATAAGCTGACAGATCAGTTTTCCCCTTATCTTTGCTCATGGTAGTAGACTCTTCCTTGGCGCTGTGTTTTGCTAAAGCGACCGGTTGGCTAGGTGGTGTAGCCGCGCCCGCCACAATAACGTCATCATTTTTGGCCGGCTGGCCAGATTGGCGGTCTTCTTTGGGCTGGGTGTCTTCATACTCCGGCTCGGCGGTTCAACAATTACGACCCGCCTCGGTGGCGGACTCGGTGGAGCAGGATGCGAGGTTTCCACTTGGGCATCCGCTCAATTCTCGCGGATCAGCGTTGTCGCCTTGGTTCAACCCGGCAGAGCTGTTTTAGCGACTCCGTGATTTTCGCCATGCTGCTCGGGTCTTCTCCGGATCAACATCCGCAGAGGGTCAAGGGTTTTCGCTTTTTACTCAAGCGAGCCTTGGTGCTGCAATGTTCAGAATTAGAGTAAGATAAACCCACCAACGCAAATATAAACCGAATTGGCTTGGCGAAGTATGGTGCTTACCCGCAGCAACTTTAAGCGGAGGCGTTGAGTGGTGGATGAACCGCCGATGAGTTGGAAGAGGCCCGATAATTCGGGTCGACGGATTGAGAGGACATCGAAGAAACCTTTCAAAGGATAACGCCAGAGAACAAATCACCTCGGACGACGCTCCGGTTGGTGTATCCGTAAACCGGACGAGGTAATTTGTTGACCATCGTGCCGGGTCGACGGCGCTCTTCAGCCTGCTGTGTCTTCAAGGAAAGGTTTGATTCAAATGAGCATGGGAATGAGATTTTTTCACTTTCCGGACTGTGCGGCGAATTCTTTTAACCGGCACGAGATCGGATTCGGAAGAAAGAAAGATTACCTCAACAGGGTCGGCATGACTGGCTTCAGCATCATCCTGGGAGTTAAAATTGTCAGTAAAAGGAAGAATAAAAAGGGACAAGATAAATCAAGTTTTACCTCAGCTTCTGAATCTTCGTCTTCCGGCGGATCAGAAGACTCGGCGGTTTTCCTCTTGCCAGCCTTCTTGGTGGTCTTGGACTTTACACGCGGAGCCCGGGTCGGTTTGGTCCACTTCCAGAAGGACCTGTTGGCCTGAGAGACAACAAGGATTAATATATATCAATAAGGTATTAATGTCAGAAAAGCGGTGAGCGGAGCCTTACCGCAGGCGGTTTGTTGGCAACACAGAATGGGGCCAACCCGGTTTGGCTGCAGACAGAGATCGGTTCATCAAGCATCCTCTTCACTGTCTCTGTGACTTCAAGCTCGATTATTGGTAGCTCGTGACGCCTTTGAGGGTCTTGGAGGCTGCCGGTGTATTCGATGCATCAATCCGGGCGGCGCTTAATGGCAAGATGCCCCAAGAAACCCAACATCGCACAAGGTCCACACCAGTTAAGCCATTGGCCATTAGAGCCCGGAGTTTGATAATTTGAGGCGCAAAATTCTTCCGTTCTGCGGCGGTCAAGCGTGAAGGCAACGGGTGATGGTTGCTAAGCCGGTGAGGGTGGTAACCCGGCAAAGGATTCTCGTTGTTGGGAGCATTATTTCGGCAGTAGAACCAGGTTTGGTTCCAATCTTTCGGATGGCTATGGTGTTTGGCGTGAGGAAAGTCTACTTCCTTCCTTTTCGGATTGAAACGCCGCCCAGCTCCGTGTTAGGACCATCCAAAATTATGTACGGCGGTTCAAGTGAAAGAAATCCCGAACAGCTCCACAGATGGTTCTTCTTGAAGATAGACTTCACGTAAAACTTGGAAATTGCATATATTTGACACGAGTTCGGACCGATATCCTATGGATGGAGTTGAAAACTTGCAAGGACATCCGGAAGAATTTTGATCCGGCGGCAGAATCCCGCCTAAGTGCTGCATAAACACAATTACTTCTCCTTCTTGCGGATCGGGAGGGCACTCGGCATCGGAACACGCCAAGGAGGACATTTTTGAAGCCAAAGCGCCGGTGGTAGACGATCCGCTGAGTTGCGCCTCGGTGATCTTGGACCGACCCAATTGCAAGCTGAGAATTGTTTGGCCATTCCGGAAGACTAAACTGCGAAAGGAAAGGTGAAAAACGATTCACCGTTAACGGTTCAGACACATTATACAATGTTAAACCGGCAATTCGGCAGCCGGTTTCCAAATTCTGGTTTAACTGAGGACTAATGGAGTATGACGGATTAGCTATCAAAAGTCAAACCGCCCAAAGAGACAGAACTGGAAAATCCGCTAAGTGTGGACAGAAACAGGTTTCACATGCGAATGGAGGTAATTTGGATCTACCGAAGATTCTGTAAAAAAAAAAATTTGCGACCTATGCAAGCCTCGTAAAGGGCAGGAAGGTTCGTGTGTTCTAAACAAGAGGGTCTGAACAAAAAGAAAGGTGTACAAAGAATTAAACTGACGGGCGGAGCAAGCCGCCAGAGATGTATACTACTGTTGAATAATACGGCCATGGCAGAGCAGGTATGAGGAAACTAGGATGAACGCCTATGAACCACGAGATGAACAGGAACCTGCAGATGCGGATCTAGGGCTTGAAGAGGGGCCTTACCTGATGCGCAGAACAGCGGAGGAGCGCCGAGAGCCTCTGGTACAATCAGGTTGATGCAGCGGCCTGGCGCTGACGCGGCGTTCGAAGGTCGGAGGCGACGGCGGAGTTTCAGAGCTGGAGCGTCGCGGGGAAGAAGAAGCACGGAAGAAGAAGGAAGAGAAAGGGCCCGCCGGTCTATTTATGAAGAAACGAAGTAATTAACAAGCGCGAGAATCGAGGAGTTAAAAGCAGCGGACGGCGCAGCGGTCGCCTCGATTTCCGGGATAGCATTAAATGAAGGGAATCTTACTGTTTGGGTTTCTTTATTAAGGATGATGTCAAGGCGCCCCGTTGCTGTGATCAGAGGATGACGTAACGGCGGTTCAAGCAGATGGCGGTTTACGAAATATGAAGGGAGATTCAGAGTTTCCTAAAGATGTTGAAGATTAACATGAACCGGTTCAAGTCAATCTGGGGCCTAATGTTGGGGATATAACCACTGAATGTAAACCGCCCTGAAGGGGCCGGGTTATCCTCTTCCATAATCAGGGCCCACGAAGGCATGAGGCCCGGAGCCCAGAGGCGGATTAGAGTCCATAAATGTAAAACCGCCTTAGTCATGTAACTTATACCTGTAAGATAAGAGAAAGAAGAGACCGAGCCGGACACTTGTATGAGCCGGCCTCGGGACTCTGTAGACCGGCCGGGCACCAACCCGTGGATATAAGGGGACGACCCGGCGGCGGTTTAGGGACAGACAATTCAATGCTTAGGCGAAGCTATTGCTCCCTAGTCACCGAAATCACATCAATCCCATCACAACTAGACGTAGGCCTTTACCTTCATTGAAGGGGCCGAACTAGTATAACTCTCATGTCTTTGTGTCCGCTTTAACCCCTCTAAGTTAACCCGTACGATGGCCCTGCGACTAAGTCCTTTCACGAGGACATCTGCCGTGACAATTCCACGACAAAGGGCTTTGTCAACTTAGTCATTATAAACGATTCTAGCTGCAGTGACCGTACGATGTCCATCCAACGGCAGTCGTGCTTCTTCAACCTCTGGTCTTCGTGCTCCAGCCGCCCAAAGCAGCACCAGTCGTGCCGCCTGCTCCTGCCTCCCGTGGCCGGCTATGCTACCGCAGAGGCCTCACCGCCCCCTACTACTCTCGCCGCTGGCTAGGCCATCCCTCTACTCACCCACACCCCCTGTTATTCTGCTGCGATGGCAGCCTCACACCACAGTCGAACGAGTGAACCCTCGTACTCCTCTCCGCGTGGGCATCCACTGCCGCGTCTTCCCTGGATCCACGTCGTCCCCATCCTAGGCCTCGTCGTCGTCCACCGCCCTGGTGCTCTCGGCGTGGCATGGTCAACATGGTCAACGAATGACATCCATCGGAAGTGGACTGTACATGGAGAGGCTGACAGCTGGGTCCACGGCCGCACACAAGGAAATGCCTCCTTATTACGCGCAAAATAATGATTCCTCCACCTGACATCTGGGACCAGCCGAAAGGGCCTCTGTATTTCGCGAAAAAAAAGTTTCCACCGCTGACAGCTCGGACCCACCAGCTATATCTTCGCACACAAGGAAGTGCTTCCTTATTACGCACAAAAAAATGAATACCCCCTGCTAGCTGGGACCCACCATATGGGAGGCTGACTTGTGGGCCTACTAAGATGACGGGGACGGAGGGCTTTGTCAACTTAGTAAATATGAATGATTCTAGCTCCAGTGATCGTACGATATCCATCCAACGGCCGTAGTGCTTCTTCAACCTCTGGTCTTCTTGCTCCAGCCGCCCAAACAAGCGTCGACCATGCCGCCTGCTCCTGCCTCCCGTGTCCGGCCGTGCTGCCACTGCTGGCCATGCCATCCCTCTATACTCACCCACACCTCCTGTTATTCTCCGGCGATGGCAGCCTCACACCGCAGCCGAAGAGTCAACCCATGTACTCCCCTCCGCGTGGGCATCCACTGCCGCGTCTTCCCCTTTCTAGGCCTCGCCATCGTCCACCGCCCTGGTGCTCTCAATGCGGCATGGTCAATGTGGTCAACGAACGACTTCCATCGGAAGAGTATCAGACATGGAGAGGTCGATACCGGGTCCACGGCCGCAGCAAGGAAATGCCTCCTTATTACACACAAAATAATGATTCCTCCACCTAACAGCAGGGACCCATCGGACGGGCCACCGTATTTCGTGAAAAAAATGTTTCCCCCCGACTGCTGGGACCCAGCAGCTACATCTTCACACGCAAGGTAGTGCGTCCATATTACGGGCTAAAAAATGATTCGCCCCCCTGACTGCTAGGACCCACCAGCTACATCTTCGCACGCAAGGAAGTGCCTAACAGTCGGGACCCACCTGATCGAAGCGTACGTAGTGTTGTCATTCTGGTCGCGAACGTCTACGCACATACTGGGCGATCGGTCTGTCTGCAGGCTGCAGCGATGAACCGTGGCCGTGTAAGGAATGTCACGTGTGGTAGTAGAGGCGCGCACGTGTGGTAGTAGAGGCGCGCACGTAGCATGTACACGTACGTATAGCGGCCAGGGTGCAAGAAAGTAAATACGGCCACGTACGTACATACGGGCGGGGTCTCGAACGCCTACTCGTGCATATGTACGACCAGTGTATGTGTACATGGTTGGGTCGGAGCGGAAAAACTGCGTCGTCGTCGTGTTCAAGGGGAGGCAACGGAATGCACCGTGTTCATCGGGAGGCAATGGAATGCGTGCTGTTCATCGGGAGCCAACCGGCTTGGACGGAACATGCGATGGAAATGAGGCCTGGCGTACCGTAGAATGGAGGAAACGGCCTTGTGTTCGACTGGCCAGGGTGGAAACGGCATCCTATTCATCGGGAGGGGTCTGGCGTACCACAAAATGGAGGAAACGGACCTCATACAGTCGAAACGGGGTCCTGTTGATCGGGAGGGGTGTTGCGTACCGCAAAACGGAGGAAACAGACTTGTGTTAGAGCGCTATGGTCGCAACGGGGGTCCTGTTCATTGGGAGGGGTGTGGCGTACCGCAAAATAGGACTCCACGGGATACTGTTAATCTCCACCGTCGACCTCCTCCAGCCTCCTCGGGCTAATGTTCATCCACCGTCGACCTCCTCCAGCCTCCACCTGCGACTGTTCATCCACGGGTCCTGTTCATCCAGCCTCCACCACGTGCTCCTCCACTGGCTACTGTTCAACCAGCCCTCTCCACGGGGGTCCTGTTCAACCAACCCTCCACGGGCTACTATTCATCCAGCCCTCCACCGGCTACTGTTCAACCAGCCCTCCACCGGCTACTGTTCAACCAGCCCTCAAGGGGGTCCTGTTCATCCAGCCCTCTATGGGGTCATGTTCATCCATAGGCTCAATCGATCGGGGTACTGTTCATCCAGTGGAACGGCCTCTACTACCAAGAGTTCATGTTCATTCAACCCCCACCGGGAACTGTTCATCCAAACCCCCCAACAACACGCACTGTTTATCCAGAGGCAGCGTCGATCGGCTTCGATTAGCGTAGTAGCGGCGAATCGCCGACCGGGTTCGATTAACAGCCATCGATCGATCGCCGGGTTCGAGAACGCAGCAGAGCTGCAAAGCAATCGCTGGGTTCCGTTAGAGCCCAACGCCGCCGGGTTCGTTAGAGCGAACGCCGCACACATGTGCGACGTGACGAGAAACGCGATCGCCGGCCTCGACCAGCCACCATAACCGGCAACTCCCCAATATTTTCCTCGCCCTCGCTTCTACCACGGTTTTTTCCGTCATGGACGGCCCAAAGAATGTCATGAAGCTGCGTCTCCGGCCCGCCTAGGACGAAAAGCCCATTTTCTGTCATGATTTTTTGTCATAGAAGTTGGAGCCCACCACATCTATGATGATATCGGCTTTTGTCACAATTATCGTCATAGAAGTGTCATAAGTATGACAGAAAAAATTTCGTTTGGCCCAAAATGTCACGGATGTGTCTTTTTTTGTAGTGAGACACAAATCACAACACAAACGAAATTGGGTTAAGTTGGGGTGGCGGAAGTGTAAGTTGGGCAAGCCTATGCAGAAGTTATGGTGGTGGTTGATGAAGAAGTAATCGTCCCTAAGTAGCCGAAACACCTTAGGAGACTCGAATCACGACTCAAACAACCACAAATGCTAAGGGGAACAAAATGTGTTAGGTTGCGGAAGTCGGTAGTGTTTATGCGGAATTTATGGTGGAAGCCCTAGGCAAAGATGCCGAAATGCCAAAGATGCAGTCAAATGGTGATGTAACCTATCTAAATGGATAGAGGATGTCACTAGCTACTCAACAAGCTAAAGAACGCGAAAATCGTACTCCGGATGTGAAATTTATGGTCAAAACGGTGAAACACGGGAGGCTGATGCTCCAGGGGTCGGACATCCGGGGTCGGGGCCGGATATCCGGGACCTGATGTCCAGAAACTTGCGCGATTTTGCGCTCCAGGAGCCGGATGTCCGGCCTGAGGCCCAGATTTCCGGCCCAACGATTCCAGATCAGGATTTGGACTACGAAACTTGATTTGGGCGGAAATTGATGATTTCAAGGGCAAAATTGGAGAGATTTCGTGGATGGAAGGTTGGGAAATTTGGGGAAATGTTAGATCCACTCGAAACCAAGAAAATCCATGGATCAAAATCAACAAAACATCATCAAACCAACAAATCACAAAAAAAATTTGGGGCTATTTTTGTGGGGAATTTTCGAATTTGGGACAAAATCAACAAAATTAGGCTAGAAAACACAACGGGGAGGCTCCCAAATCATGATCAACGTGGCTCATGATACCAAGATGATGTAGGGTGGAACCCTATACGGCCGATCGATCACGAAAGGAGGGGATTCCCTCGAAGAACACTATGAACATGGGGAAGAACGGAGAGAAATCACAAGGGGAAACACTCAAGAACAAGTCAAATCACACATCCACTAGACAATCAAACACACAAGATCCACAAGGTACATGAACAACAAAGGGAAAGATACAAGGTAAGGTTCATCTCCATGAGGAGGTCTTGAATCCACGAGGGGATCTTCCCGTGAGCAGTCTTGAATCCAAGGGGGATCTTCTCCGTAGAGGGGTCGCGGTCTCTCTCGTGGAGTAGATCCGTATGGATGAGCAAAGCTCTATCTCAAATGAGCTAATCCTTTGCTAACCCTAACTAGGAGGAGGTGGAGGAGTATATATAGTCTAAGGCCACGAAGGGGTAAGTGAGGAGGGGATACATGGGCCTCTGGCCTGGCTGTGCACGCGCAGGTGCCGGATGTCCGGGCTGGGGGCCTCATCTCCGGGGCTTCAGGAGGCGCCGGATGTCCGACGCTCGGGCCAGATGTCTGGGATGAAGTGGCCAAACTTCTGGTGCATTCTGTCATCGATGCTGAATTTCCGGGGGAGAGGCCGGATGTCCGAGAATTGGTGGGGCGCCGGATGTCCGGGCACACGGGCCGGATGTCCGGTCGCTGATGTCGTTAGCCGTCTGTTGGGGAAGCTCTTGCGCGGCTGCCCAGGCACCGGATGTCCGGCCTCTGGCCCGGATGTCCGGCCGCTGTAGGTTCAACAACTCCGTCTTCTTCCGTCATCGCTTCCAGGCTTCTCTCGCGGATGGTGTAGTTGTTCCTTGGCGCTTGCACTCCTCGTCGTCCGTAGTATTCCGACGATACCTATGCATGCACACGAGTGGAGTGTCAAGTAGTATACCATCCTCCAAGGTGTCAAATGAGCACGTGTAAAGGAGATGATTCACCTTTGTGTATGTGACGTAGATGTCGCACATGTCACTTGCCGAACAGACTCTTGACATGGTGATGTCCAAAGGATGCTCCGCATCAGATTGCCATGCAACGGATGCACTAGAGCTATAAGTTTATGAAAGCTCAAAAAGAAACTAAGTGGGTGTGCATCCAACTCGCTTGCTCACGAAGACCAATGGAAATTTGAGGAAGCCCATCATTGGAATACACAAGCCAAGTTCTATGTAGAAAAATTCCCACTAGTACATGAAAGGGACAACATAGGAGACTCTCTATCATGAAGATCATGGTGCTAATTTGAAGCACAAGTGTGGTAAAAGGATAGTAACATTGCCCCTTCTCTCCTTTCTCTCATTTTTTATTTTGGGCCTTCTCTTTTTTTGCCTCTTTTCTTTCGTCCAGAGTCTCATCCCGACTTGTGGGGAAATAATAGTCTCCATCATCCTTTCCTCACATGGGACAATGCTCTAATAGTGAAGATCATCACACTTTATTTACTTACAACTCAATACTTAGAACAAAAGATGACTCTATATGAATGCCTCCGGTAGTGTACTAGTATGTGCAATGAATCAAGAGTGACATGTTTGAAAGAATTATGAATGGTGACTTTGCCACAAATACGATGTCAACTACATGATCATGCAAAGTAATATGACAATGATGAAGCGTGTCATAATAAATGAAACGGTGGAAAGTTGCATGGCAATATATCTCGGAATGGCTATGGAAATGCCTTAATAGGTAGGTGTGGTGACTGTTTTGAGGAAGGTATATGGTGGGTGTATGGTACCGGCGAAAGTTGCGCAGTACTAGAGAGGCTAGCAATGGTGGAAGGGTGAGAGTGCGTAAAATCCATGGACTCAACATTAGTCATGAAGAACTCACATACTTATTGCAAAAATCGATTAGTTATCGAAACGAAGTACTACACGCATGCTCCTAGGGGGATATATTGGTAGGAAAAGACCACCGCTCATCCCCGATCGCCACTCATATGGAAGACAATCAATAAATAAATCATGCTCTGACTTCATCACATAACGGTTCACCATACGTGCATGCTACGGGAATCACAAACTTTAACACAAGTATTTTTACAATCCACAATTACTCACTAGCATGACTCTATATCACCATCTTTATATCTCAAAACAATCATAAGGAATCAAACTTCTCATAGTATTCAATGCACTTTATATTAAAGTTTTTAGTATACCCCTCTTGGACATCTATCATATTAGGACTAAATTTATAACCAAAGCAAATTACCATGGTATTTAGAGACTCTCAAAATAATATAAGTGAAGCATGAGAGTTCAATAATTTCTTTAAAATAAAACCACTGTCCTGCTCTAAAAAGATATAAGTGAAGCACTAGAGCAAAATTGCCTAGCTCAAAAGATATAACTGAAGCACATAGGTATTCTAATAAATCACGATTCATGTGTGTCCCTCTCAAAAGGTGTGTACAACAAGGATGATTGTGGCAAACTAAAAAGCAAAGACTCATATCATACAAGACGCTCCAAGCAAACACATATCATGTGGTGAATAAAAATATAGCCTCAAGTAAAGTTACCGATAGACGAAGACGAAAGAGGGGAAGCCTTCTCGGGCATCCCAGAGCTTAGGCTCTTGGTTGTCCTTGAATATTACCTTGGGGTGCCTTGGGCATCAACAAGCTTAGGTTCTTGCCACTCCTTATTCCATAGTCCATCAGATCCTTACCCAAAATATGAAAACTTGACAACAGAAAATCTCATAAGCTCCGTTAGTATAAGAAAATAAATCACCACTTCTGGTACTGCTGTGAACTCATTATTTATTTATATTGGTGTAATATCTACTGTATTCCAACTTTTCCATGGTTCATACCCCCCGATACTACCCATAGATTCATCAAAATAAGCAAACAACACAAAGAAAACAGAATATGTCAAAAACAGAACAATCTGTATTATTCTGTAACTCTCGATTACATATGTGACTCCAAAAATTCTGAAAAAATTAGGACAACCTGAGCAATTTGTTTCTTAATCTTCTGCAAAAAGATTTAGTATTTTATCACACTTCTGTTAAAAAGAGAATTGTTTTCCTGAGTGCAAAAGTTTCTGTTTTTCAGCAGGATCAAATCAACTATCACTGTAAGCCATCCCAAAGGTCTTACTTGGCACAAACACTAACTAACACAAAACTACATCTAACTAGAGGATAGATGAATTATTTATTCAAAAACAAAATATTGGGTTGTCTCCCAACAAGCTCTTTTCTTTAAAACCTTTTAGCTAGCCATTGAGATTTCAATGATGCTCACATGAAAGATAACAATGGAAACACGAAAAGAGCATCATGTAGCATGTGAAAAACACATCTAAGTCTAACATACTTCCTATGCTTAGGCATCTTATAGGTAAACTAATTATCAAGGTAAGCAAAAACTAGCATATGCAAGGAACAAGAAAGAAACAATAGCAATCTCAACGTAACGAGAGGTAATTTAGTGACATGAAAATTTCTACAACCATATTTTCCTCTCTCATAATATTTACATGTAGGATCATATTCAAATTCAACAATATAGCTATCACATAACATATTCTCTACATGATCAACATGCATGCAAAGTTTACACTCTTCCAAAATAGTGGGATTATCATAAAATAAAGTCATGACCTCTCTGAACCCACTTTTATCAAAAACTTCATAAGATTAAACATTATCCAAATATGTGGGAACTAAAGTTGACACTCTTCCAAACCCACTTTCTGTATTATTGCAAACATTATTATTAATCTCATATTCATTATGGGGCTTAAATAAAATTTTCAAGATCATAAGAAGAATCACCCCAATCATGATCATTACAACAAGTAGTAGACGTAGCAAAATTAGCATCCCCAAGCTTAGTGTTTTGCATATCATTAACATAACTGACATTTATAGAATTTATAATAACATCATTGCAATCATGCTTTTCATTCGAAGATTTATCATGAATCACTTCATAAAGCACTTAATCACAATTTTCAAATTCACGGATTTCAAGAAAAACTTCACAAAGATAATCTAGTGCACTCAACTCACTAGCAATTGGTTCATCATAATTGGATCTCTTAAAAAGATTAGCAAGTGGATGAAGATACATAAACCTTTGCTTCTAATTTTCAATAAACACACAATTATACCAAGCAAACGAGCAAACAAACCAAGTAAGACATAGGGGCAAACGAAAAGACGAATGAAAGAAGGGCGAAGAAAAAGGCAAATCTTTTCGAAAATCATTTTAGAAGTGGGGGAGGAAAATGAGAGGCAAATGGCGAATAATGTAATGCAAGAGATGAGAGTTTATGATGGTACTTGGTATGTCTTGACTTGACGTAGATCTCCCCGGCAACGGTGCCAGAAATTCTTCCTGCTACTTCTGGAGCTTGTGTTGGGTTTTCCCTTGAAGAGGAAAGGGTGATGCAGCAAAGTAGAGATAAGTATTTCCCTCAGTTAGAGAATCAAGGTTTCAATCCAGTAGGAGACAACGCACAAATCACCAATACCTGCACAAACAATAAAACAACTTGCACCCAACGCGATAAACGGGATGCCAATCCCTTCACGGTTACTTGCAAAAGTAAGATCTGATAGAGATAGATGAAACTAAACAAAAGGTAAAGTAAATATTTTTGGTACTTTTTGTTTATAGATCGGAAAGTAAAAGATTGCAAAATAGTAGACCAGAAACATATATGATGGAAAATAGTAGATTGGAAACTTTCATGATGGAAAATAGACCCAGGGGCCATAGGTTTCCCTAAAGGCTTCTCTCAAGATAGAAAATAGTACGGTGGGTACAAATTACTGTCGAGCAATTGATAGAAATGTGCAAAGTTATGACAATATCTAAGGCAATGATTATGAAATATAGGAATCACGTACGTGTCAAGTAGACCGAAATGATTCTCCATCTACACTATTACTCCACACATCGACCGACTCCTGCCTGCATCTAGAGTATTAAGTTCGTGAAGAACAGAGTAACGCATTAAGTAAGATGACATGATGTAGAGGAATAAACTCAAGCAATATGATGTAAACCCCATCATTTTATCCTTGATGGCAATAATACAATACGTGCCTTGCTGCCCCTACTGTCACTGGGAAAGGACACCACACGATTGAACTGATGAGGACATGGAGGCCATAGTTACACCCACAACCCCTACTACTATACCTATTGGAGCGGTTAGTTTAGATCACGCATGCCAGTTATATTAACATGTACTTTCGTTTCTTGGTATTGTTTCTAAAGTTCATGAGTATATGATGCTGCCTAACTTCGATACATTTTTGTTGCTTATAGTTGAAGGGCCTAGCATGGACAAGAAGGATGAACATTGGAGCATTATCAAGCATGAAGACGAAGGCGCGTGCGAAGAGAACAAGAACGAAGTTTGTAGTGGAGATTTCCACACTTTGAAGCCACCATGATGACATACAAGAAGATGGACGAAATATACAAGATGGCCTTTTATAAATTTCGTCCATAGCTTATTATGGGTGTTGCGCCACCTTATTTCTGGGCCAGGCCCATGTAATTTCGAAATACTACTTCATAGGCTACTTTTAGAGTCCACATTATAGGGAAAACGACTCAGGAGGTGTTTTAGTCCCACCTTGCCAAGGGTGGACAAAATCCCCTCTATTTTTGCCCTATAAACACAGCCCTTAAGGCATCCTTTAGACTTGGGATTTGTTTAGTTAAAAGTTAGCCATTGCAACTTTGTGTACTTCGTTTGTGTCCAACGACCAGACCAAGACCGCTTTTCGGATCCCCACCTTTATCAATACTTCATCTATATTCGCAATATTCAGATTGCATTATCATATTCTTGCTTGTACTTTGATTGCGTGCAAGAATAGACCTTCGTGGTCAGGTTGATCGTGCTGAGGCGTGGTCAATAACCTCTCGGAGTTGGTTTAGCGATTGCTAAGGCGCAATGTCGTGCACGTTTGTAGTCGGATCGTCAAAGTCGACTCCACCAAATCGATAGTTATCATCTCATCGAAAGATCGGGACACCCCCGCCTCTATCAAGTGGTATCAGTTTTCAGGTTGCTCAGTGAGAAATTTTTCAGTTTTTCATAGTCTAGATTGCATCTGCTCTTCATACCTAGAGTCCAAGAAACAGCCATAAAAAAAGTTAGATTAGTTCATCTGTGTTCCGGACAGTGTGAGCCTTTCGCCATTACCACTTTGTCTTTGCATTGTTGAATTTTCGGTTGCATCGTGTGTCAAGCTGCTGGTTTGGTGTTAGTCTTTTAGAGTTTCGTGTTCTAGTCACGTTTTCTTCACGCCGCCTCCGCAAACACAGTTGTCCACCTCATTGTCATATTCCAATGCCATTTTTGTTGTTGTTCGCCACCACTGCCATTCGTCTGTCCTTCTTTTCACTGCCATCCTCTCATATATTTTTCTCACCTTCCTCATCATCCGTTATAACTTTTGTTCCTTGGAAAGTAAAAAAAAAAAAGAAATCTGATCCGTGGTTCCTGGTCTGCAAGTTGTGATCTTGGCAAATTTGATTGGTACGCTTGCTGTTCTTGAGAGAGAAAAAACCAATGGTTCGGTTTGGGAATCAAGTAAAAGGTGTACTGGGAGTTTGGATAGGATTTGCAGCGAGAATAAGAAGAAAACCCTGTTCGGTTTGGAGTCCTAGCACATCACGTTTCTGGAAATTGAGTGAAAAAAGGAAAGAGATAAAGCAAGAAAAGTGTTTACCGATATGTTTTTCTTTTTCGAATGACATGCATGTGGGGACTTGCTTCTTTTTGATTCATTGATCCAGCGTGAGAGAGAGAAAGAAGGAAAGACGAGGCAGAGTTTGAAGGGAATCAGAATCGCCCACCCACCATTGGTATTAAAAAAAATCTATACACAAGATCGGCGTGTCCTTTGTTTGGAAGGTTTGTTGCGGAGAAGTAATTATGTTGTTTTGGGAAATCAGGAGCATTTGGGAGAGCAAAAAAAAGACAACGCTAACGCCCACACGTGTGGTGGGAGTCAAACCCGCCCACACGCCCTATAGCACACAGACTATGCCATGTCATCGCATGCATGCATGTGGAAATTTTTTTGGATTTTCTGTTTTAAAATGTTTTATCTCTTAAATGAAAAATCCGATTGAAGATCCGTTATCACCATTAAATCCCTCACGACGAGATCTTCGAAACTAGATCTCATATCAATATATTTGAACGAATTTTTTTTTGGTTAAAAGTTGCCGTTTCTATTGCACATGAATTGCCATGATGTTTACACTGAAGTTGCCATGATATGTTTCAGCTATTTTCTTCTACATTTAAAACGAGGAATTAAGAAACTAGACATACCATGCACCATAAATTAAAATTGCCATGATATATACACTTAAAATTGCCATGGTTCATACAAAAATATATTTTCATGGTCAAAGTACTGGAATTGCCATCATCAAAAAACTAAAATTACCATGATCTATAAACTAAAATTGCCACATGACAACTTTAGTTTAAGCACTATCGCAACTGCAGTGTAAACATCATGGCAACTTTTGGGAAAAAAATTCGTCGAAACATATCAACATGGGGTCTAGTTTTGAAGATCTTATCGAAACGGATTCAATGGTGAAAACGGATTTTTAATTCGCTTTTTTAATTAGGAGACAAAATATTTTTAAGCCGAAAACCAAAAAGATTTCTACTGATGTCATCTGTTCATACGTGGTAAAATGAGTGGTGATGAAGGCATGTGAGCGATGTGCAAACGCCCACACGTGTGGCAGTTAGTTTTTCCGAAAAAAAGGAAAGAAAAAAGGTATACAAGGAATGTGTTGAACGCTTGATCCTTTTTTTTGCGGAGAGAAAAGGAAATAGTCAAAACGTTTATTTGGTACTACGTGGAAAGCAAGGAAAGTAAAAAAGAAAAGTGCGCTCATCTTTTTTCTTTGGGTTTTGTCCTTTTTGTGGTAAACAAGGAGAGAGAGAGAAGTACGTGGTGTTTAAGAAAGAAGATTCCACGTATTTATAGCAAGGAAAGAAAGAGATAGAAGGAAACAAGGGATTGGCCAGACATAAGAGGCAAGCGTTGATCTGTTTGGTTAATCCCTGATTTTCTGGAGATAAAGAAGGAAGGAGACAAGAAAACAAGAACAGAATCACAGAGAAGATACGTACTAGTAGGATTACGTTTGTTTGCTTGGAAAGATTGGATTCTCAAGGAAATTAAAAGGAAATCCTTACTCGCAACCCCTTGGGGGTCTTTTTTCCCCGAAACCTAGGGCTCTCTGGCGGCGCTAGGGTTTGGAGTGGAAACCGATCGGCGGCCGCGGATCTCATCGGCGGGCCACCCCCGAGGACTCGGCCGGGGGTATGGCTACACCACCAACGGCGGAGACGGTGCGAGGTGACTCTGGTCCGACCAACCCTCGCTCGGCGAGGGAGAAACTAGAGGAAGCCCTGGGGAAGCTGGATATATCCGAAGAGGAGACGACTCCCCTCGTGATAGATGATCGACAAGAAGATGCTCCAGTGAAGTGGCTGCTAGCAGGGAAGGTTCTCTACCGAAACCTGTATCATATTCACACCATTGGCAACGCTTTGCGACCGGCGTGGGGAAACCCTAGAGGACTGCAATTCTGATCAACTGGGCCGAACACCTTTGTTGCTGAATTTGAGGCCCAGCGTGATCGAGATAGAATATGGGCGGGATCGCCGTGGCATATCAACAAGAACGCGGTCATCCTGGCTGAGTTCGACGAGTGCATGCGCCCTGACGAGGTTAAGTTTGATCGGCTACAGGTATGGGTTAGGGTTTTGAATCTACCCTACAACCTGCGAGATGATGCATGATGCCTCCCAATAGCACGGACGATTGACAAGGAGGTGCAGATAGCAAAGTTCGACCACAATGGAGGTTATCTCCGAGCAAGGGTTTCTGTGGATGTCAATAAACCGCTCCGGAGATGGGTGCTAATAGATTCGGCAAGGAGGAAGAAGGTGGATCACTATGATATGTAATATGAGCAGATCCCATACTTCTGCTTCTCTTGTGGTAGGCTGGGCCATTCAGATCTGTATTGCTCTAATCCTGGTTCACGAGATGACAAGGGAGAGCTGCCGTTTGGGCCATCATTACGAGCTCCTGACGAGACCAGATATCCAGCAAGCAGCGACAATTCCTCGAGGGGACAAAAGTCTGATCATAGTAGCAAGCAAGAGACAAGAAACTACAGAACAAAAACTAAGAAAGATGGGGGGGGGGAAGAGGTGATTTCGCCCCTGAAGAACAAAGAAAATGTGCGGTATAAGAGGAAAGAGGGACCGACAGCAGTCTACAAACCCAGGCAATTGCTTCTGACGGCGGTGCATATCCCCGGAGAACTTGAGCCGAGCACGAGCACTGCAGGGGGAGAGGATGATGAGGATCTAGTTCGTGAACCAAAAAAGAAGAGGCCAACGCCTGAAAATTCGGCAGAGACCGGCCATCGGTCCTGCCCATCCCAATGAGTTGCCTCTCATGGAACTGCCGGGGGCTTGGGAACCCCGAGGCGGTTCGAGAGCTTCGCAATGTTGTGAAGCTAGAAGGACCCACACTCCTCTTCGTCATGGAAACAAAAATCAAAGGGAAGAGAGTGGAGGACTTGCAAAGACAGCTAGGCTTCGGCGGGTGCTTTGCTGTTGATAGTACTGGTTTAAGTGGTGGTATTGGTCTGTTTTGGTCGCATGATGTTATTGTGGACCTTAACAATTATAGTGCTAGTTACCTTGATGTTTCTGTTAAATTTAAAGAGCAAAACTCCTTTCAATGGAGGTTTACCGGTTTCTATGGGGTGCCCCGAGCGGAAGATAGACACCATAGTTGGCGTTTCCTACGCACTCTGTATAACACACCGCATGTGGCATGGATATGTTTGGGTGATTTTAATGAAACTCTCTTCTCTAATGAGCACTTTAGTCGGGCTGCTAGGCCAGAGAGACAGATGAGAGCTTTCAGAGAAGTCACTGATGAGGTGGCCCTCCAAGACTTGGGGTGGTCAGGCACTCCATACACCTGGGACAATCGTCAAGCGGGTGATGCGAATGTTAAGGCAAGGCTCGACAGGGTCTTCGCCAACGAGGAATTCGGCAACACTTTCAACACATCAGAATCAGGCATGTTTCTTCTGTCGAATCTGATCATTGCTTTGTTGTAGCGGAGATAAGGGAAAAGATCAATAACATGTCACGTGCAAAGAGACCGTTCCGATATGAAAATGTTTGGTCATCGCATGTGGACTATGATCGAGTTGTCACCAATGCGTGGCAGGAGGTAAATAGGGGACCGGGCCTTCAAGGGATTGTGGATTCACTAAGTCACCTAAAGGAGACGCTTGAACCTTGGGGGACTCGCGAGTTTGGCTGTTTAACACGCCGTGTCAGACAGCTACAGAAGAGGCTTGACAACCTACGTTGTCGTTCGGTTGGCGGGGGGCCTACAGACGAGGAGAAAACAGTGGTTCGGCGGCTTCGATAGGCTCTTCATCAGGAAGAGATCTGGTTCCGACAGCGATCACGTGTTCCCTGGCTGAGAGAAGGAGACCGTAACACGTCGTATTTCCAAGCTCAGGCTGCACAAAGAAAGCGAATCAATAGAATACAGGGTTTATGTAGATCGGATGGCTCGGTTTGTGCAAACGAAGAGGAAGACAAGGCCGAGGTTCAGGCGTTCTATCATAACTTGTATGAGTCCCAAGGTTGGAGGGATTCTACAGAACTGCTCGATCATGTTCCTGCCAAGGTGACGGAGGACATGAATGTGGAGCTCACAAAACCCTATACTACGGAGGAGGTCAGGATAGCTTTGTTCCAAATGGCTCCCTCCAAAGCACCCGGGGTAGATGGGTTTACTGCGGGGTTTTATCAGCGTCACTGGAGCTTGCTTGGTGAGGCTGTAACCAAGGCAGTTTTGGATTTCTTAAACGGGGGCGAACTACCTGTGGGTCTGAACGACACGTCGATTACGTTGATCCCCAAGGTACGGCATCCTCAGTCTAAAACACAATATAGGCCCATCTCTCTTTGTTCGGTTTTGTATAAAATTGCTTCAAAGTGTGTGACAAACCGATTGAGAGTATTCATGGGGGAAATCATCAATGAAGAGCAGAGCGCTTTTGTCCCTGGGCGGCTCATAATGGACAATGTGTTGGTGGCATACGAAAGTGTGCATACTATGCGAAGGCGGAAGAAAGGAAAAAACTATGCTTGTGCTATCAAACTTGATATGATGAAAGCATACGACCGTGTCGAGTGGCATTTTCTGGAGGCAATTCTCACTAAGTTGGGCTTCAATGTTGATTTTGTCAGGCTCGTTATGAAGTGCGTGTCCTCGGTGCGCTTCTCAGTCAGGGTTAATGGTGAGCTACTGCCATTTTTTTCACCCTCGCGTGGGCTAAGACAGGGTGACCCAGCCTCACCCTTCCTCTTTTTGCTATGCGCGGAGGGCTTCTCCTCTCTGTTGAAGTTTTATAATCATGGATATATTGACAGAGGAATCAGAGTAAGTTACAGATCGCCTTGGGTAACTCATTTGCTTTTCGCAGATGACAGTCTGATCTTCATTAGTGGAAACACCCAAAGTGCAGCAAGACTGAATGAAATCCTAAGGGTTTATGGTGATGCTTCGGGTTAGTGTGTCAATCGTGCAAAGAGCGCAGTTTACTTTAGCTCCAACACACCGGCCCAGCTTAAACAACAGCGCAAAGCGGTCCTCAATATTCATGTTGAGGCCTTTAGTGAGCGGTACCTGGGGCTACCCGCTGCGATCGGGCGCATCACAAGTGGAACTTTCGATCACATCGGGGAAACAGCTCGTGGGAAGATGCAGGGATGGTCTGAAAAACTGCTTGCATCTGCATGTAGGGAAACTTTGCTAAAATCAGTTGTACAGGCCATTCTAATGTACTCTATGAGCACCTTTCTACTAACAAAAAAGGTGTGCAAGAGTTTGACGTCACCAATGGCTAAGTTTTTTGGAGCAGCTCCATCGACAAAAATGCTTTACATTGGGTGTCATGGAAGAATTTGGCTACACCAAAGTGCCAAGGAGGTATGGGGTTTCGTGACCCACAACAGTTTAACATTGCGCTACTAGGGAAGCATGGGTGGCGGTTCATGACGAACCCGACTCTCTGTGCGCAAGGGTAATGAAAGGCCGCTATTTTCCCGATCAGATTTTTTGCATGCCAACGCTCCCAAATCAGCATCTCGCCACTTGGCGAGCTATCATTCTGGCAGGAAAGCTTTACAAGCGGGACTTGTTAAGAGAGTTGGAGATGGGAGCTCTATTGATGTCTGGATGGACAAGTGGATTCCGGGAACCATCTCCATGAAACCTTTATTCAGACCTCCGAGCACTAATATTCAGATAGTCTCGGATCTTATTGACACCGAGAACTGGTCTTGGAAACAGGACCTTATAAGGACAACTTTTATCGCTCCAGATGCAGATGCTATTCTTAACATACCCATCAGGAGGGGAGGAGGACAAGATTTATTTGCTTGGGCCTTTTAACGATCAGGCAACTACACTGTTAAGTCAGTGTACCGTGCTCTAATGTCATAAAGAGCGTCTAGCACTAGAAGAAGGGACGGCTACAGGTGCCTCAACGGATGATAAACAGATGTGGACAGCCTTATGGAAACTCAAAGTGATCCCAATGGTTCGGGTGTTTTGGTGGAGGGTGTTGAGGGGGATTCTACCTGATGAATGTACCCTCAAGCACCGCCACATTTCAGTTCTTGACACTTGTAAAGTGTGCATGGCAAGACAAGAGGATCTCATGCATGCGTTAATACAATGCTCCCATGCACGACGTTTTTGGAGCGAAGCTTGTGCTTGGTTTGATCTCAGACTCCCTCGACTACATCCAAGTTCGTGGGCTAGAGACATTCTATGTGGTGATCGGATCAGGGATGCGGATCGCCCAAAAATCATCACCATCATGTGGACGATCTGGCATTCTCGCAACCGGATCAAACATGATGAAGAAGGCAGAGACCCAGCAGCTGCGATGAGATCTACGCGGGAGGCCCTAGCGCTGCTGGAGCTACCCCGCAATGAAGCAACCGTGCTGCCGGGGCATGGTTCGAAGCCGCCGGAACCAGGTACGATCAAGATTTCATGTGATGGAGCACTCAATGTGGCGGAAGGTCGAAGAGGGGCGGGTGGTATAGCCCGGTCCGTATCTTCGCTCTTGGGTGCTTGGTGCAAACCGTTCCGCAACATCTCCGATCCTCTTATCGTGGGAGCCCTATCAATGCGAGAAGGAACGCTTTTTGCAAAACTTCGAGGCCTATCGCATGTGATAATGGAGACTGACTGTCAGGAGTTAGTGCAACTCTGGCATACACGTCACAACTCACGTTCGGTTGTGGCTCCTATCCTAGATGAAATAGGAGAGCTTAGTTGTGATTTTTCTGTTTTTCGGATTCAACATGTATTAAGGTCAGCAAACTTACCGGCACATCTATGTGCAAAACGTGCATGCACATTGAATGTGACCGAATGTTGGCTCGAGGTGACCCCTAGTTTTTTGGTAACTAGCCTTCTGGCTGATTGCCCGGGAAACTCATTTGTTGAATAAAACTCTCTGATTTGCCCGCAAAGAAAAAAAGAAATTAAAAGGAAAACCCCTTATCTGTTGGGAGGTTTAAAAGGAAAGCGCCTCCTTAACATCAGGGACGTTTCTAACAAGAATTTGGGCATTGAAGTTTTTCCTAACTAGGTGCAACACGTGAAAGAATAAAAAAAAGAATCTTGTTCGGTTGTGCATGCATGTTCTGGAAGTATCTCTACTACAATTAAACAATCAAGTTGTGACATAAACATTGCATCTCAGCCACACATCCGCCATCTGTCAATGGACCAGATTGCCTTAATGTTGTATCACATTATTTACCATAATCAATTAGCAATAATTACCATGATCTACGCCATTATAATTACGCAATAATTACCACGGTCTCGCTCCAATCTGAGCCTATTTTAATCATATCAATTAGCAAAAATTACCATGATATACACTTGTGTGCTGCGTACATAGAAGGAAAATATCAATTAGCAATAATTACCATGATCTACGCCATCATATTTTTTTTTGAAACGCAGCCTTGTGTACTGCGTACATCTACTATCTACTATTCTACTATACTTTATTATTTATTATTTATATTATATTATGATTTATTATTATTTATTATTTTTATTATTTATTATTTATTATTTTATTATTTTTTATTATAAACAATCAAACTTTTTCTTTCTTAAAGACACCCCAGAAAACATACACGGCTAGATTAGCATCATCAGATTATCCCTCTAAATCTTAACCGTCATGATTAATCTAATCCTGAGACGGTGTGCACTTAGCAATTACCGCAGGCTGACTGTGCTCCACCGGATGAAGAAATATCCCCGTCCTGCGTCCGCCCGCAACCACTCAGCGCCAAATGTCCTGCAAAGAAAAAACTTAGGGCAAAAAAAATCTCACGCCGCCGTCGCCTTCGCCGCCATCGTTTGCACAATTCGCCGCCGCCGCCATCGCTTCCTGCGCGTCGCCGCCGCCGCCATCATTTGCCCGCGCTACCGCGGCTTCCGGCGACGCCCTACCAGGCTAGTACCAACCCACGCCACACGGGCCGCCGCCACCGATCCGCGTCGGCCTCCGCTGCCGCCGCCGCTGGCCTCTCCTTGTGCAGAGGTCACCTCCCGCCGCTCCTTCGTTTGTCGACCGGCCGACGCACGTGGCCGCGCGCCGCCGCCGGCCTCTCCTTATGCGCAGGTCGTGACACTCAGGAAGAGCGTGATGAACGAGTAGGTGAAGAACTAGATGGCGGCAACTATGGAGATGGAGGTGACCTTCTCCAGGCCCGCAATCTGCGAAGGATGACCTCGGCGAGGCTGAACAACACTAGGTACATCCGCTCATCCCGGCAGCAGTTCACGCCATGGCCCTTGTAATGGCGGCGATTCTTTGAGCACCACAGACCTACCCTCTCGAGGCAAGGAACTTCTTTCAGTCTCATCACTTTTGTGAACAAAATATTTACAGATCTTCAGAAGCCAAAGATGCTTAAGTAGTGAAACTGCTTGTGCTTATGATCATGTAACCCACTATTGCGCCATAGAGAATCGTGTATTGTGTAATGCCACACACAGCTACACCTTGATCTCTAGGCCCTGCATGGACATGATCAAGACTGTAATACCCATTTATTCTGCCTAACCATGGATACACATGCGTCCTGACAACGTCCTTCTATACATGGCAAGAGTAGTTAATTTGAGGATTATTTGTTACCCATGCAGTGGCGGAAGGTAACCATGTACAGGTTTAGTTCCATTTGCCGTGGACGGCTCGGGAGAGGGGTAGCAGTCGAAGAGGATGACGGCGGTGTAGTATGTCATGTAGGTGCAACCCATCAGGACGATGGAGTCGAGGACCCAGCCCATCGTGCCACGGTCCACGGCAGCGCCAAAGATGCCGGACCTTCTACCATTTTGATCTTGTAGGGATCTTGACCTTACAAGAGGGCTTCCACATGGCTAAACTGGGCAAGATGTATTACTCCGAATATTTAGAGGCTAGATATTATTATGCAAATATAAAGAAAAATCACCGGTGGATATTTCGACAAAAAGTACATAACTAAGTTGTGGTTTTAAAATACACTTTAGGGAAAACGGAATAGCAATGTGATTGCTTTATATACTGCTTCAGTGATACTACTTCCATCTCAAAATATAAGGTGTTATTGTAGATAAACTAGACAACAAAAACGTCTTACATTTTGAGAATAGTAGCTTTGTACACTGCTTCAGTGTTTATAACGGAGTCTCGCAGTTTAGATATATGAAAAAGGAGGGATATCAACACAAAATTCAAGTACAACCAAGTATATTTTATTTGTTTGCGTGTGTAATTTCATACATTAGAATTTTTATCTATAGTACAGAATGGCCAAATTTTATCCTATGAAAATGGTTACTTCAGATTGTATTTTAGGGTGAAACATTTCCCAACAGAAAATGTATTGGTTATTGCTCTTTGGGCCAGCAAACTCCCTTCTTATTTGGTTTACTTCGGCATTGAGTTATGATGGCATATGTATCTCTTTTGATTTTTATCTATAGGAATACTAATATAAAAGTATTATGTGCTGCACAGATATGTATCTTTTTTGATTTTACATTGCTTGTTATTTATGCGTAGCTTTATCTGTGGGATTCTATTTCAGGAAACCCTTTTCAGTTGTTAGTTGAGGACTTGAGGTTCTTCTGATTTTCTCAATCGGTTGAAGCATGCGGGTGCCTTTCTGAATGTCATTTTCTCTTCCCACCATCTCAAATGCAAGCAAGCAAGCTTCTACCAAGGCATAGAAGAAGCCAATGAGTATGTTCCGAACCTCTTTATATTACTTCATCACAAAAGTTACTGCAATATTTGCTTTTTACCTAAATACACATGACAGACTTGAATGATTTTCCGTTATATTGCATGATGCCCGATTGGTTTGATTATAATAATTCTTATTAGATTCACTGGCTGGTTTCATGTAGCAGAGCTTATTTTGTGGATGGATGCATTGGTTTATGTTTGCAGCCTTGTAGATTTTCCCTAATGATATGGAGTTGATTACGATGAATGATGCGCTCCACTAGGAAAAATATTTCAGTATTTTTTGCCAATTTTTCATTTGCGTAATTACAAAAAATAGGTTCTCAACATTACCTATTTGATAGGAAAACTTGAATACAAGGGTTTGCCAATATGTTCACTAGGGTTTTAATCCGAGTAATTTTCGTGTGATACAACATTTTTAAACATCTCTATTGCCTCTCTTATATATTTTGTACAAGAAATATTTTTTTCATTTTATTAATATATTTCTTTCTAGGATGAATGCTGATTGTTTTCACATGACGATACGTGCGTGCACGTGCAAGCTTACTAGTAAAGAGAAAGAGTGGGGCTGTTGTCCATGTTTGGACTTTGGAGAAAAGAAAAGCATAGCACTTTGTTGTGCTCGTACTTGGCTGTGAAAAAAAGGTGTGTTGAGGGAGACTTGTACCAATGTGTGGTGTTGGCAGCATCTATATATTATTGAAATAAGAACACGAGTGGTGCTTGGTTCCATCAGCTAGAGTTTGAGTGTGTTTGGTCCACATGGAACAAGGTAACTTTTCTGATTAAAAAAAGTGACACGGTTTACTAGCACTGCTCATTTTGTGTGCCTATTTCTTTGATCCAGTGCTCGGTAAAAGAAGAAATCCCCGGTTCGAGTTAGTGCATGAATTTTGTCGGTGTCTTAGGCTCGCGTCTCTAGTACAGTCTAGTCTAGAACCAGCACTCGACCACTTTGAGCGAATTTTTAGCTTGCATGAACTAATGTGGTTGTAGCATTTTCCCCGCACATATATACATCCAACCCAGCTCCACATAATTCTACATCGTGCTTACATACATTCACCTAGCAATCGCTTTACCCAACTTTTGGAGTTCTTTGACACCACTGGTTGCCGGTCACCACCTGCTGCATGGTAAGAACTTGTAAGACTTTGATGTTTGGTATACTGTGAGTGTTTTGCCACCACATCCGATTAGTTCATAGGAACATTATTTTTTGATTTTGTTTCTTGTTTCTACTAATCATGACAGGATCCAGAGTCAATTCATGGGCTTTGTCAGTGTACAAAAGTAGGGTCCTTTCTTTACCCCTTTACTTGTGCACGGGTAGTCGTAGCCACACCCGCTTCCACGCCTGGTGCAGCAGAGGAAGCAAAGATACAAGGCTGCCGAGGCAGCACTCAAGCCAAAAGCATAAAGAGCAAAGGAACAAGATGGGCTTCCCCCGACAGGAGCCTTGCCGGGGCAACCCGCCCAACACCAGCAAGGCCACCACCATTGAGCTTGAGAGCTCTGGCACCACCAACAGCGTCAAAGACAAGACTTAGGGGTACCTTGCGTAGTGGCATGCAGATCTTTGTATGGACCTAAAGCCTGCCAAACTAGATGAGAACCAGAGGACGAAGACCCCCAACAAGATCCTTGCCGGGGACGCCCACGAGACCCCGGCAAGACCCTTACTGGGGCCCCGGCAAAACCCTTGCCGGGGACATCTGCGGGGCCGAGGCCCGGCCCGCACTTGCCAGAGTTTCGCTGCCCCGCACCCGTTTCGATGTGGCGGCCAGCCCGCCAACTAGGCGAGCACTTGCGTGGCAGCATGCAGCTTCTAGGCCAACTAGCCAATCACCTGCGTGGTGGCATGCAGATCTTCGTGAAGACCCTGCCACCGCACCAGCTCAGCAGCCAGCCAGCTAGCGTGGCGCTGCATGCCTCGTCACCTTGGACGCGTGTCGAAGCAAGGCGAGGCCGATAGACGGGACGAGCTTCTTTGCCGTCCCGGATAAAGCAAGAGGACACATAGGCGGCGCATTAAATGCATTTGTCCTATGATGTCAGGAGATAAACTTGTACACTGTACACACTTTCCACCTCCTGTGTGCCACTGTGGCAACCCCTTTGACATATAAAAGGAGGCCAGTGGCGTACTGAGGGAGGATTCAGACTTTTTGGACTGAGCATGCACCGCAGCTAGTTCAAGAGCTCACGAACACTAAATACGCACAAAGTAGGAATAGGGTTTTATGCATCGTTTGCGCCCCGAACCTGGGTAAAAATCCCCCCGTGTTGATCTTCTCGACCCGCTCTTTGTGCAGCCCCACGCACCGTCAACCATAGTAGGGATTCCCTGTGATCCCATAGGTGTCGCTCCTGAGCCCTGACAGGCTTCATCAATCATGGGGGACGTGCCACCACCTACGAAAATACAACCACTGTCACAAGTGGCGCAAAGACATCAGAATGCGGATAATCAGGTTCTTGTTTCCCTGCCACCTTTTAGTGGTCGTTTTAAGACTGATTTATATGTTGAATGGGAGTTCAAAATAAATGCTATTTTTGCTTCCCATGATTTTTCTGAAAGTAAAAAAATTAAGGTCGCAGTTGGTACTTTCACTGGTTTTGCTACTGTATGGTGGAGTGAACATTGTCGGTTATACCCTGATTATGTACCTACTACTTGGGATGATTTAAAACTTGTCATGAGAGATAGATTTGTCGATGTTTATTATACTTGTGGGATGATTAAAAAACTACAACATTTAAAACAAGGTAGTAACATTGTAACAACATATTATGATGATTTATGAACTACCTTGTTGCACTCCTTGTTAGAGGAAAGTGAAGATGATTTTATGGATAGATTTTGGGGAGGATTAAACCGTGATATTCAGGAGACACTAATTCATGAAGAGTGTTATCATATGGACCGTTTGTTTGGTCTTGCTTGCAAAGCTGAACAGGAAATAAAACGACGTGTTGTCCACAAGGAGAATAAGTGCAAGGAGCACATTCCAAGAGATGATATGATTGTTCCTTCAACTACTAGGAGTACTATGACAACCACATCCATTGTTGGAGGACTACATCACCTCCACCATGTGACACATCACCTCCGAGAGTGCCTACATCATCAGAGTTGATCATAAGAGGTAATGACAAAGGTACCGATCTTCCACCTCTACATGAGTATGATGAATGTCTTGTCAATGTAAATGCACCATGCGATGAGATACCCACTACTTTGATCACACCACCTATTTTAGAGGACTATGTTCATGATTTGACTTCGCCAGGTGATCAAATGAATGCTATAACAACAATTTTAAGTGCACCCATTGAACTAACTGTTGATGCGAAAGAACCATGTGAATCAGGGGATAACTCCGATTTGGATCAAATACGTTTCAAAATAATTGTGCCAATGTTTAATCATTTTTATATGAATTCCAATCTTGGTGATGATTCCGTGTCGAATAACTTGTTGCATGTTTGCTTATTTAAGCATGTTGTAGCATGTAATTTTGAAACAATTAAAGTTTATTCACCAATGTTGGGATGGTTTGATGATAAGCATTGTCAATCTTTTGATGAATAAGAGCTTCACTTATATGTGCAAACTGAGTTGCAATATTTTCATGCCTTTGACTTCTTGTGATAATATATTGGCTTTATATTTCATTACTTTTGAAGGGTGCTATTGTATAACTGTGTCACCTATGCCAAAACTGAGATCAGTAAAAATGGATGACATATACATATACAACGTGTACACCTTGTTGTTGGGGAACGTAGCAGAAATTCAAAATTTTCCTACGTGTCACCAAGATCTATCTATGGAGAAACTAGCAACGAGGGAAGGAGAGTGCATCTACATACCCTTGTAGATCGCTAAGCGGAAGCGCTCATGAGAACGGGGTTGAAGGAGTCGACTGTCGTGATCCAAATCACCGGAGATCCTAGTGCGAACGGACGGCACCTCCGCGCTCAACACACGTACAGCCCGGTGACGCCTCCCACGCCTTGATCCAGCAAGGAGAGAGGGAGAGGTTGAGGAAGACTCCATCCAGCAGCAGCACAACGGCATGGTGGTGATGGAGGAGCGTGACATCCCGCAGGCTTCGCCAAGCACCAAGGAGAGGAGGAGGAGGAGAGGCAGGGCTGCACCAAGAGGAGAGAACTCATGTGTGTTGGGCAGCCCAAAACCTCAAGTATATATAGGGGAAAGAGGGCTGCGCCCTTTAGGGTTTCCCACCCCAAGGGTGCGGCCAGCCCTAGATGGGACTTGGGGCGGCTAAGAGGGGAGGAGTGCCTCCCAAGTCAAGTGGAGGCCCTCCCCTTAGGGTTTCCCCCTTCCCATGCGCATGGGCCTTGGGGGCTGGTGCCCTGGCCCATTAAGGCTAGGGCGCCCCCACAGCCCATGCTACTGTATTGGACGTGGTGGAACAATTTCCGGACCTCCGGACCCCTCCGAATCCTCCGAACCTTTCGAAGCTTCCGGTACAATACCGAAAAACCCGAACTTTTTCGGAACCCGAACAACAACTTTCCATATATAAATCTTTACCTCCGGACCATTCCGAACTCCTCGTGACGTCCGGGATCTCATCCGGACTCCAACAACATTCGTAACCACATACAAACTTCCTTTATAACCCTAGCGCCATCGAACCTTAAGTGTAGACCCTACGGGTTCGGGAGACATGTAGACATGACCGAGACGTTCTCCGTCAATAACCAACAGCGGGATCTGGATACCCATGTTGGCTCCCACATGTTCCACGATGATCTCATCGGATGAACCACGATGTCAAGGACTCAATCGATCCCGTATACAATTCCCTTTGTCTAGCGGTATTGTACTTGCCCGAGATTCGATCGTCGGTATCCTATACCTTGTTCAATCTCGTTACCGGCAAGTCTCTTTACTCGTTCCGTAACACATCATCCCGTGATCAACCCCTTGGTCAAATTGTGCACATTATGATGATGTCCTACCGAGTGGGCCCAGAGATACCTCTCCGTTTACGGAGTGACAAATCGAGATCGATTCGTGCCAACCCAATGACACTTTCGGAGATACCTGTAATGCACCTTTATAGCCACCCGCCACGTTGTGACGTTTGGTACACCCAAAGCATTCCTACGGTATCCGGAGTTGCACAATCTCATGGTCTAAGGAAATGATACTTGACATTAGAAAAGCTTTAGCATACGAACTACGATCTTTGTGCTAGGCTTAGGATTGGGTCTTGTCCATCACATCATTCTACTAATGATGTGATCCCGTTATCAATGACATCCAATGTGCATGGTTAGGAAACCGTAACCATCTATTGATCAACGAGCTAGCCAATAGAGGCTTGCTAGGGACATGGTGTTGTCTATGCATCCACACATGTATTTGAGTTTCCTATCAATACAATTATAGCATGGATAATAAACGATTATCATGAACAAGGAAATATAATAATAACTAATTTATTATTGCCTCTAGGGCATATTTCCAACAGTCTCCCACTTGCACTAGAGTCAATAATCTAGTTCACATCGTCATGTGATTAACACTGATAGGTCACATCGCCATGTGACCAACACCCAAAGAGTTTACTAGTGTCTGTAAACTAGTTCACATCATTATGTGATTTAGACTCAATGAGTTCTGAGGTTTGATCATGTTTTGCTTGTGAGAGAGGTTTTAGTCAATGGGTTTTAGTCAACGGGTC
Organism: Aegilops longissima; assembly: GCA_021605205.1. Taxonomy (NCBI): domain Eukaryota; kingdom Viridiplantae; phylum Streptophyta; class Magnoliopsida; order Poales; family Poaceae; genus Aegilops; species Aegilops longissima. Next base: position 186,837,359 of record CM038676.1, on the reverse strand, counting down.
TGAACCTTTCAGATCCGTGTGTGCTTTGCAAATTTCTAGGTCATATTGTAAACGCTGCTTCCATGCTCCACTTGGAGCTATTCCAAATGGTTGCTCCACTATACGTATCCGTTTTGCTACCCAGAGTCATTCGGATAGGTGTTAAAGCTTGCATCGACGCAACTCTTTACGTCGAACTCTTTATCGCCTCCATAATCGAGAAACATGTCCTTATTTACTCCAAGGACAATTTTGACCGCTGTCCAATGATCCATTCCTGGATCATTCTTGTACCCCTTGACTGAATCATGGCAAGGCACACTTCCGGTGCAGTACACAACATAACATACTATAGAGCCTACGTCTAAAGCATAGGGGACGATCTTCGTCCTTTCTCTCTTTTCTGTCGTGGTCGAGCTTTAACTCTTAACTTCATACCTTACATCTCGTGCAAGAACTCCTTCTTTGGTGATCCATCTTGAACACCTTCAAGATCATGTCAAGGTATGTGCTCATTTGAAAGTACTATTGAGCGGTTTTTGATCTATCCTCATAGATCTTGATGCTCAATGTTCAAGTGGCTTAATCCAGGTTTTCACTTGAAAAACACTTTTCAAATAACCCTATATGCTTTAAAGAAAATTCTACATCATTTCTGATCAACAATATGTCAACAACATATACTCATCAAAAATTCTATAGTGCTCCCACTCACTTCTTTGGAAATACAAGTTTCTCTTAAACTTTGTATAAACCCAAAATCTTTGATCATCTCATCAAAGCGCACATTCCAACTCCGAGATGCTTACTCCGGTCCTTAGAAAGGATCGCTGGAGCCAGATACCTTTTAGCATCCTTAGGATCGACAAAACTTTCGATTGCATCACATACAACCTTTCCTTACGAAGACCGGTAAGGAAACTCGTTTTGACATCCATCGCCAGATTTCATAAATGCAGCTAATGCTAACATGATTCCGACGGACTTAAGATCGCCACGGGTGAGAAAATCTCACCGTAGTCAACTCCTTGAACTTGTGAAAATTCTTCGCCACAAGTCGAGCTTCATAGACGGTGATATTACCGCCCACGCCCGTCTTCTTCTTAAAGATCCATTTATCTCAATGACTTGCCGATCATCGGGCAAGTCCACCAAAGTCATGGATCCTTTCTCGGATTTTATGGCCTCGAGCCATTTCGCGGAATCCGGGCCCACCATCGCTTCTCCATAGCTCGAGGTTCATTGTTGTCTAGCAACATGACCTCTAAGACAGGATTGCGTACCACTCAAGTAGTACGCATCCTTGTCACCCTACGAGGTACGAGAGTGACTTGATCCAAACTTCATGATCACTATCATAAGCTTCTACTTCAATTGGTGTATGTGCCACGGAACAACTTCCTGTGCCCTGCTACACGCTAGTTGAAGTGACGGTTCAATAACCTCATCAAGTCTCCACCATCCTCCCACTCAACTTTTCGAGACAAACTTTTCCTCGAGAAAGGATCCGATTCAAGAAACAATCCCTATTGCTTTCGGATCTGAATTAGGAGGTATACCCAACTGTTTTTGGGTGTCCTATGAAGATGCATTTTATCCGCTTTGGGTTCGAGCTTATCAACCTGAAACTTTTTCACATAAGCGTCGCAGCCCCAAACCTTTAAGAAATGACAGTTTAGGTTTCTCTAAACCATAGTTCATACGGTGTCATCTCAACGGAATTACATGGTGCCCTATTTAATGTGAATGTGGTTGTCTCTAATGCCTAACCCATGAACGATAGTGGTAATTTGATAAGAGATATCATGGTACGCACCATATCCAATAGAGTGCAACTATGATGTTCGGACACACCATCATACTATGGTGTTCCAGGCGGTATTAATTGTGAAACAATTTGCACAATGTATTAATTGTATGCCAAAACTCGTAACTCAGATATTCATCTCTATGATCATATCATAGACATTCTATCCTCTTGTCACGAAGATCTTAAACTTCACTCTGAAATTACTTGAACCATTCAATAATTCAGACTTGTGTTTCATCAAGTAAATATACTCAACATATACTCAAATCATCTGTGAAGTCAGAACATAACGATATTCACTGCATGCCTCAGCACTCATTGGACTCCACACATCAAAATGTGTTACTTCCATCAAGTTGCTATCTTGTTCCATCTTACTGAAACCGAGGCTTTTCAGTCATCTTGTCCATGTGGTATGATTTGCATATCTCAAGTGATTTAAAATCAAGTGAGTCTAAACGATCCATCTGCATGGAGTTTCTTCATGCGTATGCACCAATAGACATGGTTCGCATGTCTCAAACTTTTCAAAACGAGTGAGTCCAAAGATCCATCAACATGGAGCTTCTTCATGCTTTTACACCAATATGACTTACATGGCAGTGCCACAAGTAAGTGGTACTATCATTACTATCTTATACTTTTGGCATGAAAATGTGTATCACTACGATCGAGATTCAATAAACCATTTATTTAGGTGCAGACCATCAAGGTATTATTCACATAAATAGAGTAACCATTATTCTCCTTAAATGAATAACCGTATTGCAATAGACATAATCCAATAATGTCTATGCTCAACGCATAAACACCAAATGACAATTATTCAGGTTTAATACTAATCTTGATGGTAGAGGGAGCGCGATGTTTGATCACATCAAACTTGGAAACACTTCCAACACATATCGTCACTCACCTTTAGCTAGTCTCCGCTTATTCTGTAGCTCTTTTATTTCGAGTTACTAACACTTAGCAACCGAACCGTATCTTAATACCCTGGTGCTACTAGGAGTACTAGTAAAATACACAATAACTTAATGTATATCCAATATACTTCTATCGACCTTGCCAGCCTTCTTATCTACCAAGTATCTAGGGTAATTCTGCTCCGTTGGCTGTTCCCTTATTGCGAAGCACTTAGTCTCGGGTTTGGGTTCAACCTTGGATTTCTTCACCGGAGAAGCAACTGATTTGCCGCTTCATGAAGTGTCCCTTCTTGCCCTTGCCCTTCTTGAAACTAGTGGTTTCACCAACCATCAACAATTGATGCTCCTTCTTGATTCCTACTTTCATGTGTCAAACATCACGAATATCTCAAGGATCATCATATCTATCCCTGATTTGTTATAGTTCATCACGAAGCTCTAGCAGCTTGGTGGCAATGACTTTGGAGAAACATCACTATCTCATCTGGAAGATCAACTCCCACTCGATTCAAGTGATTGTTGCACTCAGACAATCTGAGCACAAGCTCAACGATTGAGCTTTTCTCCCTTAGTTTGCAGGCTAAGAAAATCGTCGGAGGTCTCATACCTCTTGACGTGGGCACGAGCCTGAAATCCTAATTTCAGCCCTCGAAACATCTCATATGTTCCGCGACATTTCGAAAACGTCTTTCGTGCCTCAACTCTAAACCGCTTAACTGAACTATCACGTAGTTATCAAACGTGTATGTCCGATGTTCGCAACATCCACAAACGACGTTTGGGGTTCAGCATCTTGAGCGGTGCATTAAGGACATAAGCTTTCTACTATCCGCATAATCGCTACTTTCAACTTTCAACTATATTTTCTCTAGGAACATATCTAAAAGTGGAACTAAAGCGAGCCATTTACATAATTTGCAAAAGGTCTTTTGACTATGTTCAAGATAATTAAGTTCATCTTATGAACTCCCACTCGATAGACATCCTCTGGTCATCTAAGTGATTACATGATCCGAGTCAACTAGGCCGTGTCCGATCATCACGTGAGACGGACTAGTCATCATCGGTGAACATCTTCATGTTGATCGATCTACTATCGACTCATGCTCGACCTTCGGTCTCCGTGTTCCGAGGCCATGTCGCACATGCTAGGCTCGTCAAGTTAACCCCAAGTGTTTTTGCTGTGTAAATCTGTCTTACACCCGTTGTATGTGAACGTAAGAATCCATCACACCCGATCATCACGTGGTGCTTAGAAGCGACGAACTGTAGCAACGGTGCACAGTCAGGGGAGAACACTTCTTGAAATTTGTGTAAGGGATCATCTTATTTACTACCGTCATTTCTAAGTAAACAAGATGCATAAACATAATAAACATCACATGCAATTATATAGTAGTGACATGATATGGCCAATATCATATAGCTCCATTGATCTCCATCTTCGGGGCTCCATGACCATCATCGTCACCGGCATGACACCATGATCTCCATCATCATGATCTCCATCATCGTGTCTTCATGAAGTTGTCTCGCCAACTATTACTTCTACTACTATGGCTACCGGTTAGCAACAAAGTAAAGTAATTACATGGCGTTGTTTAATGACACGCAGGTCATACAATAAATAAAGACAACTCCTATGGCTCCTGCCGGTTGTCATACTCATCGACATGCAAGTCGTGAATCCTATTACAAGAACATGATCAATCTCATACATCACATATCATTCAACACATTCTTCTTGGCCATATCACATCACATAGCATACCCTGCAAAAACAAGTTAGACGTCATCTAATTGTTGTTGCATGTTTTACGTGGCTGCTATGGGTTTCTAGCAAGAACGTTTCTTACCTACGCAAAACCACAACGTGATATGCCAATTGCTATTTACCCTTCATAAGGACCCTTTTCATCGAATCCGTTCCGACTAAAGTGGGAGAGACTGGCACCCGCTAGCCACCTTTGTAACATCCCAAATTTTGGAATGTTAATATAATTAATTGAATTGTTTGTTTGTTTGCTTGAGTGAATTAAACTTGAGTGAAATTTGAACCTTTTCAAAAACTTTTGAATGAGAGGGAATAAAATGACTTTCCCCTTCTCCGGTAAATTCAAATTCATCCTATTAAAATCAATGAGAGAAGATGACATGACTTCTTCAACTATAAAGAATTTGAACGGAGTTTTGCAATTTAATTCTTTCAAATATTTGCACTGGCTTTCTATTTTTCTTCCCGAGAAATACCCGAAAATAAATTCTTGCAAGCAAGAAAGAGCGGAGGAAAATGACCCTCCAAAATCAGGGCATTTTGAAAATATTTGAGCCAAGAAAACCAAAGTTTTTATTTAAAATTATTTGCAAAAAGAAATAAATCCTTTAGGGATTTTCTGAAAAACATATTTTTTAAGTTTTTATTTTGGCCGTGGAATAATGCTCGTCATCTACATTTTATTTTTCCGATAATTTTAGTATATAAAACTCTTTATTCAATTGATTTGATTTCCTTTTATTGTTTTAGTTTCCTAATTTTAAAAATAGGAATGGAATCGTTTTATTAGGAAAAACCTGGCCCATTAAGCACTTTCCTATTCTAGCCCAACAAGAGATCATCTCCTTCCTCTGTTTCCTCTCACGTTCTGAAGCTTTCCATGTCCATGGAGACAGAAATCTCCACCTTCCCGATCTCCCTCGTCTTTCCATCCCAGCGCCTCCCGAGACCGCCTATAAAACCCCTCCTCTCCTCGCTCCATTTTTCCCATCACCACGCCTCCCTGCCCGTAGCCTTCTCGCCACCGTCCTCCTTTTCCTGCCTAGAACGCCACCAGAGCTCTCCTGAACCTCCCATCGCCTGCAGCACCCTGCGCGCCCCACCCTGCTGTGCCTCCCCAGCGCCGACCCTCCTCCGCCACCCCACCCTCGGCGCGACCTCGCCCCTCGCCGAGCAGCCTCCACATCGCTGCCTCCTTCCTGCCATCTCTGCCTCACGTACAGGTAACTCCGTTTTGTTTTCAGATTTATTCCCGTAACAGATTTAGTTCCGTTCTTGTTTAGCCTATAACTTTTGATCTAGAAGTCAAATGATGCTAATTCTTTTATGTTAGATCACAATCTTCTTGTAGTTTCCAAAATATATAATTTGTCTATGTTTGGATTTACAAAATTGAGTTAGATCAGATTTGAATTAAAGCTTGTTTTGCTTATTCCGGGAGTTTCATAATAGATTTTTATTTAATTCTTTTTGCTCCTAGTTGCTTAATGAAATATTTTCTGTTTAGTTAACATAAAACCATGATTAGGTGATGTTAAGAAATTTTTGTTATATAAAACTATTTTTGTTGTTATTTGAAGTAGGAAAACTTTGAGTTGTTTTTCTTTAAGTTTTCCTTTGGGTTTTGCTTTGTTGGTTTTGGTGTGTCACTTTGTTATGTTATTGTGTTAAGTGATGTTATGCTATGTGCTTATTATAGTTATTGTTTGCCTCGGTAGAATTTCCGGAGTGCTAAGATTGCTACTCTGAATCCCTAGTTTTCAAGATCGTCAACAAGGCAAGTTCACTTTGACCATTGCTTTCATACCTATGTTTATTGCATTTAGTGGCACCTTTGCAACCACCCCTCAGTAGTGTTATTGAATCCTTGTAGTTGAGTAGTATGCATGAGGTAGGAACCCATCACCCTGTTACCAAGCCTGGGACGTTATTTATTTTAATGCTACGCTATAGTAGACGGGGTTGGTATGAGTGCTCGGGAGTGGTGTGAGAATGGAGGTTCTACGTCAATGACGACAACTCCATGATGGAAAGCTGCAAGGACTGCATCTTCAAGGCCTCAAGACTTCAAGACTCAAGACAGGAATTCAATACACACTACTGGGTGAAGGACGGTTGACGGGCACCCTGGAGAAACCAGTGGTTGGCCGGGATGCATGGAGAAGCGCCATGACATCTTGCGGAAAGCTTCACCCAGACTCAAAGAGACGGAAGAATACTTCACGCCCGAAGCTTACTGTGCAACCGCAAGTCATTATGGGCTCGCTTGGTTGACCTTAGTTGTGACTCTGGCTGGGACGGTACTAGCAGATGTAGAACTACGGTAGGATGGGTTGAGTACCGGACAGTGGTCAGAGGAACTCATTGGAAGACCATGTTTCGGTCATCTTGTTCTCAAACACCCTGAAGTGCGAGAACGTAAAGAGAGGGATCGAATCTTGCGGGTAAAGTGTACAAACCTCTGCAGAGGGTTTAAACCTAATCGATTAGCCGTGTCCCGATTACGGACAATTTGAGCCTCGGACTTGGATCTATCTCGAACTCTCAACACCGGATTGATAACTTAATTGTGGGCAACTTATGATGAATTTGGGCTATGAGACATCGGTTGGCGGAACCATGTCATGATAGAAAACTCCATAATACAGACTTCATTTATTCCTTTGATGTAGGGTAAATAAAACCAGCTTTTACGCAAACAAAACTCAGATACAGAGCCACAAAGCCATGTTGCATATAGTATAGTTTTATCATCTGTTTCCGATATTGTGATCTTGCGGTACATTCAATGTACTGACCTACACGGCTGCAACGTATCATGTTGCAGATATTTCTCGACAGTAAGAGTTACGATACAAGGTTACGGTCTACACTCAACCTGCCGATGGCGTTGATGGGACTCCACACCCGCTTGATTGTTTCCGCTGAGTATTATGAGGTATATATCATTTTACGTTATTTATACATGTGATTGCACTTTGATATATACATTGATGTACTGTGTGCCAAAGATCTTGATCCGAGGATGGCACAGATACACAGAGGCTTGACCGTCTGAGGTCGGGTCGCTACAGAGATGGTATCAGAGCACATGTTGGCTGTAGAACGTGACCCTAGAAAATGACTTAGTAATATGAAGACCCCAATAGGAATGACCCTTGTTTTGCTCTCGTAACACCTGATTCCTTTTACTGAACCTTCCTTATTCCACACTATAGATGGAGAGCTACATTCTGAACAAAAGAGAACACTACGAGAAGGTTCTTGGAGGCCCCTTCCTTGTGGAGCTAGTCAGGCTGCTGAAGTTACCGATACCTGAGATCAAGGCAACTAAGAGGACGTCCAGATCGTGGGGAGTCAAGACCCATGTTTTTGGACGTAAAGAAGCCCCCAAGACTGCAGACATCAGCTTCGGAACTATAAATGGTGACTGTGATATGGGCATCAACACTGCCGTCCATGATGGTATTGCACGTTTATGCTATCGTCATCGTGCTGCACTAAACCCACACTTCTTTGGAAGGATGGGATGGCGAAGTCCGATGGAGCAACTATTGCTTTGACGGAAGCGCAAAAGATGAAGTTCTCCCCACTTTTAGTGTACAATCAGGATCTGGAACAATACGTCAAGAATCTTCAGATGGACCTCCTGGAAGCCCTGTTCGACAATGAAGCACTACGAGAAGAGGTCAAGACTCAGAGACTGAAGGTAAGCAAGCTGGAGGAGGAGAACTTCGAGATCTCGAGAGTGCGTCAGGAACTGAAAAGCAGCAGGACCATGTCTCATGCCAAGGACGTTGAAATCCAGAAGCTCAAGGAACAACTTCAGGACATACAGGGTCGTCACAAGAAACTCCGTGTCGACAGAGAAAATCTAGTAGAAGAACTGGAGGAGATCAAGTCAACACAGAAGAAGCCCCAGTGGGGACAATGACCAAGTTCCTAATAAATTAGCTTAGTAGTATCCCACCATGAGAGAAATAAAGATGAACGCTTCCTCGATTTAATAAAGATGAACGCTTCCTCGATTTAAGTATCTGACCATACCAACTTATGTTGGTGGCGATACTGTAGTATTGATTGAATAAATGAATGCTTGGTTGCTATTATTTTTGTGTGTTTATTGAATGGTTGGATAGATGCGATATACGTAGATTTGTATTTATTTCAACCATGCGAGACGTATGTTACGGAAGAATGGTAGAAGGCCTTCATATGGGAACAGCATCAGGAATTGGAAACTCCCGAGCATTGAAGACCTGAAGAAATGAGGACTTAGAAACGAAACCATAGTAGAACGGCCCATTACAAACGATAATTTTGTTGATGAGTGGGTAATTGCTTTCTCTTTCTATCTCAACCAAACCCCGAAATCTTGAACCCATGGACAACTGAACACCAAACTTTTCTGGAGACAATTGCAATTTCCCCATGGAGATACATTCCTTGTTCTAAGCACCCCTCTTATGCTACACATACAGATGATAACCCTTTATGAGTCTTTCCTTAAGGGCCCTGAAACGATCATGACCTTGACGAGTGATCACGATTATCCGAAGATCTTGAAGGACATGATGAAGCATATTCACCTTGAAGGAGATGCAGTCTACAAAGGCTACCCCTTCATGCAAAAGGGAGTGGAACTTTGGTATGTGGAGGTACACCTCCACCGTTTGAAAGGAGTTTGCCCAAAGAGGATGGGGCATTACTTTTTCATCTCACGTGTGCCACAAGCAACTTTCTTCGATGCCGTTCGTGAAGCAGCCATGGAAGCCATCGCCGATCGAGAAATACTTGAAGCAAGACTCCGTTATACTCAGGAATACCTAAGCGAAGTGCATGCAGAGATGATGAAGGTGAAGCTCAAGACCACCATGATGAAACAGAAGATTGAAGATTTCAAGGCTCATGTCGCACAATTCCAGTGGGACTGAAGAATCCTCGAGGAGGATAAATGAATAAAGTTGGAAGTAATGCCTGACCATACCAAATCATGTGGGTGGCAGCATTTGTAACAAAGTACTTTTTGGAATTTGAATTTACGAAAATGGTTAAGGATGTAATGAAAGATTGATATGAAAATAATGAGATTTTATGGATAAACTTGTGCATTCTTTTGGTCATAGTACTCTGTAAAGCCACAAGATCAATGAAGAAAGAAATGTGTTATTCATGACGGTCCATAGAAGGAAGCTGAACAAAATAAGTTGGAGTTTTGTTTTGATATGATGGTATGAAGAAACAGAGTACTACTGGATTCAAAGGAGGTGTAACAAGAGAGAGTTACTCCAAGGATGAGTTAAAGCTGCACTAGTGTTGAAGTGGGCCTTAACCCACAGGCCCAGGATTTTGAGAAGGAACTGATGTAACCTTGATAAAAGGAATAAATTGGAGGAATCAACAGTCCAATCAGCATACGTTTCGTAGGAGATTACGCTAAAACCTAAGAGTGGTGAAGTAACGATAGATGTCTTGTTTGGCTTGCAGAAACCATGGATTTACTCGAACCCAATTCGAGGACAAGAGAAATTCTGCAATGCTTGTGAGTATGCCCAAGTGTTAGAATACGTGATTCGATATTTACGTATGTGGTAATGATTCAAGTACGGGATGGATTGGCCCCCATACCGAAGACTTCTATCATGAACTATCATATGTTGATGGAAAATCAGAGAGCCTTGAAAACCTTTGAAGAGTGTCGATGCTATAAGCCCTAAAACCATAAAATGGTAGGACGATGGAACCCCATTACAGCAACCGCTGCCAAACGAGGTTATACGGTGAGGTTCAACCTGCACCCGCTTTTCTGCAGGAGAAAACCATAAATTGTAGACCACCATGAGTGTTTCGATAGTTGTTTAGAATGGACACAGACCCATCAGCTAAGAAGATCCGGTCTCGGATTTAACTTCAACTTTGACGAACCGACCCAAGCTTTTGAGGAAAACTCTATGCTTCGATGTAAGAGCTTTAATGAAGGAGCTATTGTAAGATATGTGAAGAGACATACATTGTCAGCCCTCCGGAGGAAATATCTGAGTTTATTGGAACCATGACCTTGTTTTTAAGTGTGGTAGCACCCCGACCTTTTCGACCAAGACATTTGCTAGAAGACCCCAACCCTTAACCTTTTCTTGTTAGTTTCTTCAATCTCGAGAACGAGATTCATTTTAAGTGTGGTCGGTTTGTAACATCCCAAATTTTGGAATGTTAATATAATTAATTGAATTGTTTGTTTGTTTGCTTGAGTGAATTAAACTTGAGTGAAATTTGAACCTTTTCAAAAACTTTTGAATGAGAGGAATAAAATGACTTTCCCTTCTCCGTAAATTCAAATTCATCCTATTAAAATCAATAAGAGAAGATGACATGACTTCTTCAACTATAAAGAATTTGAACGGAGTTTTGCAATTTAATTCTTTCAAATATTTGCACTGGCTTTCTATTTTTCTTCCCGAGAAATACCCGAAAATAAATTCTTGCAAGCAAGAAAGAGCGGAGGAAAATGACCTCCAAAATCAGGGCATTTTGAAAATATTTGAGCCAAGAAAACCAAAGTTTTATTTAAAATTATTTGCAAAACGAAATAAAGCCTTTAGGGATTTTCTGAAAAACATATTTTTTAAGTTTTTATTTTGGCCGTGGAATAATGCTCATCATCTACATTTTATTTTTCTGATAATTTTAGTATATAAAAACTCTTTATTCAATTGATTTGATTTCCTTTTATTGTTTTAGTTTCCTAATTTTAAAAATAGGAATGGAATCGTTTTATTAGGAAAAACCTGGCCCATTAAGCACTTTCCTATTCTAGCCCAACAAGAGATCATCTCCTTCCTCTGTTTCCTCTCACGTTACTGAAGCTTTCCATGTCCATGGAGACAGAAATCTCCACCTTCCCGATCTCCCTCGTCTTTCCATCCCAGCGCCTCCCGAGACCGCCTATAAAACCCCTCCTCTCCTCGCTCCATTTTTCCCATCACCACGCCTCCCTGCCCGTAGCCTTCTCGCCACCGTCCTCCTTTTCCTGCCTAGAAACGCTCACCAGGAGCTCTCCTGGAACCTCCCCATCGCCCTGCAGCACCCCTGCGCGCCCCACCCCTGCTGTGCCTCCCCAGCGCCGACCCCTCCTCCGCCACCCCACCTCCTGCGGCGACCTCGCCCCCTCGCCGAGCAGCCTCCACATCGCCATCTCCTTCCTGCCATCTCTGCCTCACGTACAGGTAACTCCGTTTTCGTTTTCAGATTTATTCCCGTAATAGATTTAGTTCCGTTCTTGTTTAGCCTATAACTTTTGATCTAGAAGTCCAATGATGCTGATTCTTTTGCATTAGATCACAATTTTCTTGTAGTTTCCAAAATATATAATTTGTCTATGTTTGGATTTATAAAATTGAGTTAGATCAGATTTGAATTAAAGCTTGTTTTGCTTATTCGGGAGTTTCATAATAGATTTTTATTTAATTCTTTTTGCTCCTAGTTGCTTAATGAAATATTTTCTGTTTAGTTAACATAAAACCATGATTAGGTGATGTTAAGAAATTTTGTTATATAAAACTATTTTTGTTGTTATTTGAAGTAGGAAAACTTTGAGTTGTTTTTCTTTAAGTTTTCCTTTGGGTTTTGCTTTGTTGGTTTTGGTGTGTCACTTTGTTATGTTATTGTGTTAAGTGATGTTATGCTATGTGCTTATTATAGTTATTGTTTGCCTCGGTAGAATTTCCAGAGTGCTAAGATTGCTACTACTTAATCCCTAGTTTTCAAGATCGTCAACAAGGCAAGTTCACTTTGACCATTGCTTTCATACCTATGTTTATTGCATTTAGTGGCACCTTTGCAACCACCCCTCAAGAGTGTTATTGAATCCTTGTAGTTGAGTAGTATGCATGAGGTAGGAACCCATCACCCTGTTACCAAGCCTGGGACGTTATTTATTTTAATGCTATGCTATAGTAGACGGGTTGGTATGAGTGCTCGGAGTGGTGTGAGAATGGAGGTTCTACGTCAATGACGACAACTCCATGATGGAAAGCTGCAAGGACTGCATCTTCAAGGCCTCAAGACTTCAAGACTCAAGGCAGGAATTCAATACACACTACTGGGTGAAGGACGGTTGACGGGCACCCTGGAGAAACCAGTGGTTGGCGGGATGCATGGAGAAGCGCCATGACATCTTATGGAAAGCTTCACCCAGACTCAAAGAGACGGAAGAATACTTCACGCCCGAAGCTTACTCTGTGCAACCGCAAGTCATTATGGGCTCGACTTGGTTGACCTTAGTTGTGACTCTGGCTGGGGACGGTACTAGCAGATGTAGAACTACGGTAGGATGGGTTGAGTACCGGACGGTGGTCGAGGAACTCATTGGAAGACCATGTTTGGTCATCTTGTTCTCAAACACCTGAAGTGCGAGAACGTAAAGAGAGGATCGAATCTTGCGGGTAAAGTGTACAAACCTCTGCAGAGGGTTTAAACCTAATCGATTAGCCGTGTCCCTGTTACGGATAATTTGAGCCTCTGGACTTGGATCTATCTCGAACTCTCAACACCGGATTGATAACTTAATTGTGGGCAACTTATGATGAATTTGGGCTATGAGACATCGGTTGGCGGAACCATGTCATGATAGAAAACTCCATAATACAGACTTCATTTATTCCTTTGATGTAGGGTAAATAAAACCAGCTTTTACGCAAACAAAACTCAGATACAGAGCCACAAAGCCATGTTGCATATAGTATAGTTTTATCATCTGTTTCGATATTGTGATCTTGCGGTACATTCAACGACTGACCTACACGGCTGCAACGTATCATGTTGCAGATATTTCCTCGACGAGTAAGAGTTACGATACAGGGTTACGGTCTACACTCAACCTGCCGATGGCGTTGATGGGACTCCACACCCGTTTGATTGTTTCCGCTGAGTATTATGAGGTATATATCATTTTACGTTATTTATACATGTGATTGCACTTTGATATATACATTGATGTACTCTGTGTGCTAGCATACTGATCCAGGGATGGCACAGATACACAGAGGCTTGACCGTCTAATGTCGGGTCGCTACAACCTTATGCACCAAGTGCATGTCAGTCGGTGGAACCTGTCTCACGTAAGAGTACGTGTAAGGTCGGTCCGGGCCGCTTCATCCCACAATACCGTCGAAACAAGATTGGACTAGTAACGGTAAGCATATTGAACAAAATCAACGCCCACAACTACTTTGTGTTCTACTCGTGCAAAGAATCTACGCAATAGACCTAGCTCATGATGCCTTTGTTGGGGAACGAGCAGAAATTCAAAATTTTCCCACGTGTCACCAAGATCTATCTATGGAGAAACTAGCAACGAGGGAAGGAGAGTGCATCTACATACCCTTGTAGATCGCTAAGCGGAAGCGTTCATGAGAACGGGGTTGAAGGAGTCGATTGTCGTGATCCAAATCACCGGAGTTCCTAGTGCCGAACGGACGGCACCTCCGTGTTCAACACACGTACAGCCCGGTGGACGCCTCCCACGCCTTGATCCAGCAAGGAGAGAGGAGAGGTTGAGGAAGACTCCATCCAGCAGCAGCACAACAGCATGGTGGTGATGGAGGGCGTGGCAATCCCGCAGGCTTCGCCAAGCACCAAGGGAGAGGAGGAGGAGGAGAGGCAGGGCTGCACCAAGAGGGAGAGAACTCATGTGTGTTGGGCAGCCCAAAACCTCAAGTATATAGGGGAAAGAGGGCTGCGCCCTTTAGGGTTTCCCACCCCAAGGGGTGCGGCCAGCCCTAGATGGGACTTGGGGCGGTTAAGAGGGGAGGAGTGCCTCCCAAGTCAAGTGGAGGCCCTCCCCTTAGGGTTTCCCCTTCCCATGCGCATGGGCCTTGGGGGCTGGTGCCCTGGCCCATTAAGGCTAGGGCGCCCCCACAGCCCATGCTACTGTATTGGACGTGGTGGAACATTTCCGGACCTCCGGACCCCTCCGAATCCTCCGAACCTTCTCGAAGCTTCCGGTACAATACCGAAAAACCCGAACTTTTTCCTAACCCGAACAACAACTTTCCATATATAAATCTTTACCTCCGGACCATTCCGAACTCCTCGTGACGTCCGGGATCTCATCCGGACTCGAACAACATTCGGTAACCACATACAAACTTCCTTTATAACCCTAGCGCCATCGAACCTTATGTGTAGACCCTACGGGTTCGGGAAACATGTAGACATGACCGAGACGTTCTCCGGTCAATAACCAACAGCGGATCTGGATACCCATGTTGGCTCCTACATGTTCCACGATGATCTCATCGGATGAACCACGATGTCAAGGACTCAATCGATCCCGTATACAATTCCCTTTGTCTAGCGGTATTGTACTTGCCCGAGATTCGATCGTCGGTATCCTATACCTTGTTCAATCTCGTTATCGCAAGTCTCTTTACTCGTTCGTAACACATCATCCCGTGATCAACCCCTTGGTCACATTGTGCACATTATGATGATGTCCTACCGAGTGGGCCAGAGATACCTCTCCGTTTACGGAGTGACAAATCCAGATCTCGATTCGTGCCAACCCAACAGACACTTTCGGAGATACCTGTAATGCACCTTTATAGCCACCCAGTTACGTTGTGACGTTTGGTACACCCAAAGCATTCCTACGGTATCCGGGAGTTGCACAATCTCATGGTCTAAGGAAATGATACTTGACATTAGAAAAGCTTTAGCATACGAACTACGATCTTTGTGCTAGGCTTAGGATTGGGTCTTGTCCATCACATCATTCTACTAATGATGTGATCCCGTTATCAATGACATCCAATGTGCATGGTTAGGAAACCGTAACCATCTATTGATCAACGAGCTAGCCAATAGAGGCTTGCTAGGGACATGGTGTTGTCTATGCATCCACACATGTATTTGAGTTTCCTATCAATACAATTATAGCATGGATAATAAACGATTATCATGAACAAGGAAATATAATAATAACTAATTTATTATTGCCTCTAGGCATATTTCCAACAGTCTCCCACTTGCACTAGAGTCAATAATCTAGTTCACATCGTCATGTGATTAACATCGATAGGTCACATCGCCATGTGACCAACACCCAAAGAGTTTACTAGTGTCGTAAACTAGTTCACATCATTATGTGATTTAGACTCAATGAGTTCGAGGTTTGATCATGTTTTGCTTGTGAGAGAGGTTTTAGTCAACGGGTTTTAGTCAACGGTCTGAACCTTTCAGATCCGTGTGTGCTTTGCAAATTTCTAGGTCATATTGTAAACGCTGCTTCCATGCTCCACTTGGAGCTATTCCAAATGGTTGCTCCACTATACGATCCGCTTTGCTACCCGAGTCATTCGGATAGGTGTTAAAGCTTGCATCGACGCAACTCTTTACGTCGAACTCTTTATCACCTCCATAATCGAGAAACATGTCCTTATTTACTCCAAGGACAATTTTGACCGTTGTCCAATGATCCATTCCTGGATCATTCTTGTACCCCTTGACTGACTCATGGCAAGGCACACTTCCGGTGCAGTACACAGCATAACATACTATAGAGCCTACGTCTAAAGCATAGGGGACGATCTTCGTCCTTTCTCTCTTTTCTGTCGTGGTCGAGCTTTAACTCTTAACTTCATACCTTACATCTCAGGCAAGAACTCCTTCTTTGACTGATCCATCTTGAACACCTTCAAGATCATGTCAAGGTATGTGCTCATTTGAAAGTACTATTGAGCGGTTTTTGATCTATCCTCATAGATCTTGATGCTCAATGTTCAAGTGGCTTAATCCAGGTTTTCACTTGAAAAACACTTTTCAAATAACCCTATATGCTTTAAAGAAAATTCTACATCATTTCTGATCAACAATATGTCAACAACATATACTCATCAAAAATTCTATAGTGCTCCCACTCACTTCTTTGGAAATACAAGTTTCTCTTAAACTTTGTATAAACCCAAAATCTTTGATCATCTCATCAAAGCGCACATTCCAACTCCGAGATGCTTACTCCAGTCCTTAGAAAGGATCGCTGGAGCCAGCATACCTTTTAGCATCCTTAGGATCGACAAAACTTTCTGATTGCATCACATACAACCTTTCCTTACGAAGACTGGTAAGGAAACTCGTTTTGACATCCTTCTGCCAGATTTCATAAATGCAGCTAATGCTAACATGATTCCGACGGACTTAAGCATCGCTACGGGTGAGAAAATCTCACCGTAGTCAACTCCTTGAACTTGTGAAAAATTCTTCGCCACAAGTCGAGCTTCATAGACGGTGATATTACCGTCCACGCCCGTCTTCTTCTTAAAGATCCATTTATCTCAATGACTTGCCGATCATCGGGCAAGTCCACCAAAGTCATGGATCCTTTCTCGGATTTTATGGCCTCGAGCCATTCGTCGAATCCGGGCCCACCATCGCTTCTCCATAGCTCGAGGTTCATTGTTGTCTAGCAACATGACCTCTAAGACAGGATTGCGTACCACTCAAGTAGTACGCATCCTTGTCACCCCACGAGGTACAGATGAGTGACTTGATCCAAACTTCATGATCAATATCATAAGCTTCTACTTCAATTGGTGTATGTGCCACGGGAACAACTTCCTATGCCCTGCTACACGCTAGTTGAAGTGACGGTTCAATAACCTCATCAAGTCTCCACCATCCTCCCACTCAACTTTTCGAGACAAACTTTTCCTCGAGAAAGGATCCGATTCAAGAAACAATCCCTATTGCTTTCGGATCTGAATTAGGAGGTATACCCAACTGTTTTTGGGTGTCCTATGAAGATGCATTTTATCCGCTTTGGGTTCGAGCTTATCAACCTGAAACTTTTTCACATAAGCGTCGCAGCCCCAAACCTTTAAGAAATGACAGTTTAGGTTTCTCTAAACCATAGTTCATACGGTGTCATCTCAACGGAATTACATGGTGCCCTATTTAATGTGAATGTGGTTGTCCATAATGCCTAACCCATGAACGATAGTGGTAATTTGATAAGAGATATCATGGTACGCACCATATCCAATAGAGTGCAACTATGATGTTCGGACACACCATCATACTATGGTGTTCCAGGCGGTATTAATTGTGAAACAATTTGCACAATGTATTAATTGTGTGCCAAAACTCGTAACTCAGATATTCATCTCTATGATCATATCATAGACATTCTATCCTCTTGTCACGAAGATCTTAAACTTCACTCTGAAATTACTTGAACCATTCAATAATTCAGACTTGTGTTTCATCAAGTAAATATACTCAACATATACTCGAATCATCTGTGAAGTCGAACATAACGATATTCATCTGATGCCTCAAGACTCATTGGACTCCACACATCAAAATGTGTTACTTCCATCAAGTTGCTATCTTGTTCCATCTTACTGAAACCGAGGCTTTTCAGTCATCTTATCCATGTGGTATGATTTGCATATCTCAAGTGATTTAAAATCAAGTGAGTCTAAACGATCCATCTGCATGGAGTTTCTTCATGCGTATGCACCAATAGACATGCTTCGCATGTCTCAAACTTTTCAAAAACGAGTGAGTCCAAAGATCCATCAACATGGAGCTTCTTCATGCGTTTTACACCAATATGACTTACATGGCAGTGCCACAAGTAAGTGGTACTATCATTACTATCTTATACTTTTGGCATGAAAATGTGTATCACTATGATCGAGATTCAATAAACCATTTATTTAGGTGCAAGACCACTGAAGGTATTATTCACATAAATAGAGTAACCATTATTCTCCTTAAATGAATAACCGTATTGCAATAGACATAATCCAATAATGTCTATGCTCAACGCAAACACCAAATGACAATTATTCAGGTTTAATACTAATCTTGATGGTAGAGGGAGCGTGCGATGTTTGATCACATCAAACTTGGAAACACTTCCAACACATATCGTCAGCTCACCTTTAGCTAGTCTCCGTTTATTCTGTAGCTCTTTTATTTCGAGTTACTAACACTTAGCAACCGAACCGGTATCTTAATACCCTGGTGCTACTAGGAGTACTAGTAAAATACACAATAACTTAATGTATATCCAATATACTTCTATCGACCTTGCCAGCCTTCTTATCTACCAAGTATCTAGGGTAATTCTGCTCCAAAGTGGCTGTTCCCTTATTGCGAAGCACTTAGTCTCGGGTTTGGGTTCAACCTTGGATTTCTTCACTGGAGAAGCAACTGATTTGCCGTTTCATGAAGTGTCCCTTCTTGCCCTTGCCCTTCTTGAAACTAGTGGTTTCACCAACCATCAACAATTGATGCTCCTTCTTGATTCCTACTTTCATGTGTCAAACATCACGAATATCTCAAGGATCATCATATCTATCCCTGATTTGTTATAGTTCATCACGAAGCTCTAGCAGCTTGGTGGCAATGACTTTGGAGAAACATCACTATCTCATCCGAAGATCAACTCCCACTCGATTCAAGTGATTGTTGCACTCAGACAATCTGAGCACAAGCTCAACGATTGAGCTTTTCTCCCTTAGTTTGCAGGCTAAGAAAATCGTCGGAGGTCTCATACCTCTTGACGTGGGCACGAGCCTGAAATCCTAATTTCAGCCCTCGAAACATCTCATATGTTCCGCGACATTTCGAAAACGTCTTTCGTGCCTCAACTCTAAACCGTTTAACTGAACTATCACGTAGTTATCAAAACGTGTATGTCCGATGTTCGCAACATCCACAAACGACGTTTGGGGTTCAGCATACTGAGCGGTGCATTAAGGACATAAGCTTTCTACTATCCGCATAATCGCTACTTTCAACTTTCAACTATATTTTCTCTAGGAACATATCTAAAAAGTGGAACTAAAGCGCGAGCTTATGACATAATTTGCAAAAGGTCTTTTGACTATGTTCAAGATAATTAAGTTCATCTTATGAACTCCCACTCAGATAGACATCCCTCGGTCATCTAAGTGATTACATGATCCGAGTCAACTAGGCCGTGTCCGATCATCACGTGAGACGGACTAGTCATCATCGGTGAACATCTTCATGTTGATCGTATCTACTATACGACTCATGCTCGACCTTTCGGTCTCCGTGTTCGAGGCCATGTCTCGCACATGCTAGGCTCGCAAGTTAACCCCAAGTGTTTTTTTGTGTAAATCTGTCTTACACCCGTTGTATGTGAACGTAAGAATCCATCACACCCGATCATCACGTGGTGCTTAGAAGCGATTTAACTGTAGCAACGGTGCACAGTCGGGGAGAACACTTCTTGAAATTTGTGTAAGGGATCATCTTATTTACTACCGTCATTTCTAAGTAAACAAGATGCATAAACATAATAAACATCACATGCAATTATATAGTAGTGACATGATATGGCCAATATCATATAGCTCCATTGATCTCCATCTTCGGGCTCCATGATCATCATCGTCACCGCATGACACCATGATCTCCATCATCATGATCTCCATCATCGTGTCTTCATGAAGTTGTCTCGCCAACTATTACTTCTACTACTATGGCTACCGGTTAGCAACAAAGTAAAGTAATTACATGGCGTTGTTTAATGACACGCAGGTCATACAATAAATAAAGACAACTCCTATGGCTCCTGCCGTTGTCATACTCATCGACATGCAAGTCGTGAATCCTATTACAAGAACATGATCAATCTCATACATCACATATCATTCAACACATTCTTCTTGGCCATATCACATCACATAGCATACCCTGCAAAAACAAGTTAGACGTCATCTAATTGTTGTTGCATGTTTTACGTGGCTGCTATGGGTTTCTAGCAAGAACGTTTCTTACCTACGCAAAACCACAACGTGATATGCCAATTGCTATTTACCCTTCATAAGGACCCTTTTCATCGAATCCGTTCCGACTAAAGTGGGAGAGACTGGCACCCGCTAGCCACCTTTGTAACATCCCAAATTTTGGAATGTTAATATAATTAATTGAATTGTTTGTTTGTTTGCTTGAGTGAATTAAACTTGAGTGAAATTTGAACCTTTTCAAAAACTTTTGAATGAGAGGAATAAAATGACTTTCCCTTCTCCGTAAATTCAAATTCATCCTATTAAAATCAATGAGAGAAGATGACATGACTTCTTCAACTATAAAGAATTTGAACGGAGTTTTGCAATTTAATTCTTTCAAATATTTGCACTGGCTTTCTATTTTTCTTCCCGAGAAATACCCGAAAATAAATTCTTGCAAGCAAGAAAGAGCGGAGGAAAATGACCTCCAAAATCAGGGCATTTTGAAAATATTTGAGCCAAGAAAACCAAAGTTTTTATTTAAAATTATTTGCAAAAAGAAATAAATCCTTTAGGGATTTTCTGAAAAACATTTTTTTTAAGTTTTTATTTTGGCCGTGGAATAATGCTCATCATCTACATTTTATTTTTCTGATAATTTTAGTATATAAAAACTCTTTATTCCGAATTGATTTGATTTCCCTTTTATTGTTTTAGTTTCCTAATTTTAAAAATAGGAATGGAATCGTTTTTATTAGGAAAAACCTGGCCCATTAAGCACTTTCCTATTCTAGCCCAACAAGAGATCATCTCCTTCCTCTGTTTCCTCTCACGTTACAGAAGCTTTCCATGTCCATGGAGACAGGAAATCTCCACCTTCCCGATCTCCCTCGTCTTTCCATCCCAGCGCCTCCCGAGACCGCCTATAAAACCCCTCCTCTCCTCGCTCCATTTTTCCCATCACCACGCCTCCCTGCCCGTAGCCTTCTCGCCACCGTCCTCCTTTTCCTGCCTAGAAACGCTCACCAGGAGCTCTCCTGGAACCTCCCCATCGCCCTGCAGCACCCCTGCGCGCCCCACCCCTGCTGTGCCTCCCCAAGCGCCGACCCCCTCCTCCGCCACCCCACCTCGCCGGCGACCTCGCCCCTCGCCGAGCAGCCTCCACATCGCTGTCTCCTTCCTGCCATCTCTGCCTCACGTCTGGTAACTCCGTTTTCGTTTTCAGATTTATTCCTGTAACAGATTTAGTTCCGTTCTTGTTTAGCCTATAACTTTTGATCTAGAAGTCAAATGATGCTAATTCTTTTTATGTTAGATCACAATCTTCTTGTAGTTTCCAAAATATATAATTTGTCTATGTTTGGATTTACAAAATTGAGTTAGATCAGATTTGAATTAAAGCTTGTTTTGCTTATTCGGGAGTTTCATAATAGATTTTTATTTAATTCTTTTTGCTCCTAGTTGCTTAATGAAATATTTTCTGTTTAGTTAACATAAAACCATGATTAGGTGATGTTAAGAAATTTTTGTTATATAAAACTATTTTTGTTGTTATTTGAAGTAGGAAAACTTTGAGTTGTTTTTCTTTAAGTTTTCCTTTGGGTTTTGCTTTGTTGGTTTTGGTGTGTCACTTTGTTATGTTATTGTGTTAAGTGATGTTATGCTATGTGCTTATTATAGTTATTGTTTGCCTCAGTAGAATTTCCGAGTGCTAAGATTGCTACTACGAATCCCTAGTTTTCAAGATCGTCAACAAGGCAAGTTCACTTTGACCATTGCTTTCATACCTATGTTTATTGCATTTAGTGGCACCTTTGCAACCACCCCTCAAGAGTGTTATTGAATCCTTGTAGTTGAGTAGTATGCATGAGGTAGGAACCCATCACCCTGTTACCAAGCCTGGGACGTTATTTATTTTAATGCTACGCTATAGTAGACGGGGTTGGTATGAGTGCTCGAGTGGTGTGAGAATGGAGGTTCTACGTCAATGACGATAACTCCATGATGGAAAGCTGCAAGGACTGCATCTTCAAGGCCTCAAGACTTCAAGACTCAAGACAGGAATTCAATACACACTCTTGGGTGAAGGACGGTTGACGGGCACCTGGAGAAACCAGTGGTTGGCGGGATGCATGGAGAAGCGCCATGACATCTTGCGGAAAGCTTCACCCAGACTCAAAGAGACGGAAGAATACTTCACGCCCGAAGCTTACCTGTGCAACCGCAAGTCATTATGGGCTCGCTTGGTTGACCTTAGTTGTGACTCTGGCTGGGACGGTACTAGCAGATGTAGAACTACGGTAGGATGGGTTGAGTACCGACAAAGTGGTCG
The DNA here is from genome assembly GCA_021605205.1 of Aegilops longissima. Classification (NCBI taxonomy): domain Eukaryota; kingdom Viridiplantae; phylum Streptophyta; class Magnoliopsida; order Poales; family Poaceae; genus Aegilops; species Aegilops longissima. The sequence continues at coordinate 186,814,774 of CM038676.1, read as the reverse complement.
AGGAACTCATTGGAAGACCATGTTTGGTCATCTTGTTCTCAAACACCCGAAGTGCGAGAACGTAAAGAGAGGGATCGAATCTTGCGGGTAAAGTGTACAAACCTCTGCAGAGGGTTTAAACCTAATCGATTAGCCGTGTCCCGATTACGGACAATTTGAGCCTCGGACTTGGATCTATCTTGGAACTCTCAACACCGGATTGATAACTTAATTGTGGGCAACTTATGATGAATTTGGGCTATGAGACATCGGTTGGCGGAACCATGTCATGATAGAAAACTCCATAATACAGACTTCATTTATTCCTTTGATGTAGGGTAAATAAAACCAGCTTTTACGCAAACAAAACTCAGATATCTGAGCCACAAAGCCATGTTGCATATAGTATAGTTTTATCATCTGTTTCGCATATTGTGATCTTGCGGTACATTCAATGTCTTGACCTACACGGCTGCAACGTATCATGTTGCAGATATTTCCTCGACGAGTAAGAGTTACGATACAAGGTTACGGTCTACACTCAACCTGCCGATGGCGTTGATGGGACTCCACACCCGCTTGATTGTTTCGCTGAGTATTATGAGGTATATATCATTTTACGTTATTTATACATGTGATTGCACTTTGATATATACATTGATGTACTCGTGTGCCAAAGATCTTGATCGAGGATGGCAGATACACACGAGGCTTGACCGTCTGAGGTCGGGTCGCTACAGAGATGGTATCAGAGCACATGTTGGCTGTAGAACGTGACCCTAGAAAATGACTTAGTAATATGAAGACCCCAATAGGAATGACCCTTGTTTTGCTCTCGTAACACCTGATTCCTTTTACTGAACCTTCCTTATTCCACACTATAGATGGAGAGCTACATTCTGAACAAAAGAGAACACTACGAGAAGGTTCTTGGAGGCCCTTTCCTTGTGGAGCTAGTCAGGCTGCTGAAGTTACCGATACCTGAGATCAAGGCAACTAAGAGGACGTCCAGATCGTGGGGAGTCAAGACCCAAGTTTTTGGACGTAAAGAAGCCCCCAAGACTGCAGACATCAGCTTCGGAACTATAAATGGTGACTGTGATATGGGCATCAACACTGCCGTCCATGATGGTATTGCACGTTTATGCTATCGTCATCGTGCTGCACTAAACCCACACTTCTTTGGAAGGATGGGATGGCAGAAGTCTGATGGAGCAACTATTGCTTTGACGGAAGCGCAAAAGATGAAGTTCTCCCCACTTTTAGTGTACAATCAGGATCTGGAACAATACGTAAAGAATCTTCAGATGGACCTCCTGGAAGCCCTGTTCGACAATGAAGCACTACGAGAAGAGGTCAAGACTCAGAGACTGAAGGTAAGCAAGCTGGAGGAGGAGAACTTCGAGATCTCGAGAGTGCATCAGGAACTGAAAAGCAGCAGGACCATGTCTCATGCCAAGGACGTTGAAATCCAGAAGCTCAAGGAACAACTTCAGGACATACAGGGTCGTCACAAGAAACTCCGTGTCGACAGAGAAAATCTAGTAGAAGAACTGGAGGAGATCAAGTCCACACAGAAGAAGCCCTAGTGGGGACAATGACCAAGTTCCTAATAAATTAGCTTAGTAGTATCCCACCATGAGAGAAATAAAGATGAACGCTTCCTCGATTTAAGTATCTGACCATACCAACTTATGTGGGTGGCAATACTGTAGTATTGATTGAATAAATGAATGCTTGGTTGCTATTATTTTTGTGTGTTTATTGAATGGTTGGATAGATGCGATATCGAGATTTGTATTTATTTCAACCATGCGAGACGAAGTTACGGAAGAATGGTAGAAGGCCTTCATATGGGAACAGATCAGAATTGGAAACTCCCGAGCATTGAAGACCAAGAAATGAGGACTTAGAAACGAAACCATAGTAGAACGGCCCATTACAAACGATAATTTTGTTGATGAGTGGGTAATTGCTTTCTCTTTCTATCTCAACCAAACCCCGAAATCTTGAACCCATGGACAACTGAACACCAAACTTTTCTGGAGACAATTGCAATTTCCCCATGGAGATACATTCCTTGTTCTAAGCACCCCTCTTATCCTACACATACAGATGACAACCCTTTATGAGTCTTTCCTTAAGGGCCCTGAAACGATCATGACCTTGACGAGTGATCACGATTATCCGAAGATCTTGAAGGACATGATGAAGCATATTCACCTTGAAGGAGATGCAGTCTACAAAGGCTACCCCTTCATGCAAAAGGGAGTGGAACTTTGGTATGTGGAGGTACACCTCCACCGTTTGAAAGGAGTTTGCCCAAAGAGGATGGGGCATTACTTTTTCATCTCACGTGTGCCACAAGCAACTTTCTTCGATGCCGTTCGTGAAGCAGCCATGGAAGCCATACGCCAGATCGGAGAAATACTTGAAGCAAGACTCCGTTATACTCAGGAATACCTAAGCGAAGTGCATGCAGAGATGATGAAGGTGAAGCTCAAGACCACCATGATGAAACAGAAGATTGAAGATTTCAAGGCTCATGTCGCACAATTCCAGTGGGACTGAAGAATCCTCGAGGAGGATAAATGAATAAAGTTGGAAGTAATGCCTGACCATACCAAATCATGTGGGTGGCAGCATTTGTAACAAAGTACTTTTGGAATTTGAATTTACGAAAATGGTTAAGGATGTAATGAAAGATTGATATGAAAATAATGAGATTTTATGGATAAACTTGTGCATTCTTTTGGTCATAGTACTCTGTAAAGCCACAAGATCAATGAAGAAAGAAATGTGTTATTCATGACGGTCCATAGAAGGAAGCTGAACAAAATAAGTTGGAGTTTTGTTTTGATATGATGGTATGAAGAAACAGAGTACTACTGGATTCAAAGGAGGTGTAACAAGAGAGAGTTACTCCAAGGATGAGTTAAAGCTGCACTAGTGTTGAAGTGGGCCTTAACCCACAGGCCCAGGATTTTGAGAAGGAACTGATGTAACCTTGATAAAAGGAATAAATTGGAGGAATCAACAGTCCAATCAGCATACGTTTCGTAGGAGATTACGCTAAAACCTAAGAGTGGTGAAGTAACGATAGATGTCTTGTTTGGCTTGCAGAAACCATGGATTTACTCGAACCCAATTCGAGGATAAGAGAAATTCTGCAATGCTTGTGAGTATGCCCAAGTGTTAGAATACGTGATTCGATATTTACGTATGTGGTAATGATTCAAGTACGGGATAGATTGGCCCCCATACCGAAGACTTCTATCATGAACTATCATATGTTGATGGAAAATCAGAGAGCCTTGAAAACCTTTGAAGAGTGTCGACGCTATAAGCCCTAAAACCATAAAATGGTAGGACGATGGAACCCCATTACAGGCAACCGTTGCCAAACGTAGGTTATACGGTGAGGTTCAACCCAGACCCGTTTTCTGCAGGAGAAAACCATAAATTGTAGACCACCATGAGTGTTTCGATAGTTGTTTAGAATGGACACAGACCCATCAGCTAAGAAGATCCAGTCTCGGACGAACTTCAACTTTGACGAACCGACCCAAGCTTTTGAGGAAAACTCTATGCTTCTGACAGAAGAGCTTTAATGAAGGAGCTATTGTAAGATATGTGAAGAGACATACATTGTCAGCCCTCCAGAGGAAATATCTGAGTTTATTGGAACCATGACCTTGTTTTTAAGTGTGGTAGCACCCGACCTTTTCGACCAAGACATTTGCTAGAAGACCCCAACCCTAACCTTTTCTTGCTAGCCTCTTGAATCTCGAGAACGAGATTCATTTTAAGTGTGGTAGGTTTGTAACATCCCAAATTTTGGAATGTTAATATAATTAATTGAATTGTTTGTTTGTTTGCTTGAGTGAATTAAACTTGAGTGAAATTTGAACCTTTTCAAAAACTTTTGAATGAGAGGGAATAAAATGACTTTCCCTTCTCCGTAAATTCAAATTCATCCTATTAAAATCAATGAGAGAAGATGACATGACTTCTTCAACTATAAAGAATTTGAACGGAGTTTTGCAATTTAATTCTTTCAAATATTTGCACTTGCTTCTCTATTTTTCTTCCCGAGAAATACCCGAAAATAAATTCTTGCAAGCAAGAAAGAGCGGAGGAAAATGACCCTCCAAAATCAGGGGCATTTTGAAAATATTTGAGCCAAGAAAACCAAAGTTTTTATTTAAAAATTATTTGCAAAAAGAAATAAAGCCTTTAGGGATTTTCTGAAAAACATATTTTTTAAGTTTTATTTTGGCCGTGGAATAATGCTCATCATCTACATTTTATTTTTCTGATAATTTTAGTATATAAAAACTCTTTATTCGAATTGATTTGATTTCCTTTTATTGTTTTAGTTTCCTAATTTTAAAAATAGGAATGGAATCATTTTATTAGGAAAAACCTGGCCCATTAAGCACTTTCCTATTCTAGCCCAACAAGAGATCATCTCCTTCCTCTGTTTCCTCTCACGTTACTGAAGCTTTCCATGTCCATGGAGACAGAAATCTCCACCTTCCCGATCTCCTCGTCTTTCCATCCCAGCGCTCCCGAGACCGCCTATAAAACCCCTCCTCTCCTCGTTCCATTTTTCCCATCACCACGCCCCTCCTGCCCGTAGCCTTCTCGCCACCGTCCTCCTTTTCCTGCCTAGAAACGCTCACCAGGAGCTCTCCTGGAACCTCCCCATCGCCCTGCAGCACCCCTGCGCCCCACCCCTGCTGTGCCTCCCCAGCGCCGACCCTCCTCCGCCACCCCACCTCTTGGCGACCTCGCCCCCTCGCCGGAGCAGCCCTCCACATCGCCGTCTCCTTCCTGCCATCTCTGCCTCACGTACAGGTAACTCCGTTTTCGTTTTCAGATTTATTCCCGTAACAGATTTAGTTCCGTTCTTGTTTAGCCTATAACTTTTGATCTAGAAGTCCAATGATGCTGATTCTTTTTGCGTTAGATCACAATTTTCTTGTAGTTTCCAAAATATATAATTTGTCTATGTTTGGATTTATAAAATTGAGTTAGATCAGATTTGAATTAAAGCTTGTTTTGCTTATTCGGGAGTTTCATAATAGATTTTTATTTAATTCTTTTTGCTCCTAGTTGCTTAATGAAATATTTTCTGTTTAGTTAACATAAAACCATGATTAGGTGATGTTAAGAAATTTTTGTTATATAAAACTATTTTTGTTGTTATTTGAAGTAGGAAAACTTTGAGTTGTTTTTCTTTAAGTTTTCCCTTTGGGTTTTGCTTTGTTGGTTTTGGTGTGTCACTTTGTTATGTTATTGTGTTAAGTGATGTTATGCTATGTGCTTATTATAGTTATTGTTTGCCTCGGTAGAATTTCCGGAGTGCGAAGATTGCTACTACGAATCCCTAGTTTTCGAAGATCGTCAACAAGGCAAGTTCACTTTGACCATTGCTTTCATACCTATGTTTATTGCATTTAGTGGCACCTTTGCAACCACCCCACAGTAGTGTTATTGAATCCTTGTAGTTGAGTAGTATGCATGAGGTAGGAACCCATCACCCTGTTACCAAGCCTGGGACGTTATTTATTTTAATGCTACGCTATAGTAGACGGGGTTGGTATGAGTGCTCGGGAGTGGTGTGAGAATGGAGGTTCTACGTCAATGACGACAACTCCATGATGGAAAGCTGCAAGGACTGCATCTTCAAGGCCTCAAGACTTCAAGACTCAAGACAGGAATTCAATACACACTACTGGGTGAAGGACGGTTGACGGGCACCCTAGAGAAACCAGTGGTTGGCCGGGATGCATGGAGAAGCGCCATGACATCTTGCGGAAAGCTTCACCCAGACTCAAAGAGACGGAAGAATACTTCACGCCCGGAAGCTTACATGTGCAACCGCAAGTCATTATGGGCTCTGGCTTGGTTGACCTTAGTTGTGACTCTGGCTGGGACGGTACTAGCAGATGTAGAACTACGGTAGGATGGGTTGAGTACCGGACAGTGGTCAGAGGAACTCATTGGAAGACCATGTTTGGTCATCTTGTTCTCAAACACCTGAAGTGCGAGAACGTAAAGAGAGGATCGAATCTTGCGGGTAAAGTGTACAAACCTCTGCAGAGGGTTTAAACCTAATCGATTAGCCGTGTCCCCGTTACGGACAATTTGAGCCTCTGGACTTGGATCTATCTCGAACTCTCAACACCGGATTGATAACTTAATTGTGGGCAACTTATGATGAATTTGGGCTATGAGACATCGGTTGGCGGAACCATGTCATGATAGAAAACTCCATAATACAGACTTCATTTATTCCTTTGATGTAGGGTAAATAAAACCAGCTTTTACGCAAACAAAACTCAGATCTGAGCCACAAAGCCATGTTGCATATAGTATAGTTTTATCATCTGTTTCCGCATATTGTGATCTTGCGGTACATTCAATGTACTGATTTACACGGCTGCAACGTATCATGTTGCAGATATTTCCTCGACGAGTAAGAGTTACGATACAGGTTACGGTCTACACTCAACCTGCCGATGGCGTTGATGGGACTCCACACCCGCTTGATTGTTTCCGCTGAGTATTATGAGGTATATATCATTTTACGTTATTTATACATGTGATTGCACTTTGATATATACATTGATGTACTCGTGTGCCAAAGATACTGATCCAGGGATGGCACAGATACATACGAGGCTTGACCGTCTAATGTCGGGTCGCTACAACCTTATGCACCAAGTGCATGTCAGTCGGTGGAACCTGTCTCACGTAAGAGTACGTGTAAGGTCGGTCTGGGCCGCTTCATCCCACAATACCGTCGAAACAAGATTGGACTAGTAACGGTAAGCATATTGAACAAAATCAACACCCACAACTACTTTGTGTTCTACTCGTGCAAAGAATCTACATAATAGACCTAGCTCATGATGCCCTTTGTGGGGAACGAGCAGAAATTCAAAATTTTCCCACGTGTCACCAAGATCTATCTATGGAGAAACTAGCAACGAGGGAAGGAGAGTGCATCTACATACCCTTGTAGATCGCTAAGCGGAAGCGTTCATGAGAACGCGGTTGAAGGAGTCGATTGTCGTGATCCAAATCACCGGAGATCCTAGTGCCGAACGGACGGCACCTCCGCGTTCAACACACACGACAGCCGGTGGCGTCTCCCACGCCTTGATCCAGCAAGGAGAGAGGGAGAGGTTGAGGAAGACTCCATCCAGCAGCAGCACAACGGCATGGTGGTGATGGAGGAGCGTGGCATCCCAGCAGGCTTCGCCAAGCACCAAGGGAGAGGAGGAGGAGGAGAGGCAGGGCTGCACCAAGAGGGAGAGAACTCATGTGTGTTGGGCAGCCCAAAACCTCAAGTATATATAGGGGGAAAGAGGGGCTGCGCCCCCTTTAGGGTTTCCCACCCCAAGGGGTGCGGCCAGCCCTAGATGGGACTTGGGGGGCGGCTAAGAGGGGGAGGAGTGCCTCCCAAGTCAAGTGGAGGCCCTCCCCTTAGGGTTTCCCCTTCCCATGCGCATGGGCCTTGGGGGCTGGTGCCCTGGTCCATTAAGGCTAGGGCGCCTCACAGCCCATGCTACTGTATTGGACGTGGTGGAACAATTTCCAGACCTCCGGACCCCTCCGAATCCTCCGAACCTTCTCGAAGCTTCCGGTACAATACCGAAAAACCCGAACTTTTTCCGGAACCCAACAACAACTTTCCATATATAAATCTTTACCTTGGACCATTCCGAACTCCTCGTGACGTCCGGATCTCATCCGGACTCCAACAACATTCGGTAACCACATACAAACTTCCTTTATAACCCTAGCGCCATCGAACCTTAAGTGTGTAGACCCTATGGGTTCGGAGACATGTAGACATGACCGAGACGTTCTCCGTCAATAACCAACAGCGGATCTGGATACCCATGTTGGCTCCCACATGTTCCATGATGATCTCATCGGATGAACCACGATGTCAAGGACTCAATCGATCCGTATACAATTCCCTTTGTCTAGCGGTATTGTACTGCCCGAGATTCGATCGTCGGTATCCTATACCTTGTTCAATCTCGTTATCGCAAGTCTCTTTACTCGTTCCGTAACACATCATCCCGTGATCAACCCCTTGGTCACATTGTGCACATTATGATGATGTCCTACCGAGTGGGCCCAGAGATACCTCTCCGTTTACACGGAGTGACAAATCCATCTCGATTCGTGCCAACCCAATGACACTTTCGGAGATACCTGTAATGCACCTTTATAGCCACCCGATGCGTTGTGACGTTTGGTACACCCAAAGCATTCCTACGGTATCCGGAGTTGCACAATCTCATGGTCTAAGGAAATGATACTTGACATTAGAAAAGCTTTAGCATACTGAACTACGATCTTTGTGCTAGGCTTAGGATTGGGTCTTGTCCATCACATCATTCTACTAATGATGTGATCCCGTTATCAATGACATCCAATGTCCATGGTTAGGAAACCGTAACCATCTATTGATCAACGAGCTAGCCAATAGAGGCTTGCTAGGGACATGGTGTTGTCTATGCATCCACACATGTATTTGAGTTTCCTATCAATACAATTATAGCATGGATAATAAACGATTATCATGAACAAGGAAATATAATAATAACTAATTTATTATTGCCTCTAGGGCATATTTCCAACACTTGTCTCTTTTCTTAACCACATTTCAGATTAAGCAACGCCGAGGACGGCTTTGTTTGCAAGAAGGGGAGGATGATGAGGACATGGAGGCCATTGTTACACCCACAACCCCTACTACTATACCTATTGGATCGATTAGTTTAGATCACGCACGCCAGTTATATTATAAGGTACTTTCGTTTCTTGGCAATGTTTCTGAAGTTCATGAGAATATGATGCTGCCTAAATTTGATACATTTTTGTTGCTTATAGTTGAAGGCCCTAGCATGGACAAGAAGGATGAACATTGGAGCATTATCAAGCATCAAGACGAAGGCGCGTGCGAAGAGAACAAGAACGGAGTTTGTAGTGGAGATTTCTGCACTTTGAAGCCACCATGATGACATTCAAGAAGATGGACGAAATATACAAGATGGCCTTTTATAAATTTCGTCCATAGCTTATTATGGGTGAGGGAGTCCTGGACTAGGGGGTGTCCGGATAGCCGAACTATCATCTTTGGCCGGACTCCTAGACTATGAAGATACAAGATTGAAGACTTCGTCCCTTGTTCGGATAGGACTTTCCTTGGCATGGAAGGCAAGCTTGGCGATACGGATATGTAGATTTCCTACCATTGCAACCGACTCTGTGTAACCCTAACCCTATTCGGTGTCTATATAAACCGAAGGGTTTTAGTCCGTAGGACGAACAACAATCATACCATAGGCTAGCTTCTAGGGTTTAGCCTCTCTGATCTCGTGGTATATCTACTCTTGTACTACCCATATGATCAATATTAATCAAGCAGGAGTAGGGTATTACCTCCATCGAGAGGGCCCGAACCTGGGTAAAAACCTCGTGTCCCTTGTCTCCTGTTACCATCCGCCTAGACGCACAGTTCGGGACCCCTACCGAGATCCGCCGGTTTGACACCGACATTGGTGCTTTCATTAAGAGTTCCTCTCGTAGTCGTGACATATAGGCCCGATGGCTCCTTCAATCATCAAGAACGACGCAGTCCGGTGAGAGACTTTTCTCCCGGACAGATCTTCGATTCGACGGCTTTGCATCTGCGGCCAATTCGCTAGGCCATCCGGAGCAGATCGAAGCTATGCCCTGGCCATCAGGTCAGATTTGAAGCTTGAACTATACGGCCGATGTCGCGGAGACTTGATCTTCGACGGATTCGAGCCACACCGAGCGTGCCGACCTTTGTCTCGATGGGTACGATCTAGCTCGCCGCGAACAAAGTGCCTCGAGGCGACTTTGTGCCGCTCCGACCCTTAATCCGGAGCGGTTTCGCTGATTGAGGACGGTTGGTTGGACACCGCCTCGGGGGCTGAAATCTCTACGGCGATTGAGCCGAACACCATCCCTGTCCTTTGCAAAGCTCGTGACTCCCAGGTGCCGGACTCCTTTCCGGACTCCGAACCACCCGTGCCCCTGCCAGTCGAATCCGACTGGGCGCCGGTTATGGATTTCACCGTCGCGGACATCTTTCAGCACTCGCCCTTTGGCGATATCCTGAACTCATTAAAGTCTCTCTCTTTGTCAGGGTAGCCCTGGCCGAACTACGGTCAGGAAGGTTGGGATTCGGACGACGAAGAAATTCAACGCCCACCCACCACCCACTTTGTAGCCACTGTCGATGACTTAACAGACATGCTGTACTTCGACTCCGAGGACATCGACGATATGGACGACGACGCCGGAGACGACCAAGAACCAGCGCCCACAGGGCACTGGATGGCCACCTCAACTTACGATATATATATGGTGGACACACGTAAGGGAAGCGATAACGAGGAACGACGAGGCGCTGCGAAAGAAAATTCCCTCGGGAAGCAGTCAAAGCGGCGGCGTAAGCACCGCTCAAAACCCCACCTCGACAAAGATAGCACCCACATAGACCCAGCCATAGAGCAGGGTGAGTCGGCCGACGACGAACATGCCATTGAGCAACCATCCGAACAGGCCAACTTGGACAAACAACCCATCCCCGGCAAGGACAACAGTCCGGATGATCTCACGCCGGACACGTCATTGGATCGAAGAACCTCCACAAAGAGCTCCTCGCTCATCGCGTAGCTTGAAAAAGCGAAACAGAGGCTCGTAACAGCGGAAGACGACCAATGAGATGGAGTAAATTACACAACACTGCAGACAAATATGGCGACAGCTGCCAAGCAAAGAGCTACCCAAAGCGCAAACTACTGCCCGAATTCGATGAGGAGGCCGTAGAGCCCCCACGATCAAAAAACAAAGAGGCCGCCAGGTCGGATAGACGACCACATGGCAAACGTAGAGCGGCAAGCGGCGCCACACACAAGCCGACACGCGATCCGCATAAGGATTCGCACCAAAAGGATGGCCCAGTTAGATCTATTACGGGCCAAGGAAACAAGTTCTGGCGAGCAATACAACACGTCAAATATCCGAACATCACGGCACACCCAAATACAGGGGCGCCGCGCACCCTCTATGTTTCACCGATGAGGTGCTGGATCATGAATTTCCAGCGGGATTCAAGCCCGTAAACATAGAGGCATACGACGGAACGACAGACCCTAGAGTCTGGATTGAGGATTATATCCTCCACATACACATGGCCGAGGAGATGATCTCCACGCCATAAAATACCTACCCCTCAAGCTCAAAGGGCCAGCCCGGCATTGGCTTAAAAGCCTCCCCGAAAACACCATTGGTAGTTGGGAAGAGCTTGAGGATGCTTTTCGGGCCAATTTCCAGGGAACCTATGTCCGACCCCCGGACGCAGACGATCTAAGTCACATAACCCAATAGCCCGGAGAGTCAGCTCGAAAATTCTGGAACAGGTTCCTCACCAAAAAGAACCAAATAGTCGACTGTCCGGACGCCGAAGCCTTAGCAGCTTTTAAACACAATGTCCGAGACGAATGGCTCGCCAGACACCTTGGCCAGGAAAAGCCAAGAAAAATGGCCGCACTAACAAGCCTCATGACCCGCTTTTGCGCGGGAGAGGATAGCTGCCTAGCAAGATGCAGTACCAGCGACCCAAGTACATCCGAAGTCAGGGATGGGAACGGGAAACCACGACGCAGCAAGGACCAGCGCCGGCTTAAGGGGACCGGTCCAAAGAGCACGGCAGTCAACGCCGGATTCAAAAGCTCACGACAGAACAAGAAAAAACTGCGCCTTAAGGACAATAGCGATGAGCTATCCAACTTAAACAAAATCTTGGACAAGATATGCCAAATCCACAGTACTCCCGGGAAGCCTGCAAACCATACCCACAGAGATTGTTGGGTCTTCAAGCAGTCCAGCAGACTCAACGCCGAACACAAGGGGCTCGACACACCAAGTGAGGATGATGACGAGCACCACAAGCAGAGCCCCGGAAAACAAAAGAATTTCCCATAAGAGGTCAAAACAGTAAACTTACTTCAAGTAACAAAAGGGGAAAACAGAGCGGCACCCATTGAATTACGCGCGCACAATCTACCCCAATGAGTCCCAACACTGGTTGTCAAAACCAATTACCTTCAACCATCGGGACTACTCCGAAAGTATCCGAACGCAGGATGGACTGCCTTGATACTAGAACCTATAATCGATGGTCTTCAATTTACGCAAGTCCTAATGGACAGCGGCAGTGATTTAAACCTGCTATGTCGGGACACAATCCATAACATGGGGATAAACCCAAACAGGATTAGCCATAGCAACACTTCCTTCCAAGGAATAATGCAGAGCACATATGCCCATTATACGGGCTCCCTACTATTGGGAGTTATGTTGGCTCACCCGACAACTTCCGTCGGGAAAAGTTGGTCTTCCACATCGCCCCATTTAAAAGTAGCCATCAAGCACTACTGGGACGCGAAGCTTTCGCCCGCTTTAATGCAATACCGCATTATGCATCTCTTAAACTTAAAATGCCCGGTCCACGAGGCATCATTTCATTAAAGGGAAGCTGCGCGTGTCCCTCAAGGAAAGAATGTGAGACTGCCTTAACAGCCTCACACTAATACGGCCTTGCTGGCCAAAAGCGTCTAAAGCAGGTCGTTCGGACCCGGACACGGTTAGGCGAGTCCGCATAAATAAACATGATGCTTACTAGCCGCGTATCCCCCTTACAAGGGGCTCCACGCATGTACAACAAGAGACAATAAAGCTCAATTTTACTCATTTTTGAATCATACTATATTTTATTTCCAATTACATTTTAGCGCTATCTTTTTCAAACTAAGTTCCTCTCTTTTACAGATGAACGCCGTGCTATACCCGTCCAGGATACGGCACAACGGAGACACAGGCGTAGACGTGCAGCAGGGACCCGTTGCAAGGATTCTTTTCAGATTAAGACCCTGCGTAAACCTTTTTCACTGTCTCTTGTTGTTACTCATCCCCCGGTCTCTTATTATAACCGAGGAGGAGGCTGGCATTTTGGCATCGGCCGCGTCAGAAGTTTGCACATACGTGAACACTAGGGGCTTGTTACCAAGGGCATTGTTCGGCCCGCTTTTTAAAAGACCGAATACCTTAGGGAGTGTTCGGCGTCTCGAGTTAGGCCTTATATGCATCAGCTCCGAATCATGTCTTTGGTCAAATGTTGGGTTTGCCCGGCTCCTGTGTTTTGCTGCCTTACGTTCCGTTCTATCGGCTAACGCGGCACTAGGAGAACTACTGTGATTGTGCCCCGGTTCGGCCGGGCGAGCACCTCAGTAGAGAAAGCCCAAAACTGACTGTCATTATATAGCGAGAGACTGGTCAACCACTCGATGACTCACCGGAATGTTTAGAATTCCTCCGCATTAACGAAGGACCATTTTCCGGTCAGGCACATACGCACCCCGAATTCGGGAGAGTTTGGTGCCCCCAGGGGCTATATAGTAGCCCCACCATCGAACTCATATGGCTAAGTGAAAGTGATAAAGAATTATAGTCCGGTTGCCTAGTTTGCTACGCTACCACCTCCTTTATAGGACCAAGACGTTGGATTAAGTGTGAAAGCACGACTTCTTTGCAAACACCCTCGCACTATGTGCGTGGGGGCTGAAGCCGAAGACTGCCATCTTTCAGGTTATATACATATATACATCAACGGCCGCACAGGAGGTAGTTTACTACTTGAAGGCACAAGTATTAAAAGCTCTTACATTAAATTGAAACATTGTTTCATAAAATTATACACGTCATTCAAACATAACATGCTTCGAGCACTGCATCTCTATTAAACGAGCGCCCGAAAGAACTTCCTCAAAATAGCGCTCGACTGGTACTCGGCTGCCGTCTCAATCTAGGGACGCAATATCGGTGGCCTTCATCTCAGCCCAAGATGCCTTGACACGGCAAGAGCCATCCGCCCCTCAATACACGCCGACCGCTTCATCGCGTCGTACGCGTACCGCACCAAGGAACTGCTGCACTAAGCCAAAATAACTCTTCCGCTGGGTCCGCTCGCCACAAATGAGTCATGACATGCTTCATGGCAAGTCCGGATAATCGATTCAGCTCGCCAATTCGCCAACCGATCGGTCAGCGTAAGAGGACGCCCGACTATGGAATTGCGACCAAAATAGCTCTTCCTTCGTGCCCTTCGGCCTCGGAAGTGCTCAATCGCGTCTGCAGCGCTCGCCGCTAAGTCCAGATAAGCATCCTCCGAACTCCACAGCTTGTCCAACTGAGCATACTTCGGATCCGTATATTTCCTCCACAGCAGAAACGGTTTTCCAGCCGCAATATCCCCGGCCTGACTCAGCTCCTCCTTGGCAGCTCTCATAGCGGAACGGGCATCCTTGGATTCGGCGGTGGCCTTTTTCAGGTCCTCTTGTTCCGCTTGACGTTCTTTTTCAAGAACCTCGCAGCGGTCGGTAGTATTCTTCAGTTTCAGGGCCAAACCGGCCATTTCCTCTTTGCTTCGGCAGTGAGCAGCCCGTTCGGCTTTCAGCTCTTCGGCCGCCTTTAAAGCGGCTGCATTACTCTCTCGGGCTTGCTCTTTAGCTCGGGCAAGTTCCGCCCGCAGCCTCTCCACAGCAGCGGCACCGTCTGCATCAAAGCATATAAGTAGTAAGGCATGGGCATCAAGCTCCCTTACCAGGTGTTCGCGGAGAAGTCGCATACCTTGTGACTCGTCAAACTGTTTATTGACCAGCGCGATGTTCGCATCCGCCTCGTCAAGTTGCCGCTTTAGTTCGGCAAATTCATTAGTCCGGCTAGCCACCGGACGCCCCGCCACCTACATAGGAACGGCGACATGTTAGTATCGAGATTATGATCCTCGCACGCTGTCGGGCCAGACAGCATACCGAGTCTCGTGGGCTACTATCTATACAGGCGCATTCTATATGCATAAATGTCGAAGGTACATCATTTTTTCAGACTCAAACCCGTCCATAAACTTCGGCGGCTTCATGCAATACGCCTCACGGACGCAATTCTTTCAATTACCGTAGCCATTAGCACATGGTGATCTTTCGAGATATCGCCGCCCGAGCAGGTCCTTCACTCCTCCGACCCAGACGCCCGTTGGCGCGGACCGTCGGCCCCGCGGACTCGGGAAACTCTCCATGACGACACTTCAGTGGTCGCCTACCGCACGAAGGCACGATGGGTGGAGCGCGCTCTCTATCATCTCCGGACGAAGATCCTCAAGACGAGCTCTGCGAGAAGGGCTGAGATCCGAACTACAAGGTACAATTCGGTTATCTTTAGAAATAAATACAGGATGTTCTTTATTCACAGGACCCCTTCTTTTTACTTACGGCTCATTGGAGGGCTGATCCCTTGGGGAAATAGTGCGGCTGGGGACTTCCAGTAGCCGGACTTTCGACGAAGACTTCTTTCCCGCTTTGAGGCCTTGGCTTCGGGTCTTGAAGCGGTCCTCTTATCCCTTGGAGGAGGATCCTGATCCCTCTTCCTTGAAAGCCTCCTTCACAAGGCAGTTGCTTCCCTGCTCCCCTCTTCGCCTTCTTTAAAAGGCGCGGCCTTCAACATCTTGGTCAGCATGGGATCCGGCGTGGTCTCTGGGAGGGGAGCCGGACACCTTATCAACTTTGCCTTGGCTATCCAGTCTTGTTCAAGAAACGGCTCCCTTAAAGGGCATATATATGATAAATGAATGAACAGCCTGTCCGGTTACATGGTTACTTACTTGAGTATCTGGGTGATTGCATCTTAGACCTGCGTCCTCGGTCAAGTCCGGACACTTCTCTTGTGATCCGAAGAACAGTTTGTACATCTCCTTGGGTGTCGCGCCCATAAAATGTTGGAGAGCTCGTGGTCCCTCGGATTAAACTCCCAGACGGAGAGGGCGGCGTTTGCAGGCGTAGGCGCCGAGTCAGCATAACCTACGCCGCCACAACCAGATTGATCTCTTTCTTGGAGGTCTCGAATCGGCCCTGCCTGTGAGGAACGCCCTGGACGGCCCCAGTCGAGTCCCCGGTTGACCCATGATGCCGGCCGCTGTGGTGGACTGGAGGAAGGCGGTGGCGCCACCCATTTGGTGCCCCAGGAGCGGTGATATAAAACCACTCCCGTTGCCACAAACCAAGCTCCTCTTGAAAAGATACTCGGCCACGGAGCATCAGCACACTTGCTTATGACCGCCCCTCCAAGACTCTGCTTGTTGCCCTCGATCATCTTGGCTCCACCTTGAAGGTCTTGAGCCACAATCCAAAGTGAGGGTAATATGGAGGAAGGCTTCACATCGACAATGAATGACGAGATATGGAGGATGGACTCGGATTCAAGTCATGGAAATCCAACCCATAATAAAACATGAGCCCTCAAGACAAAGGGATCCGTCGGAAGCCTAAACCCCGAAGGAACTGAGACACGAACACCACACTCTCGCCGGGCTCGGGAGTGGGAATGACCTGCCCTGGAGCAGGCAGCCTATGCGAAATCTCGCAGGTTAGATACCTGGCGTCTCGCAGCTTTAGCACATCTTCTTCTGTGACGGAAGAAGACATCCATCGGCCGAGCTGGTCGGAGCCGGACATCATCGAAGGTCCGGCGCCTAAATCTGAAGCTTTGGGTGTTAGAACTCAAGCGAGGCTAATTCGATGGGGGTGGAAAAAGAAGAGGGCCTTGGTCTCATTATAAATAGGTTGAATACCAAGAGCCCTCCCCGTGGTCGATTGGGACTCGCCTTCGATAGAGGGGGCGTGCCAACGGGCACGGTTGGGTTACCCACGTCCGTATTGATGAGAATCCCGGAATAAGGGGCACGATCTACGCTTTGATAAGACGTGCCATGAAACCGCCCGCTAAACGCGCTGAGGTGGGACAGTAAAAAACAATTTGAATAAAGGCTTGGCGTGGTGTGATGTCACGCGCTGAATACGTCAGCAGTCATGCAAAATATTATTCTCTCTACGGTGGTATGTGGAACTTGTTTTGCAGAGCGGACACTATCCTTGTGTTCAAAACCTTCTATGAAGTATTCGAGGAGGAACCCGCCTTGCAATGCGAAGACAATATGCGCGCGGACTCGCGTCGTCATTGAAGCCTGGTTCAGGGGCTACTGAGGAGTCCTGGACTAGGGGGTGTCCGGATAGCCGAACTATCATCTTTGGCCAGACTCCTAGACTATGAAGATACAAGATTGAAGACTTCGTCCCTTGTCCGGATAGGACTTTCCTTGGCGTGGAAGGTAAGCTTGGCGATACGGATATGTAGATTTCCTACCATTGCAACCGACTCTGTGTAACCCTAACCCTATTCGGTGTCTATATAAACCGAACGGTTCTAGTCCGTAGGACGAACAACAATCATACCATAGGCTAGCTTCTAGGGTTTAGCCTCTCTGATCTCGTGGTAGATCTACTCTTGTACTACCCATATCATCAATATTAATCAAGCAGGAGTAGGGTATTACCTCCATCGAGAGGGCCCGAACCTGGGTAAAAACATCGCGTCCCTTGTCTCCTGTTACCATCCGCCTAGACGCCTAGTTCGGGACCCCCTACCCGAGATCCGCCGGTTTTGACACCGACAATGGGTGTTGCGCCACCTTATCTGTGGGCCAGGCCCATGTAATTTCAAGATACTACTTCATAGGCTACTTTTAGAGTCCACATTATAGGGAAAATGATTCAGGAGGTGTTTTAGTCCCACCTTGCCAAGGGTTGACAAAATCCCCTCTCTTTTTGCCCTATAAATACAGCCCTTAAGGCATCCTTTAGACTTGGGATTTGTTTAGCTAAAAGTTAGCCATTGCAACTTCGTGTACTTCGTTTGTGTCTAACGACAGAACCAAGACCGCTTTTCGGATCCCCACCTTTATCAATACTTCATCTATATTCGCAATATTCAGATTGCATTGTAATATTCTTGCTTGTTCTTTGATTGCGTGCAGGAATAGACCTTCGTGGTCAGGTTGCCTTAGCAATCACTAAACCAACTTTCGATGGGTTATTGACCACGCTGGAGCACGATCAACCTAACCACGAGGGTATGTTTCCTGTGAGCAAATGAAGAACATGCAAGAAGCTAAGATTGCAATATGGATATTGCGAATATAAGAGGAAATCTTTATTAATGAAGGTGGGGTTCTGTGACGCCTTTGTCTGGTCGTTGAACACAAACGAAGTACGCGAAGTTGTAGCTATGTCGAACTTTTAATACAAACAAAACCCAAAGTCTAAACAATGTCCTAAGGGCCGTATATATGGAGGAAGAGGGGGGAATTTGGTGGCCCTTGGGGGAGGGGTCCGAAACCAACCCTAACTCTTGTTTACCCACACATACGGACACTAAAAATAGCCTATATTCAAGTATTTCGAAATTACATGGGCCTGGCCCATTAATAAGGTGACGCAACACCTAGAATAGCCTCTGGACGAAAATTATGAAGTGGCATCTTGTATATTTCGTCCAAGGCTTCATGCACTCATTATGGTGGCTTCAAAGTCCTGAAATCATCACTCGAAACTCCGTTCTTGTTTCCCTTGCGCATGCCATCAACTCCATGCTTGTTCTTGCTCCAGTGTTCATCCTTCTCCAAGCTAGGCCCTTCATTTGTAAGCAAAACAAATGTATCCAATTAAGGCACCATCATATTCTCATGAACATTAGAATCATTACCAAGAAACGAATGTACCTGGTAATTTAACTGGCGTGCGCGAGCTCTAGTAATCTGTCCAGTATGTATAGTAGCAGGGACTGTGGGTGTAACCATGGTATTGATGTCCTCATGATCCTCCCCTTCTTGAAATGAAGTCGTCCTCGATGGAAGCTCATTTCCTCACCCAAATAAGGCTTCAAATCTGCAATGTTAAAAGTGGGACTAACACCAAAATCTGCAGGTAGCTCAAGTTTATATGCATTATCATTTATTTTCTCTAACACCTTGAAAGGACCATCAACACGTGGCATTAGCTTTGATTTGCACAAATCAGGAAATCTACCCTTACGCAAATGTAACCAAACAAGATCTCCAGGTGCAAACACAATATGTTTTCTACCCTTATCTCCAGCAAGTTTATATTTAGCATTCATACGCTCAATGTTTTGCTTAGTTAACTCATGCATTTTTAAGATAATTTATGCATGTTGTTTAGCATCAAAATTAACCTTCTTAGAATATGGAAGAGGCAACAAATAAATAGGTGCACGAGGTAGGAAACCATACACAATTTCAAAAGGGCACATCTTAGTAGTAGAATGCAATGAACGATTATAAGAAAATTCAATATGAGGCAAGCAATCTTCCCACATTTCTTATTGTTCTTCAAAATAGCCCTAAGCATAGTAGACAATGTTCTATTTACTACTTCAGTTTGTCCATCAGTTTGGGGGTGACAAGTAGTACTAAAAAGCAGTTTAGTCCCCAACTAAGCCCATAAACATCTCCAAGAGTGGCTAAGAGATTTAGTATCACGATATGAAACAATAGTATTTGGCACACCATGCAAGCGAATAATTTCACGAAAGGACAAATCAGCAACATTAACATCATCATCGCTTTTATGACATGGTATAAAGTGTGCCATTTTCGAGAATCTATCCACGACAACAAATATGCTATCCCGCCCCTTCTTTGTTCGAGGTAAACCTAAAACAAAGTCCATAGATATGTCCTCCCAAGGAACACTAGGTACATGCAAAGGCATATATAAACCATGAGGGTTGAGTCGTGACTTAGCTTTTTGACATGTAGTGCAGCGAGCAACAAAACGCTCAACATCCCGTCTCATCTTTGGCCAAAAAAAATGTGTGGCAAGTATATCCTCCGTCTTCTTCACGCCAAAGTGTCCCATTAATCCACCTCCATGCGCCTCCTGCAACAACAAAAAACGAACAGAGCTAGCTGGAATGCATAGCTTGTTAGCACGAAACACAAATCCATCGTTAACGACAAACTTGTTCCATGTTCTCCCTTCTTTACAATTCTACAACACATCTTTAAATTCAGCATGATGCACATAATGATCTTTGATGGTCTCCAAACCAAATATTTTAAAGTCAAGTTGTGAAAGCATAGTATAACGTTGAGACAATGCATCAGCAATAACATTTTCTTTACCCTTCTTGTGTTTAATGACATAAGGGAAAGTCTCAATGAATTCAACCCATTTAGCATGTCTATGGTTCAGTTTTCTTGACTTTTAATGTGTTTCAAAGATTCATGATCAGAATGTATAACAAATTCTTTGGGCCATAAATAATGTTGCCATGTTTCTAAGGTCCGAACAAGAGCATATAATTCTTTATCATAAGTAGAATAGTTCAGATTAGGCCCACTCACTTTTTCAAAAAAGTATGCAACAGGTTTGCCATATTGTAATAACACACCTCCTAATCCAATTCCACTAGCATCACATTCAAGCTCAAATGTCTTACTAAAATCAGGAAGCTGGAGTAAAGGAGCATGTGTCAACTTATCTTTCAATACCGTGAAGACTTCTTCCTGTGCGGTACCCCAAACAAAAGGCACATTCTTCTTTGTAAGCTCATTGAGAGGTGCATCAATGGTGCTAAAATCTCTCACAAAACGCCTATAGAAACCAGCGAGTCCAAGAAAACTCCTCACTTGTGTGACCGTTTTGGGCTGCGGCCAACTCTCAATAGCTTCAATCTTTGGTTTATCAACTTCAATTCCCTGTGGAGTAACAACATAGCCAAGAAAAGATACACGGTCGGTGCAAAAGGTGCACTTCCCAAGGTTACCAAACAAACGTGCATCACATAGAGCAATAAAAACATCACGTAAATGTTCCAAATGTTCCTCCAAAGATCTGCTATAAATCAGTATATCATCAAAATAAACTACCACAAATCGTCCAATGAAAGCACGTAAAACGTCGTTCATTAATTTCATGAAAGTAATAGGTCCATTAGTTAACCCAAAAGGCATTACTAACCGCTCATATAATCCAAACTTAGTTTTAAATGTTGTTTTCCATTCATCTCCCAATTTCATACGAATTTGATGGTATCCACTACGCAAATCAACTTTGGAAAATGTTGTAGACCCACTCAATTCATCAAGCATATCATCTAGCCTAGGAATAGGATGACGATAATGAATAGTAATATTATTAATGCCTCTACAATCAACACACATACGCTACGTACCATCCTTTTTCGACTCTAGTTTGATAGGAACAGCACAAGGACTAAGAGATTCGCCACTGGTGCGCGTCGGTTCTATACAAACGGTTTTTAACCCCTTTCCACGACGGCATTTGGAACTGTCGCCAAGTGAGTGTGGGCGATAGGGGGGGTCCTTCCCACATGACCCAGAAATCGTCAGGGAAGGCCCTCGTGGGACACAATCATTTCCGTAGTTATGTACATCCCACACGGTAATCCGAGAAAAAACATTTCCGTAGGTATGTACATCCCACACGGTGAATCCCAGAAAAACATTTCCATTCGTATCTATATCACACACAGTCAATCCAAGGAATACGTTTCCTTTCTTATGTACATCCCATACAGTCAATCCAGGGAAAACGTTTCCATTTGTATGTACATCCCACACTGTTTTATGTATATCTCGTGTGTGAAAGGTGTAACTATCACCCACACGGTCTGCCTTGGTTAACTGTTTGCTTTCATTAACTACATCACACACGATTTGATGTAGAAAACTGTGTGGCATTGGGCTATCAATCACAAGCGCTTTTACTGCCAGAACCGTTTGCAAAGTTCCATGACCGTCTATTCTCTTTTTATTTTTCCCTGTAATTTATTATTTGAATTTGAAATTTTGAAATATGAAACATGCAATTCAAACTCTGAGCACAATGGTTCAACAATGAATCCATAAGTAAAATTGCAGTACAATATGTTTAGTAATTACAGGATTAGGCAGCAATTAACTATGATGAACCACAATATTTAAAGGCGGTAAAGGTGAAGAGACAATTGTAAATCATTTTGACTGCCGACGGTATTGAAGAAGAGGAATGCCCATAATGTGCCTTCCTGCATGCCATAGGCACGAACCACTTTGGTCCAACCCCTTGTGACGATCGCCCGTCCATCCTTCAACGCCTTCAGGAAGACTTCTAGAGAATTATCATGGTAGCATGAATTATATACTTTAACCTTAGTTGCCTCCACTCCGGTCATGATGTTTGCAAGGTAATCATCAGTAAATAGCTCGGGAAACCACTGAAAAGGGAAAAATATCATATACTGAGGACTAATAGAGTAACTTGTTGTGGGCATGGGGAAAAGGCAACACATTACTTACCATCCTAAAGTTCACTATTGTCTTCGACAAAGTGTAAATAAAGAGTTTAATTCCAATCACCCGTTTCTTTCGTCTAACAATTTTTCTTAGTTTCCTCACTTGACGCTTGTTCTTGAATATCTCATTGCCCCATACGCAAAAGGGATCGAAGCGTGGATCAGTACCGCTCATATATGTACCTACAAGCAACCAGTAAATGTTAGAAGCTAAACTGAGATTGCACAATGATGTATAATACTACTACCTATGTTCCGAAGTACAATTTTTTTTGAGATTTCAATATGAACTACATACGGATGTATATAGAATTATAGATATAGTTTAGATTAGAATCTAGATTCACTCATTTTGCTCCTTATGTAGTCTATATTGGAATCTATATTTAGGAATAGATGGTGTATAAGACATGGGATGCAGCTAACCTCGAAGGCAAACAACATCATCGCCCATTGTAGCCCTGTGTAAGTACATGGAAAGCCAATGTTAACTACAACAAGGCTAACATCCACCAAAAATAGCAAATGGTAATAAAACGGCAACATCTATAGTGATATCTTCATTTTGAAAGAGTAGCACGGTAGCAAAGGGATAGATTAAGAAATGGATACAACTATCAATTGCTACAGCTTAACAACATCCTAATTCATGTTTTGTAAGTTTGTAGCCATTCAAAAATAACTCTTTAAAAATGGATACAACTGTTAATTGCAACAGGCTTAATGGCCATTGAAACCGGTACTGATAAAAATGCAATTGGCAGAGTTAAACATCATAGGGCAGGTGCTGCCAGAGCAGATAATGGCCCGGTTGTCTATAAAAAGGCAGGGAAAATAGCTAAAACCTGTTAGGCATGTTTACTACAACATTCTTAATACATCGGCTGTCCAAAACATAGCTATTAATTGCAACTGGTATTGGTAAGATTGAACTGGTGAGTACATACTTGGTAAGTCCTAAGAGGTAGTTGCTGGGGCACTTTATCTTGGCCAGAGCCCGCCCAAAGTCAGCGGCGGCGGAGGCGAGCTATTCCTCCGGGTCGAAGTGTGGATCAGTGCCACTAATATGTTGTTGTAGGGTGAAACCCTAGAGGGGATCTTTTCACACTTGGAGGGGGGGGGGGAGAGGAAGAACACTCAAGAACACAAGGAACAAATAACTCAAACAAACCCAAATATCACATCCACTAGAGTAGCATACATGAGATCCACAAGATTACATGAACAATCAAAGGAAAATAGCACTAGGGTACAAGTTCTTCCCACTAGGTGAGGTGTTGCATCCAAGAGGATCTTCTCCAAGAGGAGGGCTTGATCTCCAAGAGGAGGTCTAGATCTCCTAGAGGAGGAAGATGAGCAAAGCTCTCTCTTTATGTTCTAAATACTTTCTTATCCTTCCAAAGATCTAGGGGGTGAGTACTTAAAGGCTAGGGATGCAACAAGAGGGAGAGAGGGGTACAAGGGTCAAGGGACCAAAAACACGCGGGCTGTTCCGGAGGGGTCCGGGCACCCGGGGTGTCACCGGCCGGTCACCCGGACCAGTAAGGGCCACTGGAAGTAGGAGGACCGGGCAACCGGGGGTCCAAGGCCCGAGCACCCGGGGTGGCTGCCATGTGGCTGGGGCGGTGCCGGCCGGGCAACCGGGGTTGAGGGCCCGGGCACCGGGCGGAGCTGGGCGCGACCCAGGCTGCGGGCCGGGCACCCGGGGTGGGCTGGGTGAGGCCCAGTAGGGGGCCGAGCACCCGGGGCCGGCTGGGGCGCAACCCAGGCAGTGGCCAGGCACCCTAAGCCGAGATGGCCGGGCACCTGGGGTGTCCAGGGGGTTTGGTCCTCCCCTCGCCTTAGAGTTTCTCTCCTTCGTTTTTCTCGACCTCTCCTTCCTTCTCTTGCTCCGTGGATGCTTGGGTCTTCATCCTTGCTTCCTCACGATGATCTCCGATGTACATAAGAATGCATAGCGTATCTCTCTGAGGTAGAATCTCATTCTCATGTGAAACCAAATGAAACTCGGAGAGGAAAGAAGTGACCTCGTTCTCGATGTTACGTGCACGTGCTCTTGTCATTGGTCCCCTCGTTGCTTGTGGTCGTGATGGAGTGTCGCTACGGATGAGCTCGAGATGCTCTGCATCATCTCCCCCCTTGGGAGAGATCTGTCCACGGATCGTGCTCTTTATCTCCATGGTACTTGGCCAAGTCTTTGACGTTGAAGATGTCGCTTATGTTGTAATTGTCACGTGGAATGTCGACCTTATAGGCATTGTCGTTGTAGCATGCGAGCACCTTGAATGGTCCATCGGCTCTCGGAAGTAGCTTGGACTTACGCTCCTTGGGGAAGTGGTCCTTGCGGAGATGTATCCATACTAGATCGCCCGGTTGGAACACCATTAGAGACTTGTTGACGTTGAGCTTGGAGGCAAGTCGTTGTACTTGGCGCTCGATCGTGGAACGTGTTTCTTCATGCATCTTCTTGAGGTAGGTGGCTCTTGCACTAACGTCCATGTTTGCTCGTTCTTGAAGTGGTAGAGGAAGGATGTCCAACGGTGACAATGGGTTGAAGCCGTAGACAACCTTGAAGCGGACTTGCTGGTGGTAGAGTATATTGCACGGTTGTAGGCGTACTCGGAGATGGGTTGGCACTCCTCCCACTCCTTGATGTTCTTCTTTATTAACACACGTAGGAGAGTGGCGAATGTCCGGTTGGTGACTTCCGTTCGGCCATCGGTTTGAGGATGATACGCCGTGGAGAAGAGTAGCTTGATTTCGAGCTTGGCGCATAGCATCTTCCAAAAGTAGCTTAAGAACTTGATGTCTTGGTCCGACACAATTGTCTTTGGCACGCTGTGCAACCTTAAGATTTCCCTACAAAAGAGATTTGCAACATGTGAAGCATCGTCTATCTTATTGAATGGGATAAAATGAGCCATTTTAGAGAATGGGTCCACTACAACAAATACAGAGTCCTTTCCATTTTGAGTCCGAGATAATCCAAGCACAAAATCCATGCTAATATCTTCCCATGGTTGATGTGGAATAGGTAAAAGTATATGTAAACCATGGGATTGAGATTGTGACTTAGCTTTGCAACATGTAGAGCACCGGGTGGTGAAGCGTGAGACATCGCGAAACATCTTGGGCTAAAAATAGTTCTTGGAGAGTGTGGAGAAAGTCTTGTTGCATCAAAAGTGTCCCATGGGTCCACCTCCATGAGCCTCTTGCAAAAGTAACAAACGAAGAGAAGACTCGGGAATGCATAGTTTGTTAGCTCTCATAAGATAACCATCTTTGATATAATATCGTTCCCAAGAAGTATGCATCACACACTTAGCATAAGGAGTAGCAAAAGTAACATCATGCTCATACAAATCTTTGATATGATCAAATACAACAACATTCAATTCAAGTTGAGTAAGTAACATGCATTTGCAGGAAAGGGCATCCACCACAACATTCTCTTTGCCCTTAATGTACTTGATCACATAGGGGAAAGATTCAATAAATTCACTCCATTTATCATGCCATTTTTTCAACTTTGTTTGACCTTTAAGGTACTTAAGTGTCTCATGATCAGTATGTATGACGAACTCATGCGGTCTAGGATAATGTTCTCAAACATGTAACACACGCACTAAAGCATACAATTCTTTGTCATAGATGGGATAGTTAAATCGAGCACCGGAGAGTTTTTCACTAAAATATGCAATAGCTTGTTTTTCTTGCATCAAAACTTCACCAATTCCATTACCACTAGCATTGCAATGAACCTCAAAAGTTTTGTCAAAGTTGGGCAAAGCAAGAATCAGAGCATGAGTAAGCAAAGATTTGAGCTCATCAAAAGCGGTAGATTGCAAAGGTCCCCAAATAGAAGGAGCATTTTTCTTACTCAAGGCATGCAACGGTGCGGCAATAGTGCTAAAATCTTTCACAAAGCGACGATAGAAACCTGTAAGGCCAAGAAAACTATGCACTTGTTGCAAATTAGTGGGTTGTGGCCAAGTTTTAATTGCTTCAATTTTTGACTCATCAACATGGACACTCTTTGAAGAAACAATGAAACCCAAGAAAACAAGCTTGTCAACACCAAACGTGCACTTTTTCATGTAGGCATAGATTCGTTCCTTACGAAGAGTTTGCAACATGGCCCTAACATGCTTCACATGATCTTTGATGGATTTGCTAAAAAAGTATGTCATCAAAGTAGACGACAACAAACACTCCAATGTAAGGACGAAGCACAAAATGCATAAGTCGCATGAAAGTACCGGGAGCTTCCGATAAACCCATAGGCATAACTAACCGCTCGTAGAAGCCAAATTTAGTTTTGAAAGCGGTTTTCCATTCGTCACCTTCTTGTATGCAGATTTGATAATAGCCACTTTTAAGATCAATTCTTGAGAAAATGGTGGCACCGCTAAGCTCATCTAGCATATCATCAAGGCGAGGTATGGGATGCCTATATCTAACGGTGATAGCATTGATGGGTCTAGAATCAGAGCACATGCGGAAACTACCATCTTGCTTGGGTACAAGGATAACCGGAACGACACAAGGGCTTAAGCTTTCATGTACATGGCCGTTGTCGATGAGTTGTTGTACTTGCCGTTGGATCTCCTTAGTTTCTTCGGGGTTGACGCGGTATGGAGCCTTGTTCGGAAGAGGTTCTCCGGGGATGAGGTCGATCCTATGTCCAATACCACGTAGAGGGGAAGACCGGGAGGTAGCTCATCGGGGAAGACATCCTCGAATTCCTGCAACAAGTTAGAGAACACTAGAGGAAGAGGATTAGGAGTGTTAGTTTTTTCCACCTCATCTTTGCATAGGAGGACAAAGTGGATGACACTTGATGGGTTCTCACACACTTCTCTCATCTCTCTTTTTGTGGCTAGGAGTACTAAGTTTTTCTCTCTTGGTGAAGAGTCGCTCCATTTTGGCTTGTGGCACTCACTTCCTTTTTGGTGGTTCACTCTCTCACTAGTATCTCCACGATGGGTGGATGCTTGCTTGTCGGCGATCACTTGGCTTGGTGACATTGGTCGAAGCACATACTCCTTGCCCTTCATCTTGAAGCTATAGTGGTTGGTTCTTCCATTGTGGATGACTCCGCGGTCGAATTGCCAAGGTCGTCCCAAGAGAAGATGGCACATGGACATGGGAACCATGTCCCACTCCAAATTGTGCTCGTAAGCGCCGATCTTGAAGGAAACTTTCACCGTGTGCTCCACTTGAATAGTGCCGGAGTCACTTACCCATTGCACCTTGTAGGGACGAGGGTGCTTCTTCTTGACCAATTGCAGCTTGTAACATAGCTCTTCACTTGCCAAGTTGTGAAAACTTCCTCCATGCATGATGACTTTCACGAAACGCCCGTTGATGCCGGCCTTGGTGTGGAAGATGTGGCACCATTGGTCTTCTTCTTGGTGGTGTTGGAGTCTCAATACCTTGGAGACCACAAGAGAGGGACTTGAATCGTTGTCACAAAACACTTGATCATCTTCATCTTCGTTCACACGCCGGTGCATGGCCACGCGTTGAAGGGCTTCCAGTTCTTCTTCACTCATCGAGTCGTATGTGCCATCATCGTTGAAGATCATGGTTCGCTTGTTGGTGCATTCGAAAGACTTGTGCCCTCGGCCACCACATGTGAAGCACTTGAATGAACTTGTCTTGACGGAGTCGTTCGGTGGCGCCGAAGATGAGGGAGTCTTGGATTTGTAGGTGCTTGCCGGAGGACGAGTCGAGGAAGGCGTAGCTTGCTTGGAACTTGAATTGTCGCCAGTAATTGGTGATGCTTTAGTTGAGGTACGAGTTGCCAAAGTCGCGGGAGCTTGAGAGTAGGAGCCGTAGGTCTGGTACGAGTACTTGATGTATTTTAAGTCATCTTGCACTTGACGCTCGGCCTTGGTCGCTTGATGAACTAGCTAGAGGAGGTTAGAGTATGGTTGGAAGTCGGCAATCCGCTCTATTGGGTGGTTGAGGCCGTTCAAGAAGTGTGCCATCATTTGCTCATCGTCTTCCTTGACAATGGCTCGTATCATGGCAATCTCCATTTCTTGGTAGTATTCTTCCACCGTCTTCGTGCCTTGCTTGAGAAGTTGCAACTTCTTGAAGAGATCACGGGTGTAGTGTGTAGGCATGAAGAGGGCTCTCATGACATCCTTCATGTCCGCCCAAGTTGTGATTGGTGGCTCGCCTCTTGTTTGTCATCGCTCCATCACTTGTTCCCACCAAATGAGGATGTAGTCTTGGAACTCGAGGGAGGCCATGGCGATCTTCTTTTCCTCGTCGTAGTTGTGAAGACGGAATATCTTGTGCACCTTCAAGGCCCATGAGAGATATTCTTCGAGATCATTGCTTCCGGAGAACTTGGGCATGGTGAACTTGAGCTTTCCGTAGTGGAGTTCTTCATCATAGTGGCAATTTGGATGTTGCTCTTGATGCGGAGGAAGGTCCTCAAATTCTCGTTCCTCGTGATGTCGCTCTTGTCATGGAGGAGGACGAGGCATGTGCGCTTGGTTTTTCTTTCTTGTTGCTCTTCAAGTTGAGCGGCTTCTTCTTGTCGTGCTTGGCGAAGTGCATCTTCTTGCTCACGTACTTGGCAGTTGCGCTCTTCGACGACTCTAGTGGCCTCGTTGAGTGTGCGTTGAGCTTCGAGTGCTTGAGCTTCACGTTCGAGGGCTTGTGCTTCACGGCGCTCTTGTGCTTGTCGGATGGCATCACCATCTTGAGGTGGTTGACGCCGTACTTGTGGAGGTATTTGCTCTTGCTCCATTTCTTCTTGCTTTTGGTGTCGCGCCCTTTCTCGTGCTCGGACTCGGTGTTGTAAGCCATTGCCATGGAATGGATTTTCTTGACCATGGCGATCTTGGGCTTCACGTTCGAGGGCTTTTGCTTCACGTTCGAGGGCTTGTGCTTCACGGCACTCTTGTGCTTGTCGGATGGCATCACCGTCTTGAGGTGGTTGACGCTGTACTTGTGGAGGTATTTGCTCTTGCTCCATTTCTTCTTGCTTTTGGTGTCGCGCCCTTTCACGTGCTCGGACTCGGTGTTGTAAGCCATTGCCATGGAATGGATTTTCTTGAGCTTGGCGATCTTGGGGGTCATCACGTCGAGGGAAACACGCTCGTGAGGACTTTCCTCGTAAGAGGAGTAGTCCGAAGATTGACGACTTGAGAGGTGGCTTGAGTGGTGCTGTCTTGACGAAAATGTCGAGGATGACGGGCGTCTCACGCTCATGTTGTGCAATTCTTAAATTTGGGTGGTGAACTTGGCGTCGATGTAGTCGCGGTTCCTTGTTTCCGATTGCCGAAGGTCGGAGGCGAGTTGCCCCATGCGTTCACCCAATGCTTCGGTTTCTTGATGTAGCGCTCCTTGCGCGATGAAGAAGTGGTTCTTGGTGACGTAGCCGCTATCACCACCATTCTCCTCGAAAAGCGGGTTCGCCGACAAACTTGACCTATCCATCATAACCAAGTGGGGTGAGTAGGAAGATGAGAGAACAATACCGAAATTACCTTTTCCAAAGATTGAGGATGTAACAAGTGTCACTGAATGTAATTCCACAATAGTAGAATTGGAACCGGGTTTGTTTCTCATACCTACAAGTAAAAGGCTTATGGAGTAGCTCGGTTAGGATGGTGGCAAAATTTCAAGCAAATGTTAGTCAAGATATCGATAAGGTTTAGAAGGTTCACAAAAACGCGAGTAAAGCAAATAGATCAAACCCAAAGATATCACTAGGAACACACGCACGGAAGATAGATGGGAGCCGCACAACCAAGGAGTGAGCTCAAAATGTGTAACCACGGAAATGCTCTTGTTGTGTGAATGCTAGAGAGACGCTAGCTCGATTGCTCAAATGGGCATGATACGCTTGTGCACCAACCTATGAGAGAAACGTGTCGTCTTCTATCCCAACTATGCTATGTATGCGGTGACCAAGATGATATGACTATGCAAAATGGATCAATGCTATTGCTTACAAGCACTCTGTTTGTCCTCTTTTGTTTAAAATATTTTCTTTTTTTCCACTATGCTTGATGCTCGAGCCAAGTATGATATGAGACAAGTATGTAAGATATGCACGGGAGAGACTTATGGCACAAATATGATAACACGTGATGAGGACATCAATACCATTGTTACACCCACAGCCCCTACTACTACATATACTGGACCAATTAATAGAGCTCGCGCACGCCAATTAAATTATCACGTACTTTCGTTTCTTGGTAATGATTCTAATGTTCATGAGAATATGATGCTGCCTAAATTGGATACATTTGTTTTGCTTAAAATGAAGGGCCTGGCATGGATAAAAGGGTGAACACTGGAGCACGAACAAGCATGGAGTTGATGACATGCGCAAGGGGAACAAGAACGGAGTTACAAGTGATGATTTCAGGACTTTGAAGCCACCATAATGAGTGCATGAAGCCTTGGACAAAATATACAAGATGCCAATTCATAAACTTTGTCCACAGGCTATTCTAGGTGCTGCGTCACCTTATTATTGGGCCAGGCCCATGTATTTTCGAAATACTTAAGTATAGGTTGTTTTTAGAGTCCGTATGTGTGGGGAAACAAGAGTTAGGGTTGGTTTCGGATCCCTCCTCCAAGGGCCACAAAATTCCCCCCTCTTCCTCCATATATACAGCCCTTAGGGTGTCGTTTAGACTTTGGGTTTTGTTTAGATCAAAAGTTCGCCATAGCTGCAACTTCGCGTACTTCGTTTGTGGCAACGACCAGACCAAGGCGTCACAGAACCCCACCTTCATTAATAAAGCTTTCCTCTTATATTCGCAATATCCAGATTGCAATCTTAATTTCTTGCTTGTTCTTCGTTTGCTCGCAGGAAACAGTCCCTCATGGTCAGGTTGATCGTGCTCCGGCGTGGTCAATAACCCTCGGAAGTTGGTTTAGCGATTGCTAAGGCGCGACGTCTCGCACGTTCGTAGTCGGATCGTCAAGGTCGACTCCCACAGAAAACGATAGCCACCATCTCATCGAAACATCGGGACACCTTTGCCTCTATCAAGTGGGTATCAGATTTTCAGGTTGCTCGGTGAGATTTTACAGTTTTTCATAGTTTAGATCGAGTCTGTTTTCCATACCTACAGTCCATGAAAAAGCCAAAAAAAATTTAGGGTTAGTTCATCCTATCCGAACCAATCTGAGCCTTTGCATAATATTTTCTGTATTTGCTTTGTTGAATTTGCGGTTGCATCGTCGTGTCAAGTTGTTGGTCTTAGCGTCTAGTCCTTTAGAGTTTCGAGTTCTGTTCACAGGTTGTCACGTCGCCGCTGCCATATATCACCACCGCATCATCATCGCTGCTGCCATATACCACCATCGCACCAACTTCTTCACCGTTGCCATATACCACCACCACATATTCACCGCCAATCCGAGTCCATATACGCCACCACATATCCGCCGCCATCACGCCAATCCGAGTCCACCTGCAACATATATCCGCCACCAGTCCGAGTTCCACCAGATTCATCTCCGCCACCAGTCCGAGATTCCACCAGATCCCTCTCCGCCACCAGTCCTAGTCCGAGTCCAGTAATTGTTGCTTTGGTTTGGATTTCCAGATCACACGATACTCCGAGTCATGACAAAGTAGGACCCCCAAACTTTCGAGCCATCCCCAGAAGAAAAATAGTTCCAGTTTAAAAAAAACTAAGTCTGGAAAATTCTCGCTAGGCAGTTTTTAGACCATTTGTAGACATTTTCGAAAAAAAATTGTTGCGGAGCAAAAAAAAGGAAAAAAAGTGCAAAAAAAAGAGAAAAAAAAGAGAAAAAAAAGAGAAAAAAATTCAGAGTGTGCTCCTCCCTTGTTTACGTGCAGTGCCGTGATTTTGTTAGTGTTCTAGGCTGGCGTCTCTAGCACGGTCTAGCCTAGGACCAGCATAGTACCGTCGTTGAGCGTTTATTCAACTTTGCATCTCTGAATTGATTATTGCTGACCCTTTTTGCTACCATATTAAAGGCCTTCCCAGCTCCACATACATCTACGTCGTGCGTTTGACTCTCCCTGGTAATTGCTTTATGCAAGCTTTGAGAGTTTTGACTACATCGGTTGCCGATCACCGCCTGCTGTTGGGTAAGAACTGGTAAGAATTTGAGATTTGCTTCACGGATTTGTGACACCCACCACCACCTCTTGTTAGTAGTCTGTAGGATCATATTCTTGTGTGTTTCTATTGCTGCTAACCATGCCGAGATCACAAGCCGATTTAGACCGATCGGGAGAACATGACGAATAAGGAGTTGCATGATAAATTTCAGCAAATGATAGAGTGGACAGGTGCAAGATGTGCTAAACAGATTTGAAGAGGCCATGGAGAAGATAGATGGCATGGATAAGACGTTCGAAACAAAGCTCGATAACAAGTTTAATGAATTGATGGCGCGTCTTCCACCACCATCACCGGCTGCACCTAACTCACCTCTACAACAACAACAACAACGACTACCTCCACGTCGCGAAACAGCCCTCCGCCGAGCGAGCCGTGTTCCTCTTACGCTTGGCCAAACTGTTGGTCCTGCTGTTGATACTTCTGTGGCTCCTGCTGCTGATGCGGAGGACGATGATTATGTGGGAGATTATGAGGATGAAGTTGATCAAAATCAGAACTACGTGCAACCACCAGCACCACAACCACCAGGTCGTCCACATGCAAATAATGGCAATGTTAGGGGCCCCCCTCAGTTATGAGATCATGACCATCTCCCTAAACTGAAATTGAATATTCCACCATTTGAGGGTAGATATGTTCCTGATATATATCTTACCCTCATTTTCCCTCATATTTGTTGGTTTGAGAGTTCCTCTTGTGTTTTCCCTCATTTCCCCCTTGTGTTCTTCGTGTTCTTAGTTGGGATGCGCTCCTTTCGTCAAAGATCGGCCATTTAGGGTCTCACCCTACATCATCTTGGTATCATGAGCCACGTTGATCACGATTTCGGAGCCTCCCCTCTTCGTTTTCTAGCTTGATTTTGTTGCTTTTCGTCCTAATCCGAAAATACCCACAAAAATAGCCCAATTTTTTTCTTGTGATTTGTGAGTTTTGATGAAGTTTTGTTGGTTTTGATCTGTGAATTTGTTGTGTTGCAAGTGGATCTTACCTTTCCCACCATCTCCACCTCGCAATCCATCCAAAATTCGTGAAATCATCGAATTTGACCCCGTTTTCCAGTTCATCCCGAGCCATCTCCGAGCGCAGTTGACCCGCCCGGATCATCCGGCTTCCTCTGCCGAAACTGCATTTTCTGCAGTTTTTACCCACCAACACCTACGCCTCCGCATACCCGCTTCGACCACCACCGCCTAACTTCCGCAAACCCTTTCAATACAACAAATCCTACCACCACTTGACCGCTACCAACTCCGACACATTTTGCAGCATTTGGTTTTGATAATTTGAGTTGTGGCTCACCGTTTCCTAACGTGTTTCGGCTACTTAGGGACGGTTCGACATCAACATCACCACCGCTCATCTTCGCCAAGAACTACTACGAACAGCTACATCATATTGGTATCAACCTCATATTGGTATCGTGATATCATCTTACTTTCTTGCATTTGCATTGATAACCCCATAGCCTTACATTTGCGTCACTTACCCATCAAGACTAGCCTTTGAGTAATGACGGCAACGTGACTTGTGCACATTAGTGATCATACTTCCCATCGCATACATATCACCTCATCGGGTTGCATATCTCGGTATCATCTCTTGTGTCACAAAGTTGTCATCGCATACACAATTGCTATCTTTGTTCGTCAAGCATTGCAGGAGAAAAGAGATCAACACGCAACGAGCCAAACAAGCTTTTAAGAAAAAGGGAAAGATAAGCAAAGAGCTTATAAGCAAGAACCATAGCATCATACAACATTAAGATTGTCATACTCAATCATCTTGGATCATATCATCGGAACATCATACATAGAGCATACTTAGGATAGAAGTCATTGCATTTTTGCTTAGTAGGTTGTGCACAAGTTTGTATCCGCCTATTGTGCAATGGTGCTAGCGTCTCTCTAGTGTTGTGCAACAAGAGCATTTTCGTGGATTCCACATTTTGGCTCATTCCTTGGTTGCACGACCCCACTTATTCTTTTGCGTGTATGTTTCCGTGTATTCTTTTTGATATTAGTCTACTTGTTGCATTTACAACTTGCGAATATTTTCCAAGATTATTGAGTCTTGCTTACTATCACATCAAAAAAATTGTGCCACCATCCTAACCAAGCTCCACCATAAGCTTTTACTTGTGTAGGTGTGAGAAACCGACAAGAATTGGTACCAATTGTGCTATTTCCTTGTTACACATTGAGTGATCATTGATCCATCTTCAACATCGGTCAAGGTACATTTGGTATAAGTTATTCTCTTTCTCCCACTCACATATTTTGTTGCATTCATGGATAGGCCAAGTACTTATACCAACCCACTCTTCCTCAAGCAAGACAACAATCCGAACAACTACGTCACCAAACTAGCAATGAGCGACCGCATCGACAACCTCGCCACCGACTTGCGACTCTCTGAGCAACGTACAAGAGACTACTTCGACAACAAGCTCGATTAACACAAGCATGAGAATGACGCAAGAATGGACGAGATTCGCGCCTTGTTGGTCAACCGCTCTTCTACCACTTCGTCCTACTCAAGACGAAGCCGCTTGAGTCGACACTCCGACGACACCATCTCCGGTTCAAGTACCCCGACATAGAATACTCTTCGTCGTGCCGCGCGTCAAGATCGTCAAGCCAACCGCAATCCTCTACACGACACCGACTCTCAAGAGCATCGACATCATCAAAACCAAGCTACATTTGCGTAAGCACAAGAACGACAACGTCAACACCAACAAGAACAAGAGGAGTGAGCGCGACAACACCAAGATGCACAAGATGTCGAGGCACAACGACAAGAACAACAACTCCGTGAAGCTCAAGCCCTTGAGGCACAACGTGCCCTTCGAGATTCAAGTCGAGCCGTAGCCACGCGCAACCGGCAAGCTCGTGAGCAACAAGAAGCTCTTCGCTGTGAAGTCCAAGAAAGGATTTATCAATCACGTGTGCATCGTCAAGTTCCTAAAGCTCCTCATCAAACTCGACAAGCTCCTCCACAAGCTAGACAAGAACATCAAGTTCATCGAGAGCATGAAGACAATGAAAATCCTCCAAGACAAGAGCAACATGAGGTCGACAACCCTCCTCGCCAAGAGCAACATGAGTTTGTCAATCCTCAATGACATGGGCGTCATCATCCTCGACCCCAACACAATGAAGAGCAACGATACGACAACCTAAAGTTCACCATGCCCAAGTTCACCGGAAGCAATGACCTCGAAGAGTACATATCATGGGCATTGAAGGTTGACAAAATCTTCCTCTTGCACAACTATGAAGAAGAGAAGAAGATCGCGATGGCATCCCTTGAATTCCAAGACTATGTCCTCATTTGGTGGGAACAAGTCATTGAGCGCCGAGTGGCAAGAGGTGAACCACCCATCACTACTTGGGCGCAAATGAAGGATGTCATGAGAGCACGATTCATGCCAAACTACTACAACCGTGACCTCTTCAAGAAACTCCAACTCCTCAAGCAAGGAACCAAGAGCGTTGAAAGAGTACTACGAGGAAATGGAGATTGCCATGATAAGAGCCAATGTCACGGAAGATGATGAGCAAACTATGGCACGTTTCTTGAATGGACTCAATCAACCTATCAAGAAGATCGCCGACTTCCAACCATACTCGAACCTCATCGAGCTAGTGCACCAAGCCACCAAAGCAGAATGCCAAGTGCAAGATGACTTCAAGTACGCCAAGTTCACATCCAAGTCCTATGGTCTCTCCAACAATCAAGCTTCAACTACTCCAACAACTTCTACCTCAACCAAGCCATCTACAAGCAACGGCGACAAGTCAAGTTACAAGAAAACTTTGACAACCTCAAGTCGTCCTCCTACTACAAGCAACTTCAAGATGAGAGCTTCACCATCATCTACCCCAACCGATGAGACAATCAAGACCAGTTCCTTCAAATCCTTCACATGCGTCCGGCCAAAGCCACAAGTCCTTCGAGTGCACAAACAAGCGCACCATGATCCTCAACGACAACGGAACCTATGACTCAATGAGTGAAGGAGAAATGTAAGCCCTTGCGCAAGTGGCCATGCATCGGCAAGTGCACAACAAAGATGAAGATGATCAAATCTTTTGTGATGAAGATTCAAGCCCTGCTCTTGTTGTCTCCAAGGTCTTGACTCTTTGATGTAGGGTAGAACCCTAGTGACCCGATCTTTCACGAAAGGAGCGGATCCCTACGAGGAACGCGATGAACATGAGGGGGAACACGAGGAAAACGCGAGGGGAACACGGGAGAAATCACTCAACCAACAAGAATAGATCACACATGCGCTAGATCGATGAACACAAAGGCAAGATACAAGATCCAAAGTCAACAACGGACGATACAAACAGTAATCGATTCTTCTCCGTATAGGAGGTCTTGATGGGGCCACCCAAGAGGGGGTCTTGAATCCACGAGGATCTTCTCCGTAGAGGGGCCGTGGTCACTCTCGAAGAGACGATCCGGTATGGATGAGCTAAAGCTATCCTCACAAATGAGCTACTACTTTGCTAACCCTAAAAATGGGGAGGAGGAGGTCTATTTATAGCCCAAGGGGCGAAGGGATAAGTGAAGAGACGAAACGGGTACACGGGCCTCGGCCCAAAGTCACGCACGCAGGCGGTGGCCGGATGATCCGGGAGCTGGTCCGGATGATCCGGGCTTCGGGGGGTCCGGATGATCCGGGTCGGCGTCCAGATGGTCCGGAAGTGGTGGAATAGCTGCGGGAGGGCCGGATGTCTGGGTCCTGGTCCGGACGTCCGGGTGTGGCCGGATGATCCGGGCCTGGGTCCGGATGATCCGGCTTCGAGGGGGCCGATTCTGTTGATTCTGTGGGCTTCGGGTGCAATTATCCGGATCCTCCGGGCCGGGGTCCGGATCATCCGGGCTAAGGCCGGATCGTCCGAACGGTGGTCCGGATCGTCCGGGCTTCTGCTGACTTAGCCCTTTTCCTTCTCCGTCTTCACGTCCATCTTCCTCTTCGGATTCTCCTTGCTCCTTGGTATCTCCATGGGTAACTCCTTGATACCTGAGTATACACAATGTCTCCGTTTGAGGTAGTAGCCATGTCTCATGGTCATCGAAGTGAAATTGTGAGAGGAGAGATGTCACCTCGGTCTCGAGAGCTCTTGCACGTGATCAAGTCATGGGTCCATTAGGCACTTGATGAGATGATGGTAGGTCCATGGGGATGACCTTGGGATGCTCCGCATCATCTCCCCTCCCTTGGGAAAGATCCGACCTCGGATCGAAATCCTCATCACCATGGTACAGGGAGAGATCTTTGACGTTGAAGATGTCGCTCAAGGAGTACTTGTCACGTGGGATGTCGATCTTGTATGCGTTGTTGTTGTAGCGTGCAAGCACCTTGAATGGTCCATCGGCTCGTGGTAGAAGCTTGGACTTGCGTTCGTTGGGGAAGCGTTCCTTGCGAAGGTGTATCCACACAAGATCTCCAATGTTGAATATCATGGGTTGCTTTTTGACGTTGAGCTTCGTCGCGAGTCGTTGTACTTGGCGCTCAATGATGTGCCTTGTATCTTCATGCGTTTTCTTGAGGTGGTTGACTCGGGCACTCGCGTCCATGTTTGTGCGCTCTTGGAGTGGTAGGGGTAGTATGTCCAATGGGGACAATGGGTTCAAACCATAGACGACTTTGAAGGGGGACTTGCTGGTAGTCGTGTGTCTTTCTCGGTTGTAGGCGTACTCGGCGATCGGTAGGTACTCCTCCCACTCCTGGATGTTCCTCTTGATTAGCACGCGAAGAAGGGTGGAGAGCGTACGGTTTGTCACCTCCGTTTGGCCGTCGGTTTGTGGATGATATGCCGTGGAGAATAGTAGCTTGATTCCGAGCTTGGCGCATAAGGTCTTCCAAAAGTAACTCAAGAACTTGACGTCGCGGTCTGAGACCATCGTCTTGGCCACTCCATGAAGTCGCAAGATTTCCCTACAAAAAAGTTTGGCAACATGTGAAGCATCGTCTATCTTGTTGCAAGGAATGAAATGAGCCATTTTGGAGCACAACAACAAAAACGGAATCCTTGCTGTTTCGAGTTCTAGGCAAAGCAAGCACAAAGTCCATGCTAATATCTTCCTATGGTTGATATGGAATTGGAAGTGGCATATAGAGGCCATGAGATTGGGCTTTAGACTTAGCTTTGCGACATGTAGAACATCGGTTGGTGAAGCGATTGACGTCGCGCATCTTGGCCAAAAGTAGTTCTTTGAGAGCGTAGCAAATGTCTTCTCGCGTACAAAGTGTCCCATGAGTCCGCCTCCATGAGATTCCTGCAAAAGCAATAAGCGAATAGAGGACTCGGGTATGCAAAGTTTGTTAGCTCTCATAATATATCCATCTTTGATGTAGTATCGATCCCAAGAGGTATGCGTCAAACACTTTGCATAAGGAATAGAAAAAGTAGGATCATGTTCATACAAGTCTTTTATGTGCTCAAAACCAATGACATTCAACTCAAGTGTATTGACAAGCATGAATATACGGGAAAGCGCATCCACCACAACATTTTCTTTTCCTTTAATGTACTTGATGACATAGGGAAATGACTCAATAAATTCACTCCATTTAGCATGACGCTTGTTCAACTTAGTTTGGCCCTTAAGGTATTTAAGTGTTTCATGATCGGTATGTATGACAAACTCATGGGGTCTAAGATAATGTTCCCAAACATGTAGCACATGTACTAAAGCATCCAATTATTTGTCATAGATGGGATAGTTAAGTTGAGCACCGGATAGTTTTTCACTAAAACATGCAATGGCTCGTTTTTCTTGCATCAAAACTTCGCCAATTCCGGTACCACTTGCATCACAATGAACCTCAAAAGTTTTGTCAAAATTGGGCAAAGCAAGAATCGGAGCATGAGTAAGCAAAGATTTGATGATGCGGAGCATCCTACGGTCATCTCCATGTACACCTTCATGGCACATCAAGCCCCAAGCGGACCTACCGGACTTAAGGTGAACCCGCTCTTCTTCGAGAATATCATGAATATCCATTGGACTTGCTTGATACCTCACCAAAGTGCTCTATATGTCCTTAGATACGAAGACCGACGACCACAAGCTGGTGAGGGACGCCTCATAGGAGTTGGAGAAGGACCCCAAGGCCACAAGGATCAAGACGGAGTGCAACGGCAGCAAAACTGGAAGTCCCTGGTGACCCCGTGCGCACGGTCCCCCAAGACCCCGTGCCCACGGGCTACTCAGGGAGTTGGCGCTGGAGCACCCAGTGCGCACGGGCCCAACTTACCCCGTGCGCACGGGCTCATCAGGATGGACGGTTTTGATCTCCAATCTGAGCCCCTCTTCCTCCACTTCGTCCCCAGGACTATATATTCCGTACCTAGGGCTATGTTTAGGGTTAGCAAAGGATATGTTAGACATATGAGAGCTTTGCTCCATGGATCCACTCCACTAGGAGATCAAGACCTCCTCTTGGAGTGACCTAGCTCAAGACCCCCTCATGTGTGGCCCCTATCAAGACCTCCTCACGGAGAAGAACCCGGTTACCTCTTGTATCGTCCTTTGTTGATCGTGGATCGTGTATCTCTCTTTGTGTTCATCGTTCTAGCGCATGTGTAACCAAATCTCGTTGGTTTTAGTGATTCTCTTGTGTTTTCCCCGTGATTTCCCTTGTGATCTTCCGCTCGTTCTTCGTGTTCATCGTAGGGATCCACTCCAAACGTGAAAGATCATCCCCATAGGGTTTCACCCTACATCATATGGTATCATGAGCCACGTTGATCACGTTTTTGGAGCCCCTACCCCATGTTTTCTCGCTTGATTTTGTTGTTTTTGTCCTAAATTCGAAAATTTCCCCACCAAAAATAGCCCCAATTTTTTCTGTGATTTGTTGGTTTAGTGTGATTTTGTTGGATTTGATCCACGGATTTGCTTGGTTTCAAGTGGATCTAGCTTTCATCCACCTTCCCCTACCTTCCACCCTTCGAATTTGACCCCAATTTCGAAATTCCCCACGGATCCGGAGCAGTTCGTCCGCTCTCAGAGGACCCCGTGCGCACGGGCCATCGGGACCCCGTGCACACGGGCCTGTCAGACCCCGTGCGCACGGCCCTTCCAGTGCGTTTCTTCTGCGGTGCCTTCCACCTCCCACCCTCCCATACCACCCCCTACTCCCCAGCCACGAGATCCATCCGCTTGGAGCCCAGATCGGGACGAAATCCACCAAACCCGCATGTCCCAGGTGACCCCGTGCCCTCGGTGTGTGTACCGTGCGCACGGCCCCCCCAGGCGAGCCATGAGCAGTTCAACGTTTCGGCCATAACTTCCACATCCGGAGTCCGATTTCCGCGTTCTTTAGCTCGTTGAGTAGCTATTGACATCCACCATTCACCTAGTTAGGTTCCAACACCATTTGACTCCATCAAAATTTTGACACTTTGGCTTCTTTGCCTAGGCCTTCCACCACATCATCCGCATAGCCACCACCATAGCCTTCCGCAACTTAACCCAATTTTGTTTAAGCTTGTTTGAATTGTGTGTTGTGTCTCCTAAGGTGTTTCGGATACTTAGGGACGGCAACTTCAACATTGACTCGCATAACCCATCATTCCACTTCCGCATTGCCTAGTGCAACACCACTGCTTTCCGCTACCACCATTTGACATTTGTCATTTGAGATTTTGAGTTCGCGGTTTTTCCGTTTCCTAAGGTGTTTTGGCTACTTAGGGACGAGTCACCATCATCTTGGTATCTACATCAAGAACACCGCCACTCATCATCGCAAAGGACGGTAACCTCGACGACACCATTGTATATTCCCCTTGCAATTGCATTGATAACACCTAGCCCATTTTGTGTTACTTGCCTATCGAGACTAGCCATTTGAGTATTGCCGGGCCACGTTACTTGTGCACATTAGTGATCTACACCTTCCATTGCATACATACCATATCATATTGGTATCTTATCATCCATTGTGTCACAATATCGTTCCCGCATATACACTATAGCTATCTTGGTTTGTGCATTGTGCAAAAGTGGCGATAGAGAAAAAAAAGAAAAAAAAGAAGAAGAATAAGCTTTTAAGCAAAAGAAAAGAGAGAGCAAAGAGCTTGTAAGCATGTGCCATAGCATCATACCCCATTGCATATAAGATTGTCATATCCGATCATCTTGGATCAAAGACCGGAACCATACATACATAGCATAATTGGGATAGAAGTTTATCCATTTTGCATCTTATAGGTTGTGCACAAGTGTCGTATCCACCTATTGAGCAATCGTGCTAGCGTCTCCCTTGAGTTGTGCAACACGAGCGTTTTGGTGGATTCCACATTTTGAGCTCATTCCTTGGATGCACGACCCCATTTATCTATCCGTGTGTGTGTTTCCGTGTGCCATTCTTTGCTATTGGTCTACTTGTTTCACTTGCGAATTTGTGAATCTTTTCCAACATTATTGACTCTTGCTAACATTTTTGCATCAATTTTTTGTGCCACTGTCCTCACCAAGCTCCACCATAAGCCTTATTTGTGTAGGTGTGAGAAACCGACAAGAATTGGTAC
The DNA here is from genome assembly GCA_021605205.1 of Aegilops longissima. NCBI lineage: Eukaryota > Viridiplantae > Streptophyta > Magnoliopsida > Poales > Poaceae > Aegilops > Aegilops longissima. The sequence goes on along the minus strand of CM038676.1, from coordinate 186,772,770 downwards.
CAATTGTGCTATTTCCTTGTTACACATTGAGAGACCATTGATCCATTTTCAACATCGGTCAAGGTACATTTGGTATAAGTTCTTCTCTTTATCTCACTCAAATTTGCTCGAGTCTTGTGATGGATAGGCAAGGCATTTCCTCTCCGGTCTTCGACAACAACGACGGCGCGAACAACTACATCACCAAAAGGTCCATCTTCGGACTACAACACGAAATGCAAGGAGCACAATCCACCTTGCAAGAGCGCATCGAGAAATTCTCCATCAACATTCATCTCTCCGAAGCAAGGAAAAGGGACTACATTGACAACAAGCTTGCCACACAAAAGGAGGAGCAAGATGCGAGGATGGAAGAAATTCGGGCCTTGATCAAATCTTCTTCCCCTTCGTCATCTTCAAGGCGGCGACGTTCAAGCCACAAGTCTTTGGAGCGCCCATGCGATGCAAGCGCAAGTCGTCCACATCTACATGGTGACCACCATCACGTCCGTGATCAACATCGTCATGAAGGGCAAGTCACCTCCAAGCATCATGTGCACGACGACGACGAACAACATCTCCTACGAGCTCAAGCACGACAACGACATCATCATCATGAAGATGCCCCACAAGCGCAAGTGCACAAGTCCCAACAAGCCCTACTTCACGCCAAGTCCAATCTTCAAGAGCACACAAGAAGACCGCGAGACGACCACCACCAAGAAGACGCTACGGCTACATCAACCACTTCGGGATCTTCGCCAAGTGTTCTCAAGGCATCTTCGCCTTTGGACGTACGGCATCTTCGCCTACTTCCCGTGAGTTCGCCTACTTCGACAACTTCAACAACAAGGCGACCACCTACGAGCGAGGGTGACACTTCCATCTTCCGAAGCCCCTCAAGGAAGATGGCCGAGCATGGGACATTCCCTTCGGTCATGGAAACGGGCTACGAGGTGCCACCTCATATGGGCCTCCAACAACAAGACGGTGACAAGAAGGTTGAGCATGGGACTATCCCTTCAACCAAGGCGATGATAGTAGTTGAGGATGGAGACATTTGCACCAAAATCTCTCCGACACCCACATATCATGAGATGACCCAATTGCCATGTGAGGAGAGCCACCAACCCATGCGTGAGATGAGTGACTCCACCATATATGACATTGAGTGCATTTCTTATGAGAGGATGAGTGTGACCACCACTAGCCCCACACATGAGAGCATGCCACACATCCTATGTGAGGTTGAGCGCCATTTGAGTGACTCCACCAACCATACAAGTGAGAGCATCCAAGAGGGAGTGAGTGAGCCACAACACCTAGTGAGTGAGGTAGTTGACACGACACATGAGGCCACTATGATTTCTAACGACTTACACTCTACTCCTAGTGTGTTTTCTCATTTGGTGCTAGGTCTCCTACATGACGACACGCCTACCATTGATGAGTCCATTTCTCCATTGGAGACGACGATGGCCATGATGGACGATATTTGTAACACCCGGATGATTAAGCAACAGTAATCACCTCGGTTACTGTGACTAAACCCACGTTGATTCGAACCCGGTCTAAATCAAACTCAAAACAAAAGCAAACGATAAAAGTTTTCAAAAACTAAAACTAAAATGTTCGGGGGTTGTCAAAAATAACAAACCTAATTATGGTGGGGTGCACAAAATTTTGTAAAGTGTTTTGGTATTTTAAATAAACTAAAACAGAAAAGAAGAAAATAAAAAAAGGAAAAATTAAAACAAAAGGAGTGGGGGAAGGAAACCCCATCGCCCAACTGGCCAGGCCAGCCCTCCCCGCCCAGCCAGCTCCCGACCCCCACGGCCCAGCCCCTCCCCTGGCCCGGCCCAGCCGGCCGGCCACCTTATCCCCTCCCGGGTCGGCTAACCCTAGCCCCCATTCGCCTCCCGATCCACCGTCGCGCCCTCGCCGTGACGATCCCCCGCCACCGATCAGCGACCCTCTCCCCTGCGCCTCGCCGCCGCCGGATCCCCCTCCCCACCGAGGCCCTCGCCGCCCTGGGTCGCCCCGACCCCACGCCGCCTCCGGATCTCCCCGGCGGTCGGCCGCCCCCGCCCGCCTCCTCGCCGGTCGCCACCAAGCTTCCCCGAGCCGCCCTCATAGACGTCCCCCCCAGTGAGCTCCGCCCTCACCTCCTCTCTCCCCTCGTCCCCCTCCCGAAGCGCCACCATCGCCCCGAGCCCCGGCCCGCTCCGCCCCCCCTCGCGGTCACCGCGCCACGCCTGCCCCCACCTCCTCTCCTCCTCCTCGCCCGGCGGGCGCTTCCCCCTCCGCCGCACCGAATGCTCCCTCCCTCCGTGGATCCCGTCGTGGCGCTTCCCGGTGACCAAAGGTCACGGGCCGAGCCCGTGAGGCTCGGGCGCGCGCTTAGGCCCCTCCCGCCCCGAGCACGCCCCGAACGGAGGCCGAACCTCTCGCCGCCTCCGCCGCTCGCTGGCGCGTGCCGCCGGGTCCGCCGACTTTGCCCCCATCGAAACGTCCTCCTCCGACGCTCATTGCGCCGACCAGCGCCCGTTTGGCCACCGGAGCACGAAGTCCGGAGGGCTCCGGCGCCCCCTCCGCCGAGGAAGCCACCGGAGCAACTCCGCCCCCCCCCCGGCGTGGCATGGCTCGGGCCCCGTGAGCCATCGATCGATGGGCCCAGGCCCCCCTCGCTCTGTTGACTCGGTCACAGAGTGACCAATCAACCCCCACCGCCATCGGCATGGGGCCCCCTTACTGAGCGCTTTAAAAAAAATAAAAAGGAAAAGGAAAATGAAAAATTAAATAAAATGAATAAAAACTAATTAATTAATTAATTAATTAATTAAGTAAATAATTAATCTAATTAATCCTGATTAATTAAACCTAATGACTAATTAACCTAATTAACTATTGTTAATTAAACTAAACTAGGGTTAATTAGTTAACAGAGTATGACGAACGGGACCCACATGTCAGGGTTGACTTAGTCAACCCTGTTGACTGCTGACGTCAGCATGACATCATGCTGACGTCATAAATACATTTTCGAATTAATTAATTAATTAATTAAATTCCAGAAATTATTAAAATCTTTTAAAATTCATATCTTTTAATCCGTAACTCGGATTAAAATATTTTCAACATGAAAGTTGCTCAGAACGACGAGACGAATCCGGATATGCGGTCCGCTTCCGTCACACACCCCTAACCTATCGAACCTGCAACTTTTCCCCTCCGGCTCCTCGCGAAAACCCAAAACACCGGAATACTTTCCGGATGTTTCTTAACCAAGACTTCATACCACGTTAGGGCACGCCTAGCATCGCTTCTTGACATGTCATGCATCGATATGCATCTGTTTACTTTGTATTCATTGTTTCTTCCCCTCTTCTCTCCGTAGACTACGAGACCGACGCTGCTGGCTGGCGGTTCGACTACGGTGTTGACGACCCCTCTCTCTTGCAGAGCAACCAGCAAGCCCCCCCTTGATCACCGGATATCGCCTACTCTTCTCTATACTGCTTGCATTAGAGTAGTATAGCATGTTCTTGTTTTGAGATACTCCTATCTTTGCTGCATAGCTTTGTCCTTGTAACTTCGTTGTTACCTTACCGCAATCCTATATGCTTAGTATAGGATGCTAGTACTTTCATCTGTGGCCCTACATTCTTGTCCGTCGCCGTGCTATACTATCGGGCCGTGATCACTCGGGAGGTGATCACGGTATATACTATATACCTATACATGATACATGTGGAGACTAAAGTCGGTCGGTGATGGAGCACCATGAGTGGATCTTTGAGGCGGAGTGACAGGCAGGTTGAGACCGCCTAGGAGAGAGGTGGGCCTGGCCTGCTCGGCGTTAGCGGATACTTAACACGCTTAACGAGGTCTTGGTATTTGATCTGAGTTGGCTACGAGCTTATACGCACTAACCATCTCGCGGGAGTAGTTATGGGTATCCGGTGTCGTGGTATCACCGAAGTACTTCAGACGTCACGACGGAGCGGGCTGCGCCGGATTGGACCTGAACGCTGATGGGCTAGGTCTGCTTCAGCCAGCGACATAGCGTGCAGGTGTGTGCTCGAGGCGATGGGCCTGGACCCTGCACGCTTAGGTTTAGACCGGCGTCTTGGCCTCTCTGTTGTGCCTAGGTGGGGCTGCGACGTGTTGATCTTCCGCGGCGGGCATGACCCAGAAAGTGTGTCCGCCAAATGGGATCAAGCGTCTTTGGGTAAGATGGTGCACCCTGCAGGAAGTTAATCTATTCGGATAGCCGTGATCTTGATAACAGGACGACTTGGAGTTGTACCTTGAGCTTATGACAACTAGAACCGGATACTTGATAAAACACACCTTCCAAGTGCGGATACAACCGGTGGTCGCTCTCTCGGGGATATGAGGAGGGATCGCGCGGGTAGGATTATTGCTATGTGATGTTACTTGGAGGACTTCAGATTTTCCCCTCCTACCTGTTGCAAGACAGGTGTCCAGAAGCGTAGTCTTCGTTAAGATTAGCTATCCCCCTCTTATTCTGGGATTCTGCAGTTCAGTCCACCGATATGGCCTTTACACTTATATCCATGCATATGTAGTATAGCTCCTTGCTTGCGAGTACTTTGGATGAGTACTCACGGTTGCCTTGTTCCTCCTTTTCCCCCTATCTCTACTCGATTGCTGCAACTGCACGATGGAGCTGGGGAGCGACGCCACCGCCTATGATGACTACTACTGCGGAGGTGCCTACTACTACGTGCAGCCGGCGACGGCGATTTACTGGAGTAGCTTAGGAGGATCCTGCAGGAGGCCTGCTCCTCTTCGATCTGATCCCAGTTTGTGCTAGCCTTCTTAAGGCAAACTTGTTTAACTTATGTCTCGTACTCAGATATTGTTGCTTCCACTGACTCGCCTATGATCGAGCACTTGTATTCGAGCCCTCGAGGCCCCGGCTTGTATTATGATGCTTGTATGACTTATTTTATTTGTAGAGTTGTGTTGTGATATCTTCCGTGAGTCTCGATCTTGATCGTATACATTTGCGTGCATGATTAGTGTACGATTGAATCGGGGCGTCACAAGTTGGTATCGAGCCGATTGCTGTGAGAATCCCCTTCCGCACTCCTTGGCCGAAGTCGTGTCTAGACATTTCAAAAACTTTTACTAACTTGGCTGTGTGCCTTACGGGCCCACGTCGCCATCGGGTGGTACTAGGATATTTTACTCCTCGACCTTTACTCTAGGACTCTGAACTCTCTTCTACTCGGGTTAAACGATTTTACTAACTAACACTAGGATCCCGTGACCACATTCACCCCAAAGTTGGATGTAGCCCTAGTTGTTCTTGGAATTGTATTTGAGCAATTTCCACACTGTCATTTGACTCCTTTGAAACGTCTTTGTTTTCAGATGGAACCCACGAGGCAGGTAAATGCGCCACACGACGGCCATTGGTGCCTCGGGATCACTGCGGTGCTAGCCGAGATGATGACCTATCCGGGTTATCGCTGGCACCCCGAGTACACCGCCTATGAGGAGTACCGGGACTACAACCAGAGCGATGCAGCGCCATCGCCCACCTCTACTCTCGGAGTATGAGTCCACTCTTCGGCTGCACACCGCACATGGTGTTGGAGTGACTATCGATATGGCAGTCCACGATGCTGCTTATGCTGCTCGACACGCCTTCGCTGAGTATCGAGTTGGACACCTCCCCTTGAGCACATTGCTATCGCGTCGATGTTGGTGAGGAGGTTACTACACCGCTGCCTACTCCATTGTCACCAGAGAGCCTTCCACCATCGTAACTTTGTTACGCATGTCGATGGGCTGGATCGAGCTAACCGAGCTCTTCGCCACGAGTTGTACATCACCCGTCGGCACCTCTACCGTGCTCGACGCTGATGCACCCTTTGTCCGATCCGGAGAGCTGCCGCGTTCTGCGATCTACCCAGCCAGACCGTGATGCCCCAGGTGTCGGTTGGCGGGCGTGGAGGCTACTCTCCCGACTTGGCCCTCTTACGCCACACGGACGCCGGATTCAGCACTGTGAGTATCCGTGGGCCCTGTGTCACCGGCGTGGAGGACTACCGCTGCCGCACTACCAGCTTTCAGAGCTACTGACTACCTCCATGATGCAGCGTCGGACTGAGGTAGACTTGTTTGTTAGTGTTAGATGCATTCGCCGCGAGCCTGTGTGCCGCCTATGATGTAGTACTCTATGTACTGGACTCTATGTATCGAACTCTATGCATGATTCCTCTTGTAAGATATGCCAACTACTATGTAGTTCCCATCATGCTGCTTTCATTATGCATGTTTCATCATGAATGATTCCTGTCTCTTGCTTGATTTCTCAAATGCTGAACTACCCCTGTTATATAATAGCAGGATGGTTAGGCCAGCTGGTCATGATCGTGGTGCCAACTTCCCACCACCGCCTGAGTACATGGCTGGTATGATCCAACAGCTCGAGATGAATCGCCAGTTCATGGAGAACATGATGGCTCAGTTTCCTCGCCCCAATATGAACCAGCACCCAAACGGAACAACTCTGCAGGATTTCATATGCCTGAACCCCAGCGTGTACCGCAGCTCAACTCAGCCATTTGGATGTTGATGATAGCTCCGTGACATCACCTATGAGATGGAGTCTGCTGATGTAGCCCCGCCAGCTATGTCACTTTTGCTTCCTTCTTCTGAAGGGACCCGCAGCTCAATGGTGGGACAGCCACAGCGTACTCCGCCGCTTGGAACACTCATCACTGGCCGACTTCCAAGCTGCTTTCCGTGCCGCTTCATCCTCAAGGGTCATGGACCGAAGAAGCGTGAATTCATAACCTCACCCAAGGCAACAAGACTGTTGAAGTTTATCGGCGAGTTTCGGACTTGTCTCGCTATGTCAAGAGGATATTGCAACCGATGCACGCAGACAAGAGAAGTTCCGTGGCGGCCTTCAAGGCGACATCAAGCTCGCACTTCTAGTGCACGACTTTTCTGATTTCGCCACCTTGGTGAACAAAGCTATCAATGTCGAAACTGGTGCGCAGGAATACCAGAGCTCTAACAGCGCAACCGTGACACGGGCTCATCTTCGGCCCGTCCTCGTGAAGCGCAAGATATGGATTCCCAACAGTATGTACCAGCCGAATGCACTGCTTCAAGGCAGAACTATGCTACACCTCGTCGCCTACAACTAAGCAGCGAAGCTTCCAGCTCCACCACCCCAAGCTCCTGTCCCACTCCCAATAATGGCTTGTGCTTCAAAGCGGACAACCAGGCACCGTGCTAGAGAATGCAACAGAACCAGAATCAGCTGGCCCTTCCAAAGAGCTGGCCGTGGAAACACCTGGACCGCAACAACACCGCCAAGTCTTATGGTCAAGCTCGGGCCAACCACGTTGATCTGAACGAAGCTCAAGACCAGCTCTCATGTGATGGGTACACTCCTCGTAAATTCAGTACTGCACCTGTTTTATTCGATTCAGAGCATCGCATTCATTCATGTCTCAAGACTTTGCATACAAGCACGACGTTAAGTGTGAGGAGATGAACTCTTGGTAGTGGTAAAACCCCTTGGGACAATGTCAAACCTCCATGGTTGGCGTCGACGTCCCCGTGGAAATCGAAGGGCTGGAATTCTATGCCTCCCCCATTATCCTGAAGACGTCTAACATCGACCTCATTTTGGGGATGGATTGGTTGAAAGCGCATACTGCATCAATTGTTTGCGCCACTAAGACCGTCCATCTGCTACACCCTTCTGATGAAATAGTAAGCTACAATGCTCGTCTGGTTCAGGATGCCGAGGCAAGGCTCTATGCATTGAATGCATTGAACGCCGCACCCCTCGAGGGCATTGAAAACATTCCTGTCGTTTGCGATTTCCAAGACGTCTTTCCTGAAGAACTTCCAGGGATTCCCCCTGCTAGAGCTGTCGAATTCGTCATCGACTTGAAACCAGGCACCACTCCTATAGCCAAGCGACCATACAAGATGCCTCCGCATGAACTCCTTGAACTAAAGGAGGAAATCGACAAATCTCTTCAAAGTGGTTTCATTCGCCCAAGTTGCTCTCCTTGGGGAGCACCTTCTCTCTTTGTCAAGAAGAAGGATGGGACAAACCGATTGGTCCAAGACTACCGTCCTATAAATCAAGCTACCATTCGAACAAGTATCCTCTTCCTCGGATCAATGATCTTTATGATTCAACTGGCTGGTTCGTCAGTGTTCTCAAAACTCGACTTGAGGTTGGGTTACCACCAGATCCGTGTTCGTGAGGAGGATATCCCCAAGACCGCATTTGTGACTCGTTATGGTTCATACGAGTACACCGTCATGTCTTCGGCTTAACCAATGCTCCAGCCACCTTCTCTCGCTCGATGAACTATATATTCATGGATTACCTCGACAAGTTCGTCGTGGTTTATCTGGATGACATCCTGATCTTTTCCAAGAATGAAGAAGAACATCTTGAACATCTTCGTCTTGTCTTTGGAAAAGCTACGAGAGCATCAACTCTATGCCAAGTTCTCCAAATGTGAATTCGGCTTCCGAAGTAACCTATCTTGGGCATGTCATTTCTAAGGATGGTATTGCCGTCAACCCCGAAAGAGTTCAGGCTATTCTCGATTGACTCCTCCGAAGAACGTTAAGCAAGTCGAAGTTTTCTCGGTCTCGCCAGACTATTGCCGTCGATTCGCCGAGAACTTCTCCAAGATTGCCAGGCCTCTGACTAACCTGTTGCATAAGGGCGTTAAATTCCAATGGACAGATAAGTGTCAGGAAAGTTTCCAGGCACTCCAAGACAAGTTGACTTCTGCCCCAGTGCTAGCTCCTCCTGATACTAAGAAGGACTTCGTCATTTACTGCGACGCTTCCCGTCAAGGATTAGGCGGTGTCCTAATGCAAGAGCGCAAAGTGGTTGCTTATGCCTCTCGACAGTTGCGCCCTCACGAAGAGAACTACCCAGTTCACGACCTCGAACTTGCTGCTGTCATTCATGCACTGAAGCAGTGGCGACATTACCTTCTCGGTAATCGCTGCGAGATCTTCACCGACCACCAAAGTCTGAAGTATCTGTTTACTCAGCCAGACCTGAACCTCCGTCAGCAGAGATGGATGGAGACTGTTGCAGACTTTGATTTGGGTATTTCTTATACGCCGGGCAAGGCTAATGTAATGGCTGATGCCTTGAGCCGCAAGTCTTATCGCAACCACCTTCGAGTTCACCAAGTTCAGCCCCCACTAGTTGAAGAATTTGAAAGCTGAACCTCCATATTGTTCCTCCGGTGCACTCGCTCCCCTCCTCCGGAGTTCCGCAAGATGAATCTCCGTGTTGTTCCCCGGGTTCCCTCTATACCTGGCTGTTGAACCCGATCTCGTGGGCACCATAAAGACAATGCAGGATTTGACTCAAGTCTACAAGATTAAGCAAGACCTCAAAGCAGGAAATCCTCATTCTTCACTATTCTTGATGATGGCGCCTTGTACTTCAAAGGCCGCCTAGTGGTGCCGTAAGAAGGAAAATCTGAATATGACTCGAAGGTAATGAAAGAAGCTCATGATACGCCTCTATGTATCCATCCTGGTAGTACAAAGATGTATCAAGACATTCGCCGAGATTCGGTGGTCTAATATGAAGCTAGACATTGCTCGCTATGTTGCTGAGTGTGACGCTTGCCGTCAGATCAAAGCAGAACATCAAAGGCCTCTTTGGAACTCGCAGCCTATCTCTATTCCTGAATGGAAATGGGACCATGTTGAGATGGACTTCGTCACTGGATTTCCCAAATCGCAGAAAGGTAATGATGCTATTCTTGTCGTCATTGACCGGCTTTCTAAAGTTGCTCATTTTCGGCGGTCAAAGAAACGACATCGCTAGCCAGCTTGCAACTCTCTATATGTCCGAATTGTTTCACTTCACGGTATTCCACTTTGGTTATCGGTTCGGATCGTGGCAGCTTATTCACTTCAAGATTCGGGCAAGTTTTCAAGAAGCTATGGGTACTCATTTATCTTTCAATCTGCGTTTCATCCATGATCTCAAGGGCAAGTTGAACGTGTCAACCAAATTCTCAAGACATGCTTCGAGCTTGTGTCGCTTCCTTCGCAAGAAATGGGAGGAATCTCTCCGTATGCCGAAGTTCTCTTATAATAATAGCTATCAAGCTAGTCTCAAGATGGCCCCCTTGAAGTGTTATATGGACGAAAGTGCGAACCCTCGAACTGGTCGAAGCGGGAACGTCCACTCTTGGTCCGGATATTATCCAACATGCCAAGAACAAGTCCGCATTATTCGCGAGAATCTCAAGACTGCTCGACCACGCTAAAAGAGTAATTATGACCGTCATCATAAAGACATGGTCTATCAACTTTGGCGAAAAGGCCTATCTTCGCGTTACACCAATGAAGGGTGCTCACCGCCGGGATCAAGGGCAAGCTAGCTCCTCGCTATATTGGCCCATTCACTATTACGGAAAGGCGTGGAAAAGTGGCTTATCAAGCTGGAGCTTCGTCGAACCTTTCTCGTGTTCACGATGTGTTCCACGTGTCCCAACTCCGACGCTGCTTCAAGGACCCAATCCGAGCGGTGGACCATGAAGTGCTCGAATTGCAACAGGACCTCTCCTATAAAGAGCATCCGTCCGCATTCTCGACCAAGCTGAACGCCGCACACGCCGAAGGCGATCAAGTTCCTCAAAGTCCGATGGTCGAATCACTCAAGACGGCCACACGGGAACGCGAGGATCGTCTTAGAGATGAATACCCCGCACTCTTTCCTTCTACCTCCTAAATCTCGGGACGAGATTTCTTGTAGTGGAGGAGATTTGTAACACCCGAATGATTAAGCAACAGTAATCACCTCGGCCATCGTGACTAAACCCACGTTGATTGAACCGGTCTAAATCAAACTCAAAACAAAAGCAAACGATAGAAGTTTTTAAAACTAAAACTAAAATGTTCGGGGGTTGTCAAAAATAACAAACCTAATTATGGTGGGGTGCACAAAATTTTGTAAAGTGTTTTGGTATTTTAAATAAACTAAAACAGAAAAGAAGAAAATAAAAAAAGGAAAAATTAAAACAAAAGGAGTGGGGGAAGGAAACCCCATGGCCCAACTGGGCCAGCCCCTCCCCACCTGGCCCAGCCAGCTCCCCGACCCCCCCACCTGGCCCAGCCCCCTCCCCTGGCCCGGCCCAGCCGGCCGGCCACCTTATCCCCCCTCCCCCCGGGTCGGCTAACCCTAGCCCCCCCATTCGCCCCTCCCCCAATCCACCGTCGCGCCCCTCGCCGCCGACGATCCCCGCCGCCCGACCGCGGCGCCTGTCCCCCCGCCCCTCGCCGCCACCCGGATCCCCCTCCCCACTGAGGCCCTCGCCGCCGCGGGGTCGTCCCCGACCCCCACGCCGCCTCACCGGATCTCCCCCGACGCCGGTCGGCCGCCTCCCCGCCCGCCTCCTCGCCGGTCGCCACCAAGCTTCCCCGAGCCGCCCTCATAGACCCCGCGTCCCCCCCAGTGAGCTCCGCCCTCACCTCCTCTCTCCCCTCGTCCCCCTCCCGAAGCGCCACCGTCGCCCCGAGCCCCCGTCGCCGGCTCCGGCCGCCCCCCTCGCGGTCACCGCGGCCACGCCGCCCGCGGCCACGCCGTCCCCCACCTCCCTCTCCCTCCTCCTCACCGCGGCGCTCTTCCCCTCCGCCGCACCCGAATGCTCCCTCCCGCCGTGGATCCCGTCGCCGGCGCTTCCCCCGGTGACCAAAGGGTCACGGGGCCGAGCCCGTGAGGCTCGGCGCGCCGCGCTAGGCCCCTCCCGGCCCCCGTAGCACGCCCGACGGAGACCGAACCTCCTCGCCGCCTCCGCCGCTCGTCGGCGCCGTTCGCCGGGTCCGGCCGACCCTTGCCCCCATCGAACCGCCGTCCTCCGACGCCGATCATTGCGCCGACCAGCGCCCGTTTGTGCCGAGCACGAAGTCCGCGGGCTCGGCGCCCTCCGCCAAGGAAGCCACCGAGCAACTCCGCCCCCCGCCGACGTGGCATGGCACAGGGCCCTTTCACATCGACCGATGGGCCCAGGGGCCCCCCCTCGCTCTGTTGACTCGGTCAGCAGAGCTGACCGGTCCAACCCCCACCGCCACTGACATGGGGGCCCCGCCCCACAGAACGTTTTAAAAAAAATAAAAAAGGAAAAGGAAAATGAAAAATTAAATAAAATGAATAAAACTAATTAATTAATTAATTAATTAATTAATTAATTAATTAATTAAATAATTAATCTAATTAATCCTGATTAATTAAACCTAATGACTAATTAACCTAATTAACTATTGTTAATTAAACTAAACTAGGGTTAATTAGTTAACAGAGTATGACGAATGGGACCCACATGTCAGGGTTGACTTAGTCAACCCTGTTGACTGCTGACGTCAACATGACATCATGCTGACGTCATAAATACATTTTCGAATTAATTAATTAATTAATTAAATTCCAGAAATTATTAAAATCTTTTAAAATTCATATCTTTTAATCCGTAACTCGGATTAAAATATTTTCAACATGAAAGTTGCTCAGAACGACGAGACAAATCCGGATACGCGGTCCGTTCGTCCGCCACACACCCCTAACCTATCGAACCTGCAACTTTTCCCTCCGGCTTCGCTGCGAAAACCCAAAACACAGGAATACTTTCCGGATGTTTCCTTAACCAGTAGACTTCTATACCACGTTAGGGCACGCCTAGCATCGCTTCTTGACATGTCATGCATCGATATGCATCTCTTTACTTTGTATTCATTGTTTCTTCCCCCTCTTCTCTCGGTAGACTACGAGACCAACGCTGCTGCTGGCCAGTTCGACTACGGTGTTGACGACCCCTCTCTCTTGCCAGAGCAACCAGGCAAGCCCCCTTGATCACCAGATATCGCCTACTCTTCTCTATACTGCTTGCATTAGAGTAGTATAGCATGTTACTGTTTTCAGATACTCCTATACTGCTGCATAGCCTGTCCTTGTAACTTCTGTTGTTACCTTACCTCCAATCCTATATGCTTAGTATAGGATGCTAGTACTTTCATTTGTGGCCCTACATTCTTGTCCGTTTGCCGTGCTATACTATCGGGCCGTGATCACTCGGGAGGTGATCACGGGTATATACTATATACCTATACATGATACATGTGGAGACTAAAGTCGGGTCGGCTGATGGAGCACCCGCGAGTGGATCTCTGAGGCGGAGCGACAGGACAGGTTGAGACCGCCTAGGAGAGAGGTGGGCCTGGCCCTGTTCGGCGTTCGCGGATACTTAACACGCTTAACGAGGTCTTGGTATTTGATCTGAGTTGGCTACGAGATTATACGCACTAACCATCTACGCGGGAGTAGTTATGGGTATCCGGCGCCGTGGTATCACCAAGTACTTCGAAGTCACGACGGGCGGCGCGCGCGGATTGGACTGAACGCGCTGATGGGCTAGGTCCGCTTCGGCCACAGACATAACGTGCAGGTGTGCTTTCAGGCGATGGGCCTGCACCCTGCGCGCTTAGGTTTAGACCGCGCGTCTTGGCCTCTCTGTTGTGCCTAGGTGGGGCTGCGACGTGTTGATCTTCTGCGGCGGGCATGACCCAGAAAGTGTGTCCGCCAAATGGGATCAAGCGTCTTTGGGTAAGATGGTGCACCCTGCAGGAAGTTAATCTATTCGGATAGCCGTGATCTTGATAACAGGACGACTTGGAGTTGTACCTTGAGCTTATGACAACTAGAACCGGATACTTGATAAAACACACCCTTCCAAGTGCGGATACAACGGTGGTCGCTCTCTCGTGGATATGAGGAGGGATCGCGGGTAGGATTATTGCTATGTGATGTTACTTGGAGGACTTCAGATTTTCCCCTCCTACCTGTTGCAAGACAGGTGTCCAGAAGCGTAGTCTTCGTTAAGACTAGCTATCCCCCTCTTATTCTGGCATTCTGCAGTTCAGTCCACCAATATGGCCTTTACACATATATCCATGCATATGTAGTGTAGCTCCTTGCTTGCGAGTACTTTGGATGAGTACTCACGGTTGCCTTGTTCCCCCTTTTCCCCCTATCTCTACTCGATTGCTGCAACTAGACGATGGAGCCCAAGAGCCAGACGCCACCGCCTATGATGACTACTACTCTGGAGGTGCCTACTACTATGTGCAGCCGGCGACGACACCAGAGTAGCTTAGGAGGATCCAGGCAGGAGGCCTGCTCCTCTTCGATCAGATCCCGCTTTGTGCTAGCCTTCTTAAGGCAAACTTGTTTAACTTATGTCCGTACTCAGATATTGTTGCTTCCTGACTCGTCTATGATCGAGCACTTGTATTCGAGCCCTCGAGGCCCCTGGCTTGTATTATGATGCTTGTATGACTTATTTTATTTGTAGAGTTGTGTTGTGATATCTTCCCGTGAGTCCCTGATGTTGATCGTACACATTTGCGTGCATGATTAGTGTACGATTGAATCGGGGGCGTCACAATGATGCACACCCCACATGGTTCCATCAAGATGAAGATGACATCGAGTGGATCTTCAACACCTCACCTACAACACATGAGCGACCTTCCAAAGGTAACATAGGTGATGGTGCTTCTCTTGACATCGATTGCTCCCATGATGTTGACCCACCTATTACCATGCTTCATACTAGTGAAACTTCGTCATGCTTTGACTTACCTATTTATGATGAATATGATGATGAGCATGTCGAGTTGCCTAGTTGGGATGCTATGCTTCATAGGATATCGTGTGAAAATTCTATTGGTCACATCATGTTTGACAATCCATTGACCTTGTCATATGCTATGAGTGAGATCTCCCATATAGCCTCATTTCAATCTCAACATAGTAACTATGCATGCCCCATTAAAATAAATCCCATTTGCACTTATGGCATAGATGACAAGTTGATGGTCATTGGCTTTTTTTTCATGTGATGATATTGCCATGCTTCCTTTACATGATTTGCGCAATTCATCTACTATGTCATGCCATGATCACATTTTTTCAAATATGCATTGTTTTGGATGTTGTCAACTTCTCCATGTGAAGTTTCCACTAATGCTCATGAGGAGACCCCCATAGTTTCCTCGTACATATTAGGAGATGTTAATACATTTCATACTTGGCATGATTCCCATTATAGTGTACACCATATGCATTCCATGAATAACAATGCAATAGGTATTTCCCATGATGCATTACACAATTTGAGTCTCCATTATGCTATACATAACAACAAACCTATCATGATGGATGACATGTTTCTATATCACGCATCTCATTTATTTGAGGATTGGATATTTGGTGCTAACCAACACAAGCACGTATGCATCATGATGGATGATGCGTACATCTACCACGCACACATAATTTTCCCTTTATCTTTGTTTTGTGTAGGTACTCACGTATACTCGTCAACTTCTCAATCCCAAGAGTTGATGAAACGAGCTCTTGAGAGCAACGATGATTTGGGATCCCGTGGACTATCCTTACCACCGCTACCTTCGCGCAAGGACTACGCGCATCTCTTCTACTTGGCTCTCACACGGCTATGGGCCATTTACCACTTTTCACCTTATGCTCATTTTCCTGTGTTCGCTTTTCATGCTATGCTTGCTTTTATGCCTTTGCCATGCAATTGTGACCCATTCTTGCATCTACCCATGTTTCATCATTATGTTACTTCTATGTGTATTTGCATGCTTGGTGGAGATCCTTGTTGCTATTGCCATGTTTATCATGTGCCCCATGCTATTGATGATTGTTGTGTTGGGAGAGTTATGATGCCCCATTGCTATTTACATATGGCCTCTCGCCAATACATTCATGCCATTCTACTCATATCTTGCTTTCATGCTTATGCTATGACATGTGAATTATTCATGCCCACTATTTGCACCAATGACATGTTTGCCATGATTCCTTCTAGTATGTTGCATCTTCGCACTACTAGCATGCTTGACTTGATCGCTATGATAGCCCGCTATGTTGCATCACCCATGTTCCACTATTACTTGCTTTCTTGGGTTGATCGCACCTATTTTCATGCCTCTCACATGATTTATATTGATCATTGTCTCTTGTCTCCATTACGTGCATCTCTCATATCACCTTGTATTGAGGACCAACTTGCTATGCTTATTGATCTTGGAGACTTGGACACTTTACTTGTGAAGCATGCTTATTTGATTGAGCCTATTGTATTTGGTTGTTCTCGCATCATATGCCTCCATACTATGAAATGCTCCCTTGTACCTTCTTATGGTGAGCTTGATGCATACACTTGTTGGGTATCTCAGCCCTCGAATGATAGGTCTTGCATTTGCACTACCCTCATTTGTTTTTCCAAATGTTTGTCATGTTCTTTCATTTTGGAGGATTCACAAGGCGTTGCCGTTATGCGACTTATTGGTTATGTGAAGGCATGCATGATGTACGACTCCAACATCTTTGGGAACTTTCTTGAGGTGAACTCCTTCTCTTTGAGCCATCCTCACATACGCATATTGAATGGGCCATACTTTCATTGTTGTTTCCTTCTTCTTGTCTACATGATACATATATTGGATGGAGGACCGACATTGGAGATGGACACTATGGACCTTCAAGTTGAGGAGTGCCACGGCATCGACCTATGGTACATCCATGCCTACCGTGTACATGGCGATACGGTTTACGATCCAAGGACGGATCTTTCCCAAGGGGGAGGAGATGATGCGGAGCATCCTACGGTCATCTCCATGTACACCTTCATGGCACATCAAGCCCCAAGCGGACCTACCAGACTTAAGGTGAACCCGCTCTTCTTCGAGAATATCATGAATATCCATTGGACTTGCTTGCTACCTCACCAAAGTGCTCTATATATCCTTAGATACAAAGACCGACGACCACAAGCTGGTGAGGGACACCCCATAGGAGTTGGAGAAGGACCCCAAGGCCACAAGGATCAAGACGGAGTGCTACAGCAGCAAAACTGGAAGTCCCTGGTGACCCCGTGTGCACGGGCCCCCAAGACCCCGTGCCCACGGGCTACTCAGGGAGTTGGCGCTGGAGCACCCCGTGCGCATGGGCCCAACATACCCCGTGCGCACGGGCTCATCAGGATGGACGGCTGTGATCTCCAATCCGAGCCCCTCTTCCTCCACTTCGTCCCCAAGACTATATATTCCGTACCTAGGGCTATGTTTAGGGTTAGCAAAGGATATGTTAGACGTATGAGAGCTTTGCTCCATGGATCCACTCCACTAGGAGATCAAGACCTCCTCTTGGAGTGACCTAGCACAAGACCCGCTCATGGGTGGCCCCTATCAAGACCTCCTCACGGAGAAGAACCCGGTTACCTCTTGTATCGTACTTTGTTGATCGTGGATCGTGTATCTCTCTTTGTGTTCATCGTTCTAGCGCATGTGTAATCGAATCTCGTTGGTTTTAGTGATTCTCTTGTTTTTTCCCCATGATTTCCCTCGTGATCTTCCGCTCGTTCTTCGTGTTCATCGTAGGGATCCACTCCAAACATGAAAGATCATTGTAACATCCCAAAATTCTAAATTTTGGAATGTTATAATAAATAGATAGATTTGTTTGTTTGTTTGAATTGTTGTGTGATTGATTGAGTGAAATTTGAAACTTTTTGAAAGTTAAATGAGAGGGAATAAAAGGACTTTCCCAAACTTTCATTTTGCTTTCGATCTCCGTGAATTCAAATATTTTAATCACAAAACCCGGAGAGAGGATAACATGACTTCTTCCATTTAAATGAAAAAGGGTGCTGAAAATATTTGAATTTCATTTGGAAAATATTTCCAATTCTGAAACTTTATGCAACTCAATGATTTTCACGAGCGAAGATAAAATGACTTCTTCAAAACATATGAAATATGAGTAGGGAGTTTCAAAGAAATAAATTCAAAGTTCTTTTGAATTTATTTTCAATTGGAGTTATTTGAGTTTTATTCAAATTATTTTCTCCAAAAATAAAATACATGGAAAATAGGGTAACATGATTCCCTACAATAGAAAATTGAGAGCAATAAATTTGAATTCATTTTGGTATTTTAAAATGATTTTTATTGGATTTTATTAGAGCTGAAGCACTCTTTGCTTTATTTGGATTTGTGTGTATTTTATTTAATGCTAGAATAATGTTCATGCTGTAGAAAATCTTTTTCTGAAAATTTTGATATATTATATGCCTATATAAAATTATTTAGTTATTTATTTGTGTTTGTTTTATTGTCTATGTTTTATATAAAAATTTCGCTGCGCCCCGCTGGCCAAGGGCCAAGGCCCAAGGCCAAGCCAGTGGCCCGACGGCCAAGGCCATCCACCCACAAGCACTGGGGAGCCAGGAGGGAACCGCCTAAAGGCCTTTTGGCCCATGGCGCACCTTCTCTCTGTTTCGTATATTTTCATCTACGTTTAGTCCCACATTGCCTAGCTTTTGACCCCTAAGCCTCTTTTCCACCTATAAATATAGACCCATAGAGCCTCCAAAAATCATCTGATTCGGGTTAAATCAATATTTTGGTTTGACTAAGAAAAATATTTTTTTCTCCTCTCCGGCGCGACTTCTGGAAATTTTCTTCTCTCTCCGACGTTGTCTTTTCTCTGCCTTATACAGGTATCTTACTTTGTTTTTTTTTTCTACTTATACTTCCGTAGTTTATTACTTTTAGACTAATACAATAGATTAGATTGTCGTCACGATTTATACATTAGACCTTAGCCATAGCTATTTTTTTCTTTTGTAAAACAGCTTGGCCCTGATTTTTCAAATAGCCATAACTTTTTACTCGTTCATCCAAACTAGATGAAACCAACGCCCACTTCTTCGTTACGATCTCCTCTATCCAGTATTCAACTCAAACATGTTTTTGAAAGTTTAAAATTTCAAAATTTGTTCAGATTCATATTCAAACTTCTTTTATTCATAACTTAAGTTCCGTAATTCCGTTTGAGTTGATTCTTTTTGCATTGTGTCAAAAATTTGCTTAAGTTTCTGTTTGTGTACTTAGGTTTCAAATTTGAATAGTTTAGATTTGAATTTGATGAAATTTGTTCAAATCACTAATTTGGTCATATTTTGAGTTTTACAAAGTATTTTTGATTGATTCTTTTTGCTACTGTTTTATTATGGTTTTGTCTATCCAGTAGCATATACTTCTTTATTTTTACTTTATTTTTAAATTAGGTTTTTAGCAAAACAGTACTGTTTTAGTTATAGTTTTGTTTTAGTCTTTTCTTTATTGTTTTTATTAGTTTCAAATTATTTCTTTTTGTCACTCTTGAAAAATTTAGTTTTGTTTCTGTTAGTCAACAAAAGAAAATTTTGTTTTTATTTTAAAAATTTGTTTTTCTTAGTTTTGTATGAAAACTTGTTTAGGTCATAGTTAGTGTTTCATAAAAGCTTTTTATTTGTTTCTTTTTGCTATTAAAAGTTTATGAAAAATACTTTCTGTTAAAATTGGTTGTTTTATATTTTCTTTTCAGATTATTTATTATGTTGGTATTTCCTTTGATGTTAAATTTTACTTAGGACAAAACTATTTTTGTGTTATGTCTTAGAGTTTTCTTTAGTAGTTTTGTTGTGTAGTTTTCCTTTGTTTTTATTTGGTGTCCCTTGATTTGCATTTTTATTTGTTGGTTTTATTATGAGTGTTAAAATTGTTTGCTAGGATGTTTGCTTATATGAATGCTATGTTTGACTATATAGATTTTCAACGGAGTGACGAATAGTTCTACCAAGTCATTATTCGAGAGTGTTGTTATCTTCATCAACTTACCAGGCAAGTTCACTTTGACCATGTTTTTCATACCTATGTGTTTATTTGCATCTAGTGTCATCTTCGCAACAATCCCTCCAGTAGTGATATTGAATCCTTGTAGTTGAGTAGTATGCATGAGGTAGGAACCCATCACCCTGTTACCAAGCCCGAGACGTTATTTATTTTAATGCTACGCTATAGTAGACGGGGTTGGTATGAGTGCTCGGGAGTGGTGTGAGAATGGAGGATCTACGTCAATGACGACAACTCCATGATGGAATCTGCAAGGACTGCATCTTCAAGGCCTCAAGACTTCAAGACTGGAGACAAGAATTCAATACACACTACTGGGTGAAGGATGGTTGATGGGCACCCTGGAGAAACCAGTGGTTGGCCGGGATGCATGGAGAAGCGCCATGACATCTTGCGGAAAGCTTCACCTAGACTCAAAGAGACGGAAGAATACTTCATGCCCGGAAGCTTACCTGTGCAACCGCAAGTCATTATGGGCTCTGGCTTGGTTGACCTTAGTGGTGACTCTGGCTGGGACGGTGCTAGCAGATGTAGAACTACGGTAGGATTGGATGAGCACCGGACAGTGGTCAGGGGAACTCTTCGGAAGACCACTCAAACACCCTTTAGTGCGAGAACGTAAAAAGAGGGATCGAATCTTGCGGGTAAAGTGTACAAACCTCTGCAGAGGGTTAAAACCTAATCGATTAGCCGTGTCCCCGGTTACGGACAATTTGAGCATCTGGACTTGGATCTATCTCGGAACTCTCAACACCGGACTGATAACTTAATTGTGGGCAACTTATGATGAATTTGGGCTATGAGGCATCGGTTGGCAGAACCATGTCATGATAGAAAACTCTATAGTACAGACTTCATTTATTCCTTTGATGTAGGGAAAATAAAACCAGCTTTTACGCAAACAAAACTCAGATACAAAGCCACAAAGCCATATTGCATATAGTATAGTTTTATCATCTGTTTTCTCATGTTGTGATCTTGCCGGTACATTCAATGCATTGGCCTACATGGCTGCAACGTATCATGTTGCAGATACTTTCTTCCGACGAGTAAGAGTGCAGTGCAGGTTACGGTCTACACTCAACCTGCCGATGGCGTTGATGGGACTCCACACCGACTATTTGTTTCGCTGTGACTTATGAGGTATATATCAGTTTTACGTTAATTATACATGTGATTGCACTTTGATATATACATTGATGTCTTGTGTGTGCCAAGATATTGATCCGAGGATGGCACAAAGATCGAGAGGCTTGACCGTCGAGGTTGGGTCGCTCAGATATGGTATCAGAGCACATGTTGGCTGTAGAACGTGACCCTAGAAATCGGAAAGCCCCTAGGACAGGATGTCTCAAAAAAATTTATTTTCAAAAGGATCCTTTACTTCTCATCTTTTTTGATTTTATCAAGTAGTTCCTCTGACCTCAAATAGTTAGAATATACACCTTTCCCTTTTGACCACACGGAAGATCAACTGAAGCCGCTCCAAGAAAGATATCGGACAGCTGATGACCTCTTCAAAGTAACAAAGGGTTTCACCATGCGTTGGAAGAATTGCAGTTGCAACAATTGAAGACTCCGAAGACTTGAAGAATTTGAAGTTCCTGAAGAATTATTTGACCTTTAGAGACCAAACCCCTGTTATACACCTACGTTAGATGCGATGATTTGTGAGTTGTCATTTGTTTGATGTTTTCTGACAGCCCCAAAATAAAACCTGTTTCTTCAAAACTATTGTTTGTATTGCGTGTATTCTTCCCCACCTCTCTCATATCTCATCCCAAAACTTTTAGACCCCATAGATGATGAATGAAGTTGGTCTGCTATTCTCTTGACCGATGACTCAGTTGGAGGCAGAGCTATGGATTCAAAACATGGAGGATCAATTTAGAAAAAAATTTATTCCAAGGAAGAATGAAGTATCGTGACGCTCTCAAGACTTTGAAGGAAGTGCTGCAACATGGTGGCAGATGCATCAAGCTATCTGAGGATGGAATGGAGCAAAGACTTGGGAAGAATTCAAGAAGACTCGACAAGATCTCGTCTTATCCGGAAGCACCATGATACACCAAGAAATAAACCTTGTGCCTGCAAGATTTATGGAGAAATAGGACACACCGGGAGGAACACAAGGATGGATGCCCTCATTGTGAGGAGAAACACCCGGTGAGGAATGCCCAACTAGTC
Source organism: Aegilops longissima (assembly GCA_021605205.1). NCBI lineage: Eukaryota > Viridiplantae > Streptophyta > Magnoliopsida > Poales > Poaceae > Aegilops > Aegilops longissima. The sequence continues at coordinate 186,750,786 of CM038676.1, read as the reverse complement.
GGTGACTTGTTTCTTGTGTGAAGGAACCACCCACTACCCGACCCAAAGTGTCACATTTACCCCATGGTGCAACAAACTATTCAGGAGCAGGAAGAAGGAATGAAAGAAGCCCTCCGAGAAGTTATGAAAGAACCTGTGATGAAGGAATGTGTTGAAGACCACGATGGAGAAGGCCTCAACAGATTTTACTCCAATGCACGCTATTCATGTGGAGAAGAAGGACATTTTTCGCAGATTGCACCAAGGAAAGAAAAGAGTATCTGGGATATTTCCGACAGCGAAGTGAAGTTTGACCCTCGAAATAGAAGCTCGATCATTACAGAGAAATCCAGAAGAGAAAAAGAAGGCAACCGCAGAACAACACAATTTTCGCAGAGAAGGACCTGAGTCATATCACTTGTTACAGGTGCAAGGATTTAGGTCATTACGCTAGTAAATGTCCGTAAAAGAAGCCAAGAATCCAAGGAGCCTACATAATCACAAAGAAGCCCGAGACATGTCGGAAGTCTTTTGTTTTCGCTGCAAGGAAGCAGGACATTATGCTACTAAATGTCCCAACAAGATGAAAGCTGGAGTTGAGTAGTTGGAATTTTGATATTGGGAACAAGAGTAATAGAAAGCAATTTCATTTTTATGAGTACAATAAGTTGAGTTATGTAATGGGTGCTCAGAGTTTGTAATGTATTCATGAAATCAATAAAGTTAAGGTGACATGTTTTCATATGTTTAATTGTAGGAGTTGTTACTCTGTGAACAAAGATTTTGACCATTTTCGAGGATATGAGAAATATGGTCTATGGATGGAATTGTGAATTTCATTTTTTAGGGTGGTAGTACCCTGTGAAGAAGACTAGACTAATGGATAAGAAAATATATATTCCACGGACTGTAGTTCGAAGGAAAAAAAAAGTTGGAGTTTTGCTTTTGATATGATGGTATGAAGAAAGCAGTACTCTGGATTTAAAGGATGTGTAATATGGAACAAGAGAGTTACCCCAAGGATGAGTTAAAGCTGCACTAGTGTTGAAGTGGGCCATAACCCACAGGCCCAAGAATTAATAAGGATCAAGTACCCACTGGAGAAAGAAATTTTGGGAATAGACTACGATTTGATCAACCGACGATTCTATAGGAGTTTACGCAAAACCTGAGAGTTGTTAAGGAACGATAGATGTTTGTTTGGCTTGCAGAATCAATGGATTTTGCGAACTTGGTTCGTCGACAAGAGAAATTCTACAATGCTTGTGAGGATGACCGAGTGTTAGAATGCGAGATTCGCTAAACCATGTACAAGGTAATGATTTGGGTGCGGGATGGATTGATCACCATACCGACTTACTCTTATTATTCACTTTGCTATATGGGATGGTAAATCTGAGTGACCTACCTATAGTAGAGTGACGACGATATTAAACCTTGTTGAACATTAGAATGGTATAAGCATTTTCCCTTGTACAAGGCCGTTGTTGCCAACCGTAGGATATACGGTGAGGATCAACCTGCACCCATTTCTGCAGGAGAAACCATAAATTGTTGACCACCATGAGATATCGATAGTTGTTTAGCATTGGCGCCGGACCTATCGATTATGAAGACCAGTCTCGGAATAACCTTACCAAGATGAAAGGACAAAAATTGAGGAAAAGGTTATGCCGCCACCGGAAGAGCCCGGAGATGAAATTTTCCAAGATCTCGGGAAGATCGACTTGTCAAGAATGAGGATGGAGTATATAAGCATGGATGGGACCGTAACGATGTTTCTAAGGGTGGTAGCACCCCAGACCCCGGAGACGATCAATGGATTTTGAAGACCCCAAACCTAACCCATTTCTTTCTAGTCTCTCTGAATCTCGAGGACGAGATTCATTTTACGGGTGGTAGATTTGTAACATCCCAAAATTCTAAATTTTGGAATGTTATAATAAATAGATAGATTTGTTTGTTTGTTTCAATTGTTGTGTGATTGATTGAGTGAAATTTGAAACTTTTTGAAAGTTAAATGAGAGGGAATAAAAGGACTTTCCCAAACTTTCATTTTTGCTTTCTGATCTCCATGAATTCAAATATTTTTCATCACAAAACCCTGGAGAGAGGATAACATGACTTCTTCCATTTAAATGAAAAAGGGGTGTTGAAAATATTTGAATTTCATTTGGAAAATATTTCCAATTCTAAAACTTTATGCAACTCAATGATTTTCACGAGCGAAAATAAAATGACTTCTTCAAAACATATGAAATATGAGTAGGGAGTTTCAAAGAAATAAATTCAAAGTTCTTTTGAATTTATTTTCAATTTGGAGTTATTTGAGTTTTATTTAAATTATTTTCTCCAAAAATAAAATACATGGAAAATAGGGTAACATGATTCCCTACAACAGAAAATTGGAGAGCAATAAATTTGAATTCATTTTGGTATTTTTAAAATGATTTTTATTGGATTTTATTAGAGCTGAAGCACTCTTTGCTTTATTTGAATTTGTGTGTATTTTATTTAATGCTAGAATAATGTTCATGCTGTAGAAAATCTTTTTCTGAAAATTTTGATATATTATATGCCTATATAAAATTATTTAGTTATTTATTTGTGTTTGTTTTATTGTCTATGTTTTATATAAAAAAATTCGCTATGCTTCCCTTGGCCAAGGGCCAAGGCCCAAGGCCAAGCCAGTGTTGCCGCCCGCCAAGGCCATCCACCGCAAGCACTGTGGAGCAGGAGGGAACCGCCTAAAGGCCTTTTGGCCCATGGCGCACCTTCTCTTTGTTTCGTATATTTTCATCTACGTTTAGTCCCACATTGCCTAGATTTTGACCCTAAGCCTCTTTTCCACCTATAAATATAGACCCATAGAGCCTCCAAAAATCATCTGATTCGGGTTAAATCAATATTTTGGTTTGACTAAGAAAAATATTTTTTTCTCCTCTCCGGCGCGACTTCTGGAAATTTTCTTCTCTCTCCGACGTTGTCTTTTCTCTGCCTTATACAGGTATCTTACTTTGTTTTTTTCTCTACTTATACTTCCGTAGTTTATTACTTTTAGACTAATACAATAGATTAGATTGTCGTCTACGTATTTATACATTAGACCTTAGCCATAGCTATTTTTTTCTTTTATAAAACAGCTTGGCCCCGATTTTTCAAATAGCCATAACTTTTTACTCGTTCATCCAAACTAGATGAAACCAACACCCACTTCTTCGTTACGATCTCCTCTATCCAGTAATTCAACTCAAACATGTTTTTGAAAGTTTAAAATTTCGAAATTTGTTCAGATTCATATTCAAACTTCTTTTATTCATAACTTAAGTTCCGTAACTCCGTTTGAGTTGATTCTTTTTGCATTGTGTCAAAAATTTGCTTAAGTTTTTGTTTGTGTACTTAGGTTTCAAATTTGAATAGTTTAGATTTGAATTTGATGAAATTTGTTCAGATCACTAATTTGGTCATATTTTGAGTTTTACAAAGTATTTTTGATTGATTCTTTTTGCTACTGTTTTATTATGGTTTTGTCTATCCTGTAGCATATACTTCTTTATTTTTACTTTATTTTTAAATTAGGTTTTAGCAAAACAGTACTGTTTTAGTTATAGTTTTGTTTTAGTCTTTTCTTTATTGTTTTTATTAGTTTCAAATTATTTCTTTTTGTCACTCTTGAAAAATTTAGTTTTGTTTCTGTTAGTCAACAAAAGAAAATTTTGTTTTAGTTTAAAATTTGTTTTTCTTAGTTTTGTATGAAAACTTGTTTAGGTCATAGTTAGTGTTTCATAAAAGCTTTTTATTTGTTTCTTTTTGCTATTAAAAGTTTATGAAAAATATTTCTGTTAAAATTGGTTGTTTTATATTTTCTTTTCAGATTATTTATTATGTTGGTATTTCCTTTGATGTTAAATTTTACTTAGGACAAAACTATTTTTGTGTTATGTCTTAGAGTTTTCTTTAGTAGTTTTGTTGTGTAGTTTTCCTTTGTTTTTATTTGGTGTCCCTTGATTTGCATTTTTATTTGTTGGTTTTATTATGAGTGTTAAAATTGTTTGCTAGGATGTTTGCTTATATGAATGCTATGTTTGACTATATAGATTTTCAACGGAGTGACGAATAGTTCTACCAAGTCATTATTCGAGAGTGTTGTTATCTTCATCAACTTACGTGCAAGTTCACTTTGACCATGTTTTTCATACCTATGTGTTTATTTGCATCTAGTGTCATCTTCGCAACAATCCCTCCAGAGTGATATTGAATCCTTGTAGTTGAGTAGTATGCATGAGGTAGGAACCCATCACCTGTTACCAAGCCCGAGACGTTATTTATTTTAATGCTACGCTATAGTAGACGGGTTGGTATGAGTGCTCGGAGTGGTGTGAGAATGGAGGATCTACGTCAATGACGACAACTCCATGATGGAATCTGCAAGGACTGCATCTTCAAGGCCTCAAGACTTCAAGACTCGAGACAAGAATTCAATACACACTCTTGGGTGAAGGATGGTTGACGGGCACCTGGAGAAACCAAAGTGGTTGGCGGGATGCATGGAGAAGCGCCATGACATCTTGCGGAAAGCTTCACCCAGACTCAAAGAGACGGAAGAATACTTCATGCCCGGAAGCTTACCTGTGCAACCGCAAGTCATTATGGGCTCTGGCTTGGTTGACCTTAGTGGTGACTCTGGCTGGGACGGTGCTAGCAGATGTAGAACTACGGTAGGATTGGATGAGCACCGGATAGTGGTCAGGGGAACTCTTCGGAAGACCATGTTTCGGTCATCTTATTCTCAAACAACCTGAAGTGCGAGAACGTAAAAAGAGGGATCGAATCTTGCGGGTAAAGTGTACAAACCTCTGCAGAGGGTTAAAACCTAATCGATTAGCCGTGTCCCCGGTTACGGACAATTTGAGCATCTGGACTTGGATCTATCTTGGAACTCTCAACACCGGACTGATAACTTAATTGTGGGCAACTTATGATGAATTTGGGCTATGAGGCATCGGTTGGCGGAACCATGTCATGATAGAAAACTCTATAGTACAGACTTCATTTATTCCTTTGATGTAGGGAAAATAAAACCAGCTTTTACGCAAACAAAACTCAGATACAAAGCCACAAAGCCATTTTGCATATAGTATAGTTTTATCATCTGTTTTCTCATGTTGTGATCTTGCCGGTACATTCAATGTCTTGACCTACATGGCTGCAACGTATCATGTTGCGAGATACTTTCGTCCGACGAGTAAGAGTAGTGCACAGGTTACGGTCTACACTCAACCTGCCGATGGCGTTGATGGGACTCCACACCGACTATTTGTTTCGCTGTGACTTATGAGGTATATATCAGTTTTACGTTAATTATACATGTGATTGCACTTTGATATATACATTGATGTACTGTGTGTGCCAGCATACTGCTCCAGGGATGGCACAGCATCACAGTGGCTTGACCGTCTGAGGTCGGGTCGCTACAATCATCCCCATAGGGTTTCACCCTACATCACTTGATCTCATCAAAAGCGGTAGATTGCAAAGATCCCCAAACAAAAGGAGTATTCTTCTTACTCAAGGCATGCAAAGGGGCGGCAATAGTGCTAAAATCTTTCACAAAGCGACGATAAAAACCCGCAAGACCAAGAAAGCTACGCACTTGTTGCAAATTGGTGGGTTGGGGCCAAGTTTTAATTGCTTCAATCTTAGATTCATCAACATGGACACCCTTTGAAGATACAACAAAACCCAAGAAAACCACTTTGTCAACACCAAATGTGCATTTTTTTCATGTTTGCATAAAGACGTTCCTTGCGAAGGGTTTGCAAAACAGCCCTAACATGATGAAGATGCTCTTTCATGGTTTTGCTAAACACAAGGATATCATCAAAGTAAACCACAACAAAGACTCCAATATAAGGGCGAAGCACATAATGCAGAAGACGCACGAAAGTACCGGGAGCTTCCGATAAACCCATAGGCATGACTAATCACTCGTATAAGCCAAATTTGGTTTTGAAAGCAGTTTTCCATTCATCACCCTCTTGAATGCGGATTTGGTAATAGCCACTTTTAAGATCAATTTTTGAGAAAAAGTTGGCTCCACTAAGTTCATCAAGCATATCATCTAAGCGAGGAATGGGATGCCTATAGAGAACGATAATATCATTTATAGTTCTACAATCGGAACACAAGCGGAAACTTCCATTGGGCTTAGGCACAAGTATAACGGGAACGGCACAAGGGCTTAGGCTTTCACGTACATGACTGTTGTCGATGAGTTGTTGTACTTGCCGTTGAATCTCCTTGGTTTCTTCGGGATTGACTCGGTATGGAGCTTTGTTTGGGAGAGGCGCTCCGGGGATGAGGTCGATTCGATGTTCAATGCCTCAAAGAGGAGGTAGACCCGGAGGTAGCTCATCGGGGAAAACATCTTGGAATTCCTGCAAAAGAGATTGAAACACTAAAGGTAGCTCATGAGAGGTGTTAGTTGTTGGCTCTCCATCCTTGCACACGAGGACAAAGTGCATCATGCTCGATGGGTTCTCACACACTTCTCTCATCTCACTTTTTGTGGCAAATAGTATGAGGTTTTTCTCTCTAGGCGAAGAGGCACTCAAGTTTGGCTTGTGGCCCTCACTCACTTTTTGGTGGATCACTTTCTCACTCTTCTCTCCATGATGGGTGGCTTGCTTGTCGGCTATAACTTGACTAGGAGACATAGGTCGTAGCACATACTCCTTCCCTTTAATCTTGAAGCTATAGTGATTGGTACGCCCATTGTGGATGACACCACGGTCGAATTGCCATGGTCGACCAAGAAGGAGGTGGCAAACGGTCATTGGGACCACATCACACTCCCAAGTGTCCTCATATGCACCAATTTTGAAGGAGAGTTGGACCATATGCTCAATTCGTATAGTGTCGGAGTCACTTAGCCATTGAACCTTGTAGGGGTGCGGGTGCTTCCTCTTGACCAATTGAAGCTTGGAGCATAGTTCTTCACTTGCCAAGTTGTGGCAACTACCTCCATCGATGATGACCTTGATAGACCTTCCATTGATGCCGGCCTTTGTGTGGAAGATATGGCATTGTTGGTCTTCTTCTTGTTGATGTTGAAGAGTCAAGACCTTGGAGACAACAAGAGCGTGACTTGAATCTTCATCACGAAAGACTTGATCATCTTCGTATTCGTTGTTCACTTGTTGGTGCATGGCCACTTGCTCAATGGCTTCCATTTCTCCTTCACTCATGGAGTCATAGGTGCCGTCGTCGTTGAGGATCATGGTTCGCTTGTTTGTGCATTCAAAGGACTTGTGGCCTCGGCCGCCGCAAGTGAAACACTTGAAAGAGCTTGTCTTGACGGTCTCATCGGTCGGAGTAGAGGACGAAGCACGCGTCTTGAAGTTGCTTGTAGTAGGAGGACGACTTGAGCTTGTCGAAGCTTTCTTGGAACTTGACTTGTTGCCGTTGCTTGTAGATGGCTTGGTTGAGGTAGATGGTATTGGAGTCATTGAAGCTTGGGTGTTGGAGAAGCCGTAGGTCTTGGACGAGTACTTGGTGTACTTGAGGTCATCTTGCATTTGACGTTCCGCCTTTTTAGCTTGATGCACAAGCTCAATGAGGTTGGAGTAGGGTTGGAAGTCAGCGATCTTCTTGATGGGATGATTGTGTCCATTCAAGAAACATGCCATTGTTTGCTCATCGTCTTCCTTCACATTGGCTCGAATCATGGCTATCTCCATTTCCTTGTAGTATTCTTCAACACTCTTTGTTCCTTGCTTGAGTTGTTGGAGTTTCTTGAAAAGGTCGCGGTTGTAGTAGTTTGGCACGAATCGTGCTCCCATGACATCCTTCATTTGTGTCCAAGTGGTGATGGGTGGTTCGCCTCTTGTCGCTCGGCGCTCAATGATTTGTTCCCACCAAATGAGGACGTAGTCTTGGAATTCGAGTGATGCCATTGCGATCTTCTTCTCTTCTTCGTAGTTGTGCAAGCGGAAGATTTTGTCAACCTTCAATGCCCATGAGATGTACTCTTCGGGGTCGTTGCTACCGGTGAACTTGGGCATGGTGAACTTTAGCTTGCGTATCGTTCCTCTTCATTGTGTTGGGGTCTTGGATGATGACGCCCATGTCGTTGAGGATTGACGATCTCATGTTGCTCTTGGCGAGGAGGGTTGTCATTCTCATGTTGCTCTTGGCGAGGACGGTTGTCATCCTCATGTTGCTCTTGATGGACTTGACGTTCTTGTCTCGCTTGAGGAGGAGCTTGTCGATCTTGGCGAGGAGCTTGTCGATGCATGCGTGTTTGGTAAATCCTTTCTTGAGCTTCATCGCGAAGTGCTTCGTGATGTTGTCGAGCTTGTCGGCCTCGATTAGCTACGGCACGACTTGAGTCACGAAGGGCACATTGCACCTCAAGTGCTTGAGCTTCACGGAGTTGTTGTTGTTGGCGTTCTGCCTCGGCGTATTCTGCATCTTGATGTTGTCGCGCTCGCTCTTCTTATTCTTGTTGTTGTTGGCGTTGCTGTTCTTGTGCTTGCACGAATGCACCTTGGTTTTGATGATGTCGATGCTCTTGAGTGTCGGTGTCGTGTAGAGGATTGCGGTTAGCTTGACGGTCTTGGCGCGCGGCATGACAAAGAGTATTCGATGTCGGTGTACTTGAACTGGAGATGGTGTCGTCGGAGTGTCGACTTGAACGGCTCCTTCTTGAGTAGGACGAAGTGGTAGAAGAACGGTTGATCAACAAGGCACGCAGCTCATCCATTCTTGCGTCATTCTCGTGCTTGTGCTCATCGAGTTTTTTGTCGAAGAGACGCAAGTCGGTGGCGAGGCTGTCAATGCGGTCGCCCAAAGCAAGTTGTTCTTGATGCAAAGCTCGGTGTGCACCAAATAGTTGAGTCTTGGTGACGTAGGATGACATGTCTTCGTCTTGCTCCATGAAGAGTGGGTTGGTAGAAGTACTTGGCCTATCCGTCATTTCAAACAAAGATATGTGAGTGGGAGACAAAGAAGAACCAATACCAAATGTACCTTGACCGAAGTTGAAAATGGATCAAAGATCGCTCCAATGTGTAGCAAGGAAATAGCACAATTGGTACCAATTCTTGTCAGTCCTCACACCTACACAAGTAAAAGCTTATGGTGGAGCTTGGTTAGGAGAGTGGCACAATTTTTGATGTGAAAGTAAGAAAGATTCAATAATGTTGGGGAAGATTCGCGACTTGTAAATGTAACAAGTAGACCAATAGCAAGATATGGTACACGGAAACACAACACACGGAAAGATAAATGGGGCCGTGCAACCAAGGGTGAGCCAAAATGTGGAATCCACGAAAATGCTGTTGTTGCACAAAACTAGAGAGACGCTAGCACGATTGCACAATAGGCGGATACGAACTTGTGCACAACCAACGAAGCAAAAATACAATGACTTCTATCCCAAGTATGCTCTATGTATGATGTTCCGGAGATATGATCCAAGATGATCGAGTATGACAATCTTAATGTTGTATGATGCTATGGTTCTTGCTTATAAGCTCTTTGCTTATCCTTCTCTTTTGCTTAAAAGCTTGTTTGGCTCTTTGTTGTTTGAGCTTTTTTCTCATGTGATGTTTCACGAACCAAGATAGCAATTGTGTATGCAATGACAACTGTGTGACGCAAGAGATGATTCCAAGATATGCAACACGATGATAGTATGTATGCTATGGGATGTATGATCACTAATGTGCACAATTCACGTTGCCGGCAATACTCAAAGGCTAGTCTCGATGGGTAAGCTACGCAAAAGTAAGGCTATGGGGTTATCAATGCAAATGCAAGAGAGTATGATGATATCACAATACCAAGATGATACCAATGCAAAGTTGATACCACAAGGGTGTAGTCATTCATAGTAGTCCTTGGCAAAGATGAGCGGTGGTAATGTTGATGTCGAACCGTCCCTAGGTAGCCGAAACACGAAAGGAAACAGTGATCCACACTCAAATTCTCAAAACCAAAAGCGACAAAAAGTGTTGGAGTAGGTAGCGGTCAATTGGTGGTATGGTTGGGGTATGGGAACGGTTTTTGGAGGGGTTTGCGGAAGTTAGGTGGTGGTGGTCGAAGTGGGTATGCGGAGGCGTAGGCGGCGGTGTTCAAAAACTGCAGGGAATGCAGTTTCGGCAGAGGAAGCCGGATGATCCGGGCCAGGAGCCGGATGATCCGGGGGGATCCGGGTGATCAGCCGGATGATCCGGGCGGGTCAATCTCGCTCGGGGATGGCTCGGGATGAACTCGAAAACGGCCACAAATTCGAGGATTTCGCGGATTTCGGAGGGATTTCGAGGTGGAGATGGTGGGGGAAGGATAGATCCACTTGCAACACAACAAACTCACGGATCAAAACCAACAAAACATCATCAAGACTCATAAATCACAAAAAAATTGGGCTATTTTTGTGGGGATTTTCGGATTAGGACTAAAAACAACAAAATCAAGCTAGAAAACACAACGGGGAGGCTCCGAAATCGTGATCAACGTGGCTCATGATACCAAGATGATGTAGGGTAGAACCCTAGTGACCCGAGCTTTCATGAAAGGAGCGGATCCCTACGAGGAACGCGATGAACACGAGGGGGAACACGAGGAAAACGCGAGGGGAACACGGGAGAAATCACTCAACCAACAAGAATAGATCACACATGCGCTAGATCGATGAACACAAAGGCAAGATACAAGATCCAAAGTCAACAACGGACGATACAAACGGTAACCGGTTCTTCTCCATATAGGAGGTCTTGATGGGGCCACCCAAAAGGGGGTCTTGAATCCACGAGGATCTTCTCCGTAGAGGGGCCGCGGCACTCTCGAAGAGACGATCCGGTATGGATGAGCTAAAGCTATCCTCACTAATGAGCTACTACTTTGCTAACCCTAAGAATGGGGAGGGGGAGGTCTATTTATAGCCCAAGGGGCGAAGGGGTAAGTGAGGAGACGAAACGGGTACACGGGCCTCGGCCCAAATTCACGCACACAGGCGGTGGCCGGATGATCCGGGAGCTGGTCCGGATGATCCGGGCTTCGGAGGGTCCGGATGATCCGGTCGGCGTCCGGATGGTCCGGAAGTGGTGGAATAGCTGCGGGAGGGCCGGATGTCCGGGTCCTGGTCCGGACGTCCGGGTGTGGCTGGATGATACGGGCCTGGGTCCGGATGATCCGGCTTCGAGGGGGGCTGATATGGAGCATCCCACGTTCATCTCCATGTACACCTTCATAGCACATCAAGCCCCAAGCAAACCTACTGGAGTTAAGGTGAACTCGCTCCTCTTCAAGATTTACAAGAATATCCATAGGACTTGGCCGCTACATCACCACGGAACGTTGTGCATCTTCAGGTTCGAGGACGACCGTCGCCAAGCAGCTAAGGAGCTTCCCGGAGGCCAAGGAGAAGGACCCCAAGGCCACAGGAGCTGGACAAGAGGTCCCAGGCGACCCCGTGCGCACGGCCCCGTGACCCCATGCGCACGGACTACTCAGAGAGTTTGCGCTGGAGCACCCCGTGCGCACGGGCCTGTACCGTGCCCACGGGACCCCCGTGCGCACGGGCCCAACTTACCCCATGCGCACGGGCTCATCAGGATGGACGGCCGTGATCTCCACTCCGAGCCCCTCTTTCTCCACTTCGTCCCCAAGACTATATATTCCGTACCTAGGTCATTAGTTAGGGTTAGCAAAGGATATGTTAGACATATGAGAGCTTTGCTCCATGGATCCACTCCACTAGGAGATCAAGACCTCCTCTTGGAGTGACCTAGCTCAAGACCCCCTCATGGGTGGCCCCTATCAAGACCTCCTCACGGAGAAGAACCCGGTTACCTCTTGTATCGTCCTTTGTTGATCGTGGATCGTGTATCTCTCTTTGTGTTCATCGTTCTAGTGCATGTGTAATCGAATCTTGTTGGTTTTAGTGATTCTCTTGTGTTCTCCCCGTGATTTCCCTCGTGCTCTTCCGCTCGTTCTTCGTGTCCAAACGTGAAAGATCATCCCCATAGGGTTCCACCCTACATCATATGGTATCATGAGCCACGTTGATCACGTTTTTTGAGCCCCTACCCCGTGTTTTCTAGCTTGATTTTGTTGTTTTTGTCCTAAATTCGAAAATTTCCCCACCAAAAATAGCCCCAATTTTTTTTTGTGATTTGTTGGTTTAGTGTTGATTTTGTTGGATTTGATCCATGTATTCGGTGTTTAGCAAGTAGATCCACCCCTCTACCACCTTCCCCTACCTTCCATCACTCGAATTTGACCTCACCTTTGATTTTACCCACGGATCCGGAGCAGTTCGTCCGCTCTCAGAGGACCCCGTGCACACGGGTCATCGGGACCTCGTGCACACGGGCTCCCGTGCACATGGGCCTGTCAGACCCCGTGCGCACAGCCCTTCCAGTGCGTTTCTTCCGTGGTGCCTTCCACCTCCCACCCTCCCATACCACCCCCACTACTCCCCAGTCACGAGATCCATCCGCTTGGAGCCTAGATTGGGACGAAATCCGCCAAACCCGCATGTCCCAGGTGACCCCGTGCCCTCGGTGTGTGTACCGTGTGCACGGGACCCCGTGCCCACGGGCCCTAGACCCCGTGCGCACGCCCCCCCCCAGGCCAGCCACGAGCAGTTCACTGTTTTGTCAATAACTTCCACATCCGGAGTCCGATTTTCGCGTTCTTTAGCTCGTTGAGTAGCTATTGACATCCCCCATCCACCTAGATAGGTACCATCACCATTTGACTCCATAAATTTTTTGAAATTTTGGCATCTTTGCCTAGGCCTTCCACCATATCATCCACAAAACCACCATAGTCTTCCGCAAGCTAACCCGTTTCGCTCCATATAGCATTTGTGGTTGTTTGAGTGGTGACGTGAGTCTCCTAAGGTGTTTTGGATACTTAGGGACGATTGCTTCCTCATCAACCACCACCACCACTTCCACATTGCCATCTCCGCTGCCATCATTTGACTTTTCTCCTTGAGATTTTGAGTTTGCGGTTTTTCCGTTTCCTAAGGTGTTTCGGCTACTTAGGGACGAGTCACCATCATCTTGGTATCTACATCAAGAACACCGCCACTCATCATTGCAAAGGACGGTAACCTCGACGACACCATTGTATATTCCCCTTGCAATTGCATTGATAACCCCTAGCCCATTTTGTGTTACTTGCCAATCGAGACTAGCCATTTGAATATTGCCGGGCCACGTTACTTGTGCACGTTAGTGATCTACACCTTCCATTGAGTACATACCATATCATATTGGTATCTGATGAGGACATCAATACCATTGTTACACCCACAGCCCCTACTGTTACATATACTGGACCAATTACTAGAGCTCGCGCACGCCAATTGAATTACCAGGTACTTTTGTTTCTTGGTGATTATTCTAATGTTCATGAGAATATGATACTGCCTAAATTGGATACATTCGTTTTGCTTACAAATGAAGGGCCGAGCTTGGAGAAGGATGAACATTGGAGCAAGAACACGCATGGAGTTGATGGCATGCGCAAGGGGATCAAGGACGGAGTTACAAGTGATGATTTCAGGACTTTGAAGCCACCATAAGGAGTGCATGAAGCCTTGGACGAAATATACAAGATGCCACTTCATAATATTCGTCCATATGCTATTCTAGGTGCTGCATCACCTTATTATTGGGCCAGGCCCATGTAATTTCGAAATACTTAAGTATAGGCTATTTTTAGAGTCCGTATGTGTGGGGAAACAAGAGTTACGGTTGGTTTCAGACCCCGCCCTCAAGGTCCACGAAATTCCCTCCTCTTCCTCCATATATACAGCCCTTAGGGCGTCGTTTAGACTTTAGGGGTTTTGTTTAGATTAAAAGTTCGCCATAGCTGCAACTTCGCGTACTTCGTTTGTGTTGAACGACCAGAACAAGGCGTCACAGAACCCCACCTTCATTAATAAAGTTTTCCTCTTATATTCGCAATATCCAGATTGCAATCTTAGTTTCTTGCTTGTTCTTCATTTGCTCGCAGGAAACAGGCCCTCGTGGTCAGGTTGATCATGCTCCAGCGTGGTCACTAACCCTCGGAAGTTGGTTTAGCGATTGCTAAGGCACGACGTCTCGCACGTTCGTAGTCGGATCGTCAAGGTCGACTCCCACAGAAAACGATAGCCACCATCTCATCGAAACATCGGGACACCTTTGCCTCTATCAAGTGGTATCAGATTTCCAGGTTGCTCGGTGAGATTTTACATTTTTTCGTAGATTACATCGAGTCTGTTCTTCATACCTACAGTCCACAAAAAAGCCACAAAAAAATTAGGGTTAGTTCATCATATCCGAACCAATCTGAGCCTTTGCATAATCTTTTTAGGGTTTTTGCTTTGTTGAATTTGCGGTTGCATCGTCGTGTCAAGTTGCTGGTCTTAGAGTCTAGTCTTTTAGAGTTTCAAGTTCTGGTCATAAGTTGTCACGCCGCCGCCGCACCATCATCATCGCCTTGCCATCTACCACCATTGCTTATCCGCCACCGCTCTGAATCCGTATCCATATACCACCACCAATTCGTATCCATATACCACCACCAATCCGTATCCATATACCACCACCAATCTATATCCATATACCACCACTGCTACCATATACCACCACCTCTCCCATATACCACCAGCATATATCCACCACCAATCCGAGTTCTTCTCATATTAGGTTTGTTTTCGAGATCCATCTAAATTCCGATTCGTGTTACCTTGCCTGTGTAGGTCTCGAAAAAAAAGAGTCTGGAGACCCCCGCGCAATTTTTAGCCCAAAATTTCGGCGAACGAAAATATTTTTTCCCTATCCTATTTTTAGGCTGTTCTGAGTCTTTTGAGACACTCGCCATCATAGTGATTTTTGGTCGCACTTTTTCGTCGTCGCTGCCCTGATTTCTGAAAAAAAATTGTCAAAAAAATTTTGTACCCATCCTGTCAGTTTGACCTGGGAAGAGTTTTGAGGCACTCGCCATTATAGTGAATTTTCGCAAAAAAAGAGGAGCGCAAAAAAAACAGAGCGATTTTTTCCAGAGTGTGCTTTTCCCTTGTTTCCGTGCAGCACCGTGATTTTGTTAGTGTTCTAGGCTCTCGTCTCTAGCACGGTCTAGCCTAGGACCAGCACAGTACCGCCGTTGAGCGTTTATTCAACTTTGCATCTCTGAATCGATTATTGCTAACCTTTTTGCTACCATACTATAAGCCTTCCCAGCTCCACATACATCTACGTCGTGCGTTTGACTCTCCCTGGCAATCGCTCTATCCAAGCTTTTGAGATTTTTGACTACAACGGTTGCCGATCACCGCCTGCTGCTGGGTAAGAACTGGTAAGAATTTGAGATTTTCTTCACGGATTTGTGACACCCGCCACCACCACCACTTGTTAGTAGTCTTTAGGATCATATTCTTGTGTGTTTCTATTGCTGCTAACCATGCCAGGATCACAAGCCGACGAGACTGACTGGGAGAACTTGACGAACACGGAGCTTCATGATAAGTTTCAGCAAATGATGAGTGGACAGGTCCAAGATGTGCTAAACAGATTTGAAGAGGCCATGGAGAAGATAGATGGCATGGAGAAGACGTTCGAAACAGAGCTCGATAGCAAGTTTAATGAATTGCTCGCGCGTCTTCCACCACCACCACCGGCTGCTCCTAACGCACCTCTACAACAACAACAACAACAACAACAACAACAACGACTACCTCCACGTCACGAAACAGCCCTCCGCTGAGCGAGCCGTGTTCCTCTTGCGCTTGGCCAAACTGTTGTGCTGCTTCTGTGGCTCCTGCTCCTGATATGGAGGAGGATGATTATGTGGGAGATTACGAGGATGAGGTTGATCAAAATCAGAACTACGTGCAACCACCAGCACCACAACCACCAGGTCGTCCACATCAAATAATGGCAACGTTAGGGCTCCCCCTCAGGTACGATATCATGACCTTCTCCCTAAACTAAAATTGAATATTCCACCATTTGAGGGTAGATATGTTCCTGATATATATCTTACTTGGGAGTTAGAAACTGAACAACGATTTACATGTTTACAATATCCTGAGGAGAGACGTGTTCCTGCTGCTGTTTGTGCTTTCACTAGCTTTGCATGTGTTTGGTGGTCTGAACATTGTCGATTATATCCTGTTCCAGCTACTTGGGCTGCTTTGGAAACTGCTATGTGTACTCGTTGGGTTCCACGATATTATCAACGTGAATTACTTCAAAAATTGCAGCGCTTAAGACAAGGAAAAAAATCTGTAGAAGAATATTATCAGGAATTACAAACTGGCTTGATTTGATGTGGTATTGTTGAGGAGAATGAAGCTATGCTTGCACGTTTTCTGGGTGGATTAAATAGAGAGATTCAGACCATTCTAGACTATAAGGATTATAATAATATCAATCATTTATTCCATCTTGCTTGTAAAGCTGAACGTGAAGTGCAGGATCGACAGGCATTGGCGCGATCTAATTTTTCTGCAGGTCGATCTTCATCATGGACACCACGTGCATCATCTACTTCCACACGTTCTGCTACACCGGCACCTCCGTCGGCTGCCACCTCCAACCGTGATACAATAAAGCAGGCACAATCACCACTATCTGCCAAGAGCACACCTTCTAGGCCTGCAAAGAGCTCTTCTTCATCCATGGCATCAACAGGGCAAACACAAGATATTATTTGTCGACGTTGCAAGGGTGGAGGTCATTATGCGAGAGAATGCCCATCTAAGCGTGTGATGATTGTTATTGAGGATGGTGGGTATGAGTCCGCTAGTGACTATGATGAGGAGACTTTGGCTCTTATTACACATGAAGAACACGGTGGGGATGATTCTGATCATGAGACGCAATACATGGCTGCTGAAGATGCTGATAGGTATGAATGTTTAGTTGTTCAACGTGTTTTGAGTGTGCAGGTTACACAAGCTGAGCAAAATCAGAGGCATAATTTTTTCCATACAAAGGGAGTTGTGAAGGAACGTTCTATTCACGTCATCATAGATGGAGGGAGCTGCAACAACTTGGCTAGCATGGAGATGGTGGAAAAGCTATCTCTCACCACAAGACCACATCCACATCCTTACTACATCCAATGGTTCAACAACAGCGGCAAGGTTAAGGTAACACGTATTGTTCGTGTGCATTTTAGTATCTCTACATATGCTGATTATGTTGATTGTGATGTGGTACCTATGCAGGCATGTTCCTTATTACTTGGTAGACCATGGCAATTTGATAAAAATTCTGTACACCATGGTAGAAACAATCAGTATACTCTTGTTCATAAGGATAAAAAATATTACTTTGCTTCCTATGACTCCTGATTCCATTTTGAAAGATGATAATAATAGAGCTAATAAAGCAAAATAGGAGAAAAATAAAAGTGAAAATCAGATTGTGGCAAAAGAATTTGAGCAACAAATGAAGCCTAATAATAAACCATCTAGTGTTGCTTCTTAAATTAAATTGAAAAGTGCATGTTTACTTGCCACCAAATCTGATATTGATGAGCTAGATTCTAGCGAATCTGTTTGCTATGCTTTTGTGTGCAAAGAGGCATTATTTTCATTCGAGGACGTGCCTTCCTCTTTTCCCCCTGCTGTCACTAACATTTTGCAGGAGTTCGCTGACGTCTTCACACAAGACGTGGCACCGGGATTACCACCTATTCGAGGGATTGAGCATCAAATTGACTTAATTCCTGGTGCATTGCTACCCAGCCGTGCACCATACCGTACCAATCCAGAGGAGACGAAGGAGATTATGCATCAAGTACAGGAGCTGCTCGACAAAGGTTATATACACGAATCTCTTAGTCCTTGTGCTGTTCCTATTATACTAGTGCCTAAAAAGGATGGTACGTTGCGTATGTGTTGATTGTAGAGGCATTAATAATATTACTATTCATTATCGTCATCCTATTCCTAGGCTAGATGATATGCTTGATGAATTGAGTGGCTCTACAATATTCTCCAAAGTTGATTTGCGTAGTGGATACCATAAAATTCGTATGAAATTGGGAGATGAATGGAAAACAACATTTAAAACAAAGTTTGGTTTATATGAGTGGTTAGCCATGCCTTTTGGGTTAACTAATGCACCTAGTACTTTCATGAGACTAATGAACGAAGTTTTACGTGCTTTCATTGGACGATTTGTGGTAGTCTATTTTGATGATATACGGATTTATAGCAAATCTTTGGAAGAACATTTGGAACATTTACGTGCTGTTTTTAATGCTCTATGTGATGCACGTTTGTTTGGTAACCTTGGGAAGTGCACCTTTTGCACCGACCGAGTATCTTTTCTTGGCTATGTTGTTACTCCACAGGGAATTGAAGTTGATAAAGCCAAGATTGAAGCTATTGAGAGTTGGCCGCAGCCCAAAACGGTCACACAAGTGAGGAGTTTTCTTGGACTCGCTGGTTTCTATAGGCGTTTTGTGCGAGATTTTAGCACCATTGCTGCACCTCTCAATGAGCTTACAAAGAAGGATGTGCCTTTTGTTTGGGGTACCGCACAGGAAGAAGCCTTCACGGTATTGAAAGATAAGTTGACACATGCTCCTTTACTCCAACTTCCTGATTTTAATAAGAGTTTTGAGCTTGAATGTGATGCTAGTGGAATTGGATTAGGAGGTGTTTTTACAAGATGGCAAACCTGTTGCATACTTTTCTGAAAAATTGAGTGGGCCTAGTCTGAACTATTTTACTTATGATAAAGAATTATATGCTCTTGTTCGGACTTTAGAGACATGGCAACATTATTTATGGCCCAAAGAATTTGTTATACATTATGATCATGAATCTTTGAAACATATTAAAAGTCAAGCTAAAATGAATCGTAGACATGCTAAATGGGTTGAATTCATTGAGACTTTCCCTTATGTCATTAAACACAAGAAGGGTAAATAAAATGTTATTGCTGATGCTTTGTCTCGTCGCTATACTATGCTTTCACAACTTGACTTCAAAATATTTGGTTTGGAGACCATCAAAGATCAATATGTGCATGATGCTGATTTTAAAGATGTAATGCAGAATTGTAAAGAAGGAAGAACATGGAACAAGTTCGTTGTTAATGATGGTTTTGTGTTCCGTGCTAACAAGCTATGCATTCCTGCTAGCTCTGTTCGTCTTTTGTTGTTGCAGGAGGCACATGGAGGAGGATTAATGGGACACTTTGGCGTGAAGAAGACGGAGGACGTACTTGCTACACATTTCTTTTGGCCAAAGATGAGACGGGATGTTGAGCGTTTTGTTGCTCGCTGCACTACATGTCAAAAAGCTAAGTCACGAATCAATCCTCATGGTTTATATATGCCTTTGCCTGTGCCTAGTGTTCCTTGGGAGGATATATCTATGGACTTTGTTTTAGGTTTACCTCGAACAAAGAAGAGGAGGGATAGCATATTTGTTGTCGTGGATAGATTCTCGAAAATGGCACACTTTATACCATGTCATAAAAGCGATGATGTTGTTAATGTTGCTGATTTGTTCTTTCATGAAATTATTCGCTTGCATGGTGTGCCAAATACTATTGTTTCAGATCGTGATACTAAATTTCTTAGCCACTTTTGGAGATGTTTATGGGCTAAGTTGGGGACTAAAGTACTTTTTAGTACTACTTGTCACCCCCAAACTGATGGACAAACTGAAGTAGTCAATAGAACATTGTCTACTATGCTTAGGGCTGTTTTGAAGAATAATAAGAAAATGTGGGAAGAATGCTTGCCTCATATTGAATTTGCTTATAATCGTTCATTGTATTCTACTACTAAGATGTGCCCTTTTGAAATTGTGTATGGTTTCCTACCTCGTGCACCCATTGATTTGTTGCCTCTTCCATCTTCGGAGAAGGTTAATTTGATGCTAAACAACGTGCTGAATTGATCTTAAAAATGCATGAGTTAACTAAGGAAAACATTGAGCGTATGAATGTTAAATATAAACTTGCTGGAGATAAGGGTAGAAAACTTGTTGTCTTTGCACCTGGAGATCTTGTTTGGTTACATTTGCGTAAGGATAGGTTTCCTAATTTGCGC
This sequence comes from Aegilops longissima, assembly GCA_021605205.1. NCBI lineage: Eukaryota > Viridiplantae > Streptophyta > Magnoliopsida > Poales > Poaceae > Aegilops > Aegilops longissima. The sequence continues at coordinate 186,730,725 of CM038676.1, read as the reverse complement.
AAATCAAAGCTCATGCCACGTGCTGATGGTCCATATAAGGTGTTAGAGAAAAAAAATGATAATGCATATAAACTTGAGCTGCCTGCAGAATTTGGGGTTAGTCCCACTTTTAACATTGCAGATTTGAAGCCTTATTTGGGTGAGGAAGATGAGCTTCCGTCGAGGACGACTTCATTTCAAGAAGGGGAGGATGATGAGGACATCAATACCATTGTTACACCCACAGCCCCTCATTGTTACATATCTTGGACCAATTACTAGAGCTCACAAGACGCCAATTGAATTACCAGGTACTTTCGTTTCTTGGTGATGATTCTAATGTTCATGAGAATATGATACTGCCTAAATTGGATACATTTGTTTTGCTTACAAATGAAGGGCCGATCTTGGAGAAGGACGAACATTGGAGCAAGAACACTCATGGAGTTGATGGCATGCGCAAGGGGATCAAGGACGGAGTTACAAGTGATGATTTCAGGACTTTGAAGCCACCATAAGGAGTGCATGAAGCCTTGAACGAAATATACAAGATGCCACTTCATAATATTCGTCCATAGGCTATTCTAGGTGCTGCGTCACCTTATTATTGGGCTAGGCCCATGTAATTTCGAAATACTTAAGTATAGGCTATTTTTAGAGTCCGTATGTGTGGGGAAACAAGAGTTAGGGTTGGTTTCGGACCCCACCCTCAAGGGCCACGAAATTCCCTCCTCTTCCTCCATATATACAACCCTTAGGGCGTCGTTTAGACTTTGGGGGTTTTGTTTAGATTAAAAGTTCTCCATAGCTGCAACTTCGCGTACTTCGTTTGTGTTCAACGACCAGACCAAGGCGTCACAGAACCCCACCTTCATTAATAAAGCTTTCCTCTTATATTCGCAATATCCAGATTGCAATCTTAGTTTCTTGCTTGTTCTTTGTTTGCTCGCAGGAAACATGCCCTCGTGGTCAAGTTGATCGTGCTCCGGCGTGGTCAATAACCCTCGGAAGTTGGTTTAGCGATTGCTAAGGCGCAACGTCTCGCACGTTCGTAGTCGGATCGTCAAGGTCGACTCCCACAGAAAACGATAGCCACCATCTCATCGAAACATCAGGACACCTTTGCTTCTATCAGTATCATATCATCCATTGTGTCACAATATCGTTCCCGCATATACACATTGGTTTGGGCATTGTGCAAAAGTGGCCATAGAGGAAAAAAAGAAGAAGAATAAGCTTTTAAGCAAAAGAAAAGAGAGAGCAAAGAGCTTGTAAGCAAGTGCCGTCGCATCATACCCCATTGCATATAAGACTGTCATATCCGATCATCCTGGATCAAACACCGGGAACCATACATATATAGCAAACTTGGGATAGAAAGTTATCCATTTTGCATCTTATAGGTTGTGCGCAAGTGTCGTATCCGCCTATTGAGCAATCGTGCTAGCGTCTCTCTTGAGTTGTGCAACACGAGCATTTTGGTGGATTCCACATTTTGAGCTCATTCCTTGGTTGCACGACCCCATTTATCTATCCGTGTGTGTGTTTCCGTGTGCCATTCTTTGCTATTGGTCTACTTGTTTCTCTTGCGGATTTGTGAATCTTTTCCAACATTATTGACTCTTGCTAACATTTTTGCATCAAAGTTTTGTGCCACTATCCTCACCAAGCTCCACCATAAGCCTTATTTGTGTAGGTGTGAGAAACCGACAAGAATTGGTACCAATTGTGCTATTTCCTTGTTACACATTGAGTGATCATTGATCCATTTTCAACATCGGTCAAGGTACAATTGGTATAAGTTCTTCTCTTTCTCCCACTCATATTTGCTCGAGTCTTGTGATGGATAGGTAAGGCATTTCCTCTCCGGTCTTCGACAACAACGACGGCGTGAACAACTACATCACCAAAAGGTCCATCTTCGGACTACAACACGAAATGCAAGGAGCACAATCGACCTTGCAAGCGCGCATCGAAAACCTCTCCATCGACATTCATCTCTCCGAAGCAAGGAAAAGGGACTACATCGACAACAAGCTTGCCGCACAAAAGGAGGAGCAAGATGCGAGGATGGAAGAGATTCGGGCCTTGATCAAGTCTTCTGTAACGCCCCAAGACCGGAGCTTCAGATGCCTTCCAGGGTTTCCGAGATTCGTTGTGTGATTTTGTTTGGTTCGTGCATTCATCTCTGCATCATGTGCATTGCATTATGTCATCATGCCATCATATCATTAATTTTAAAAACTCAACTAAGTAAATTGTATGGATCTTCGATCCATTTAAATCGAGGGAAGTGTGACTTCTCTTTATAACATACCCTCCCGATATTTAGGGAGATATTATAAAATATTCCATTGTTTTGGAATCACCCATGAACCCACTTGCATATTAAATCCCTTGGCCTATTCTTCTTCGAGTTTTGGCTCTCTAACCTTGCCAATAATTCTTTTGCCATTTTCCGGAGCTCCATAAAAAATCCGAACATTTTTTGGACCTTCCCAAACCTGCACTTCCATTCAAATCATTTGAATTTAAATTCAAATGAGTTTGAATTTAAATCTTGCAATCTTGGCCATTCCTATTTTCTTGTTTCAAGCTCATTTTTTTGAGCCCGGGAAAATTATCCGCATGCCAAAGTCATTTCTCTAACCTTTCTCCTTTCCCTCTTTTCCTTCTTCCTATTATTTTCTGCTTTGGAAAATAAAAGAGAGAGGAAGAAGCCTTGCAGCCAGCCGGCCTCTTAGGCCCGGCCAACCTAGCCGGCCCAGCCAGCCCACCTAACCCCCCTAACCCTAGCTCTAACCGATCCAGCCCCCACGCAGCTCTGCTCGATCCCTTCTCCTCCCCTCGTTCCTCCTCCAGCGTCGCAGCGCACACGCATCGCTCAAACCCTGCGCTCGATCCCATCTCCCTCGCTCTCTCCCTCGATGCCGCATCCAGCAAGGGAGAGAAGATCCTCCCGCGCAGCGCCGATCCCCATCTCTCCCCGAGCGCCTTCTCCCCTCGGCCTCCTCCTCGAGCGCCTCCTCCACCCCGCAACCATGCCCCGTCGCCCCTCCGGTCGCTGCGACCAGGAGCGCCGCCGCCCTCAACCCTCCTCGCCGTCGTCCATGGCCACGCCGCCAAGCGCCTCCCGTCGACCACCGGAGCCCGCCGCCGCTGCCGAATCAGGCTGCGTCGCGCGGGACCTCCTCTGCGCCCTTCTTCGCCTCCCTCCTCGTGCCAGGGAGAGGAGCTCCCTCTTCCTCGCCGTCCTTCGGCTCGTCATCGCTCCGGCGCCCGTTCCCAGCCCCGGCCGCCCTCTGCCTTGGACTCAGGTAGCAGCCATGCCCATGCTGCTGCCTTGCCTTGCTCGCGCCAGCCCCTTTTGCGATGCCTTGCTGCCAAGACCCGAGGCCTTTTGTGTTGCTCTGTTTGGATGCATCAAGTTCCTCTTCTACCTGTGTACGACTACGTGGATTCGCCAAGTACACCACCACCAAGTCCGCACGGGAGCCTGAACGACTACTTCCACGATGATGTGACAAGTACACCGACGTCGCGTGTACCACTACCGTCGACCTGAACATCTACGAAAACGTGTACGACTACCGTCGCCAAAGACACATGTACCACGAGCGGCAAGTTCAACTTCAAAACGTGAACGACTACTTCCACGACGTCCGTGAACCACTACTTCCACTACCGCCGCGAGAATGACTACTTCCACTACGACCCACGAGTACCACTTCTTCCCTCGACGACTCGAACCGCTCCGAAAACGCACGCTTCAAAGGTATAACCGCCGAGACGATGACTCGTGGACGAATGCATGTTGTCTGAAATGAACCGTATGTTTGCACCGTGCCCGTTTGCTTCATGCACATTCCTCCTCGTTTGCCATGCCGTCGACCCATGGGAACCCGGTAACCGGCATCACCCCACCATCTTTTGCATTTTCCTCACATCCGCACACTTGCTCTTTTGCACCGGTATCTCCCTGAGCTACCGGAACCGATATGTTGCCGTGCCACCATTTTCGGATTCGTCGCCGTGGCACCCTTTTCCTTTCTGCCATGGCGACAAATGCCTCGTATCATGCTTATGTCAACATTTTCATAAAATTGCATAAAAGTTGCATATGTCATCCGCATCATGATAACTGTTGGGGAACGTAGTAATTTCAAAAAATTTCCTACGCACACACAGGACCATGGTGATGGCATAGCAACGAGAGGGGAGAGTGTCTGTCCACGTACCCTCGTAGACCGAAAGCGGAAGCGTTATAACAACGCGATTGATGTAGTCGTACGTCTTCACGATCCGACCGATCCAAGCACCGAACGTACGGCACCTCCGAGTTCTGCACACGTTCAACTCGATGACGATCCCCGGGCTCCGATCCAGCAAAGCTCGGGGATGAGTTCCGTCAGCACGACGGCGTGGTGAAGATGATGATGCTCCACCGACGCAGGGCTTCGCTAAGCTCATGACGATATGACTTCTCCGCGCAGGGCTTCGCTTAAGCTCATGACGATATGACCGAAGTGGAATATGGTGGAGGGGGCACCGACACGGCTAAGGAACGATCCGTAGATCAACTTGTGTGTTCAGGGTGCCCCCTGCCTCAGATATAAAGGAGCAAGGGGTGCGGCCAGCCAAAAGGCGCTGAGGAGTCCTACTCCCACGGGAGTAGGACTCCCCCTTCCTAGTTGGAATAGGATTGGGGAGGGAAGAGGAAGAGGCGCGCCCCTCTCCTGTCCTATTCGGACTAGAGGGAGGGGGCGCACGGCCTGCCCTGGCGGCCCTTCCTCTTCTCCATATGCCCATCAAGGCCCATTGACCCCCGGGGTTCCGTAACCCCGGTGTTCCGTAACTTCCTGTTTTCATCCGAACCTTTCCAAGTCAAACATAGGCTTCCAATATATCAATCTTTATGTCTCGACCATTTCGAGACTCCTCGTCATGTCCGTGATCACATCCGGGACTCGAACAACCTTGGTACATCAAAACTTATAAACTCATAATGAACTGTCATCGAAGCGTTAAGCGTGCGGACCCTACGGGTTCGAGAACTATGTAGACATGACCTAGAACCATTCTCGGTCAATAACCAATAGCGGAACCTGGATGCCCATATTGGTTCCTACATATTCTACGAAGATCTTTATCGGTCAAACCGCATAACGATATCGTTGTTCCTTTTGTCATCGGTATGTTACTTACCCGAGATTCGATCGTCGGTATCCAATACCTAGTTCAATCTCGTTACCGTAAGTCTCTTTACTCGTTCCGTAATACATCATCTCACAACTAACTCAGTAGTTGTAATGCTTGCAAGGCTTATGTGATGTGTATTACCGAGAAGGCCCAGAGATACCTCTCCGACAATCGGAGTGACAAAACCTAATCTCAAATACGCCAACCCAACAAGTACCTTTGGAGACACTGTAGTACTCCTTTATAATCACCCGATTTACGTTGTGACGTTTGGTAGTACCCAAAGTGTTCCTCCGGTAAACGGGAGTTGCATAATCTCATAGTTACAGGAACATGTATAGGTCATGAAGAAAGCAATAGCAATATACTAAACGATCAAGTGCTAAGCTAACAGAATGGGTCATGTCAATCACATCATTCTCCTAATGAGGTGATCCCATTAATCAAATGACAACACATGTCTATGGTTAGGAAACACAACCATCTTTGATTAATGAGCTAGTCTAGTAGAGGCATACTAGTGACTATCTGTTTGTCTATGTATTCACACATGTATTATGTTTCCGGTTAATACAATTCTAGCATGAATAATAAACATTTATCATGATATAAGGAAATAAATAATAACTTTATTATTGCCTCTAGGGCATATTTCCTTCAATAACAACAACTAAAATGTTTAAAATTGTTGTTTGCGTTAAATTGCTAAATTACATATGGGGATTTTTCTGGAATTGGTGTTTGTTATTTCCGGCCTCATTTAAAACTTGCCTAAATAGGTAGATTAATTATGCTTCACCTGTTGCCATGTTTAATAACATTTAATATTATTGGGTCCATAACCGAGAGAGAAACTAAATAATTGATGTGGTGTTTCGTCAATATGCAACTCGTTGCATATTGAGCTCCATTCAACTTGTAGTTTTGTTTGTGCATATTGTCATGCCATGCTATTTAAACCGGACATGCATCATACTTGGTTGTGCATCATGCCATGTTTGTGCTTGTTGGTTTACCATGTTGTTTGTTTGTTTCCGGGTTGCTTCTCCCATTAGCTTCGGTTTCCTTCCGGAGTTGTGAGGATTCGTTCGACTACGTCCGTTTGTCTTCTTCATGGACACGTTCTTCTTCCTTATGGGTCTCGGGCAAGATGACCATACCCTCGAAATCACTTCTATCTTTGCTTGCTAGATGCTCGCTCTTTTGCTATGACTATGCTACGATGCCTATCACTTGCTTATCATGCCTCCCATATTGCCATGTCAAGCCCCTAACCATCCTTTCCTAGCAAACCGTTGTTTGGCTATGTTACCGCTTTGCTCAGCCCTCTTATAGCGTTGTTAGTTGCGGTGAAGATGAAGTTTTTCCTTGTTGGAACATGGAGATGTAGTTCCTTGTTGGAACATGTTTACTTGTTGGGATATCACAATATATCTTATTTAAATAATGCATCTATATACTTGGTAAAGGGTGGAAGGCTCGGCCTTATGCAGTGTTTTGTTCCACTCTTGCCGCCTAGTTTCCGTCATATCCGTATTATGTTCCCGGATTTTGCGTCCCTAACGCGGTTGGGTGATTTATGGGACCCCTTGACAGTTTGCTTTGAATAAGACTCCTCCAAAGAAGGCCCAACCTTGGTTTTACCATTTGACTACCTACCACATATACCCCTTCCCTTGGGTTCTGCAGACTCAAGGGTCATCTTTATTTTAGCCCCCGGGCGGTGCTCCTCGAGTGTTGGTCCGAACCGAGCAACCTCTGGGGCCACCACGGGAAACTCGAGGCTTGGTTTTACTCGTAGCTTGACTTATCCGGTGTGCCACGAGCGAGTACGTGCGACTCCTATCGGGATTTGTCGGCACATCGGGCGGCTTTGCTGGTCTTGTTTTATTACTGCCGAAATGTCTTGTAGCCGGGATTCCGAGACTGATCGGGTCTTCCCGGGGAGAAGGAATATCCTTCGTTGATCGCGAGAGCTTATCATGAGCTAAGTTGGGACACCCCTGCAGGGTATTATCTTTCGAAAGCCGTGCCCGCGGTTATGAGGCAGATGGGAATTTTTTAATGTCCGGTTGTAGAAAACCCGAAGTTGATCTTAATTAAAATACACCAACCGTGTGTGTAACCGTGATCGTCTCTTCTCGGCGGAGTCCGGGAAGTGAACACGGTGTTGGAGTTATGTTTGACGTAAGTATTTTCAGGATCACTTCTTGATCATAGTTGTTCGACCGTGCCTTGCTTCTCTTCTCGCTCTCTTTTGCGAATGTAGCCACCAGATATGCTAGTAAACTTGCTGCAGCTCCACCTCACTACCTTCTCCTACCCATAAGCTTAAATAGTCTTGATCTCGCGGGTGTGAGATTGCTGAGTCCCGTGACTCACAGATACTTCAAAACCAGTTTGCGGTGTCGATGAAACCGTGCAGGTGGCGCACCGAGCTCAAGGAGGAGCTTGATGAAGATCTTTTTCATTGTGTTATTTCGTTTGAGTTGATCGGTAGTGGAGCCAGTTGGGACGATCGGGATCTGTGTAGCATTTGGGGTAGTCTTCTTTTATTTTGGTTCCGTGAGTCGAACCTTGATTGTATCTGTATGATGTAATGCTTTACTCATGTATTTTGTGAAGTGGCGATTGTAAGCCAACTATGTATCTCTTTCCTTATGTATTACATGGGTTGTGTGAAGATTACCTCACTTGCGACATTGCTTTCAATGCGGTTATGCCTCTAAGTCGCATTGCTCGACACGTGGGAGATATAGCCGCATCGAGGCGTTACTAAGTTGGTATCGAGCCATCCCGACTTAGGAGCCCCTACTTGATTGTTTTTGGCGTTGTTGAGTCTAGAACAAAATGTTTTGAGTCTTAGGATTATATACCGAGAGTAGGATTCTTTTTACTCCTCGGTCCCTTAAATCGCTCTGGTGAGGTCTCCGACGTAGAAGTTTTGACTCTTCTCTCCTCAAATTTCACTAATTTTTTTTTAGGTTCACGCGGGTATCTTGGAATCGTTCCGATGGTTTTGTGACGAGAACATTGTTCTTGGTGCCTCCTGACATTTAGGGGTTGTGGCAGTGTCCCGGGGAGTTGAGCTCCGAGGTGTTGTCGTCACAATGTTATCGTTGCAGTTCTGGAATACCTGAGTTTTGCCGACATCGAAAATCTCTTTTATGCAGTTGTTGGTGAGATAACCTCGATAACCCAGTACTGGGGCGAGCTCGAGAGTATTGCCATAACTCGTATAACGGATGCTTTTCGAAGGTTGAGGTAAACAATTTCCGAAGTTTTCTTGGTTATGTGTTGAAGGATGGATACAGCTGGATCTAGGTATTGTTAGTTTGGGTGATATATTTTGTGTCCCCTATATCCCCAACACCTGATTGCATAACCAGAAAGTTTCGGGAGTTTATAGGTGGGTATTCAAGTAGCTCCTAGAATATTTTTCCGACAGATGCATGATATGAGATTGGGTAAATCTCTATCATATGTATTTGTTCCGGCTTATTCTGCAAGCCAAATCCTTTGTTTTTGTTCCGTTTTGTGGTATTCAAGTTGCTTCAATGCCAAGTGTTGATTCCATACCTTATTCTAGACGGTGTTCTCATATTTCTATGTGGATGCTAATCCTTCTTGTTCATCAAGGTCGTCTTTTCAATCCTTTCCAACCGACGTGCTTCTCTTCAAGTGGATCCGATCATTTCAACATCCGCAAGATCAATTCTAAGTTTTCTCAACGGTATCCATTCCATCTGCCCAAGTTGCCTTTGTTATCCCGCCCTCCCACCCCTTTTCTTCAAGGACTTAGATTTATTAATCAAGTATCCATTTTATTGAGTGAAGTTTCTTCATTCTTTTCCTTTAATGTTTTATCCAGTGATTTCTCATGAAGACGCTAAGGAAGTTTCAACCTTATCATTGTTCCATTCTAATTTTCTTCTCCAGTGGATTTAGTTCAAGATTTCGTTGTTGATCTTATCCCTTTTCCTCTTTTCACAGTGCTTTCTCATGCCAGTGCCCCCCTAATCATTCACCTCTCGTTATTCATTTGTTCCGGAGTGCTGAAGATATCTCTGAAGATTCGTGTTTCCACTCTGCATCAATTCTAGCTATTTCGAGGTCTTACCTTATTCAGCCATTTAATTCAACCGGCGCAATCTATCTTTTAAATCGTTCAACGGTGTTTCTTTTGAGTGGGCCCTAACCCACAGGTCTTTTCCCAGGATCTTACCTGACTCTTCTAATTTATCCGGAGCGATTCTCAAATTCTTTCAAAGTTTGACGTAAGAATGAATTATCATCAGTCAAATGTCTTTCTCCAAGATCTTTCAAATTCTTTTCCTCGTTGGCTCAATCTTTCTATTCTTCATTATTCCGGAGTGTCTCAATAATTCATGGTGGTTCTCATCGTCATTCTCAACATTTGAAGACCAAAGAAGAGTTTCTCTTAAATCTTGCTCCATTCTCTTCAAGATTCATGGCTCTAGCTTGATGCCATCCTATCATAATTGTTTTAGATTGTGAGAATTCTTTTCACCCATCCAGAGCAATTAAGAAATCTTTTCAGTTTGATTCTTCGGAGCCCATCATCTCAGAATTATTCATTCCAGCTTTCAGCTCTCGTTCTCCAAATCATACCAGTGCATCATTCAAGTATTATCTAATCACCTCGGGATCTCTGCGTTCACTTCTGTCAAGTATCTTTATTCTTTTTCTAATTCTTCCCGGTGTTTCTTTATCTTTTCTTCGTTCATTTTAAATTCTTACGGTGGTTTGTTCAAGATTCCTTTTTCTATGTCCTCATATTAATGCATTCGTTGTTTCAATCCTACCGGTGGTTCGTTGAAGTCCTTTCCAAGTTGAGCAATATCTCTTTTCAATCCTTTCTACGAGAATAAGTAGTATGCCAAATCCGCTGCTTGTCATCAATCTAAATTGGTGAAGGATACGCATAACATAATTCTTGTTCTTGTTTCATCCAAGTGATTGATTCATTCTTCCGGAGTTTGTAATGGTATCAATTTCTCAGTTCTAAGTTGTTCATCTCTTCTTTCCGGAGTTTGTTCATCTTATCACATTCTCGGTCCGAGATGCTTCATATTTTCTTTCCGGAGTTCCAAGTTTTCTCGGTTATATCATTTCAAAGCTTCATCTTATCACTGCAAGGCTTCACCTTGTGTTTTCAACTTCTCTTTCTTTCTATCATCCTTTTTACCGGAGTTCTTCATGGAGTTTCTTCATGGTGGTTCATCAAGGATTTAATTCATTCTCGTAGTGTTCTCAAGATTCTTGTTGGAAGAGCTCAAATATTCTTCTTCATGCATTCCAAAGTGCAATTCTTTCTACCTTTTGAGGTGGTCTTATGTCATTCTTGACAATTTCGCTTCGTGTTTCATGATTCACAAGTTGTTAAGAATGAGATATTTAAACCCATCATTTCTCTTCGTTCACGAGATCTTTTCAACCCAACAATTTATCGTTGGTGTTATCTTGGGTCATATTTCACCTAAAGCCTTCCCTAAGGAATGTTGCTATTGTGGTGCTTATCAATGATCCAAGTTTTCTCCTATTCTCTCGGCGAATCAAGTTTTCATCTCCGTGTTGCTCTCAAGCAATCAATTGTTTTTCGTAGTGGCATGTATTCACCTGTAAGTTTTGAGTTGTTTCCATAAGCCCACTACAAGTTTATTATTTTCATTGTTGATTTTTCAACAACTCCGTTCTAGCCTTCCTCGTAAGGATGTTTCTTTCAAATTCATTTGTGGTAGAAGTTGTCATTTTCTTCTCCGTCCCTTTATCCCAACAATCTAGATTCTATTCTTTCGTTCCGAAGGCATTGTGATGTTGCTCTCTTCGACCCATCATCTTGTTTTGTCAAGATCATGTCCTTTTCCTTGCTTATCGATTTAACTGGAGTGTTGTGTCTATCGTTCCTCTTTTAACCGAAGTCTCATCCAGGTGCTTTTATTTTGCCAAGTCCATGATTCTAATTCCTTCCATTTTTAGTTGGAGTGCTGCCAAAATTATATCATTCTTATTCATTCTTATCTCGTTTCAACCAGAGTGGTTCCAATTCCTTCTTGTCCATTGTACTCGTCATTCATAGCTTTGCAACCCCCAAGGTTCACATGGTGTTCCTTGTTTCTATTTTCTACTGGAATGCTCTCAATTTCATTCAACTCTATTGTGTTATTCTTTCAAGTTTTCAACCTCTCGAGGTTCGTTGGTTTCACTCTTTTGTCGAAGAAGCAACTTAGTTTTACCTCTTCTCTTCCTCTTCCGTTTCTCTCCGGCGCCATCCTAGATCTCGGGACAAGATCCTCTTGTAGTGGTGGAGTGTTGTAACGCCCCAAGACCGGAGCTTCAGATGCCTTCCAGGGGTTCCGAGATTCGTTGTGTGATTTTGTTTCGTTCGTGCATTCATCTATGCATCATGTGCATTGCATTACGTCATCATGCCATCATATCATTAATTTTAAAAACTCAACTAAATAAATTGTATGGATCTTCGATCCATTTAAATCGAGGGAAGGGTGACTTCTCTTTATAACATACCCTCCCGATATTTAGGGAGATATTATAAAATATTCCATTGTTTTGGAATCACCCATGAACCCACTTGCATATTAAATACCTTGGCCTATTCTTCTTCGAGTTTTGGCTCTCTAACCTTGCCAATAATTCTTTTGCCATTTTCCGGAGCTCCATCAAAAATCCGAACATTTTTTGGACCTTCCCAAACCCGCACTTCCATTCAAATCATTTGAATTTAAATTCAAATGAGTTTGAATTTAAATCTTGCAATCTTGGCCATTCCTATTTTCTTGGATCAAGCTCATTTTTGTGAGCCCGGGAAAATTATCTGCATGCCAAAGTCATTTCTCTAACCTTTCTCCTTTCCCTCTTTTCCTTCTTCCTATTATTTTCTGCTTTGGAAAATAAAAGAGAGAGGAAGAAGCCTTGCAGCCAGCCGGCCTCTTAGGCCCGGCCAACCTAGCCGGCCCAGCCAGCCCACCTAACCCCCCTAACCCTAGCTCTAACCGATCCAGCCCCCACGCAGCTCTGCTCGATCCCTTCTCCTCCCCTCGTTCCTCCTCCAGCACCGCAGCGCACACGCATCGCTCAAACCCTGCGCTCGATCCCATCTCCCTCGCTCTCTCCCTCGATGCCGCATCCAGCCAGGGAGAGAAGATCCTCCCGCGCAGCGCCGATCCCCATCTCTCCCCGAGCGCCTTCTCCCCTCGGCCTCCTCCTCGAGCGCCTCCTCCACCCCGCAACCATGCCCCGTCGCCCCTCCGGTCGCTGCGACCAGGAGCGCCGCCGCCCTCAACCCACCTCGCCGTCGTCCATGGCCACGCCGCCTTCGCGCCTCCCCGTCGACCACCGGAGCCCACCGCCGCTGCCGAATCAAGCTGCGCTTCGCCGGGGACCTCCTCTGCACCCCTTCTCGCCTCCCTCCTCGTGCCAGGGAGAGGAGCTCCCTCTTCCTCGCCGTCCTTCGGCTCGTCATCGCTCCGGCGCCCGTTCCCAGCCCGGCCGCCGCCGCCTTGGACTCGGTAGCAGCCATGCCCATGCTGCTGCCTTGCCTTCTTCGCGCCAGCCCTTTGGCGATGCCTTGCTGCCAAGACCCGAGGCCTTTTGTGTTGCTCCGTTTGGATGCATCAAGTTCCTCTTCTACTGTATGCGACTCGTGGATTCGCCAAGTACACCACCACCAAGTCCGCACGGGAGCCCGAACGACTACTTCCACGATGATGCGACAAGTACACCGACGTCGCGTGTACCACTACCGTCGACCTGAACATCTACGAAAACGTGTACGACTACCGTCGCCAAAGACCCATGTACCACGAGCGGCAAGTTCAACTTCAAAACATGAACGACTACTTCCACGACGTCCGTGAACCACTACTTCCACTACCGCCGCGAGAATGACTACTTCCACTACGACCCACGAGTACCACTTCTTCCCTCGACGACTCGAACCGCTCCGAAAACGCACGCTTCAAAGGTATAACCGCCGAGACGATGACTCGTGGACGAATGCATGTTGTCTGAAATGAACCGTATGTTTGCACCGTGCCCGTTTGCTTCATGCACATTCCTCCTCATTTGCCATGCCGTCGACCCATGGGAACCCGGTGACCGGGATCACCCCACCATCTTTTACATGTTCCTCACATCCGCACACTTGCTCTTTTGCACCGGTATCTCCCTGAGCTACCGGAACCGATATGTTGCCATGGCACCATTTTCGGATTCGTCGCCGTGGCACCCTTTTCCTTTCTGCCATGGCGACAAATGCCTCGTATCATGCTTATGTCAACATTTTCATAAAATTGCATAAAACTTGCATATGTCATCCGCATCATGATAAAAACAATTAAAATGTTTAAAATTGTTGTTTACGTTAAATTGCTAAATTACATATGGGGATTTTTCTGGAATTGGTGTTTGTTATTTCCGGCCTCATTTAAAACTTGCCTAAATAGGTAGATTAATTATGCTTCACCTGTTGCCATGTTTAATAACATTTAATATTATTGGGTCCATAACCGAGAGAGAAACTAAATAATTGATGTGGTGTTTCGTCAATATGCAACTCGTTGCATATTGAGCTCCATTCAACTTGTAGTTTTGTTTGTGCATATTGTCATGCCATGCTATTTAAACCGGACATGCATCATACTTGGTTGTGCATCATGCCATGTTTGTGCTTGTTGGTTTACCATGTTGTTTGTTTGTTTCCGGGTTGCTTCTCCCATTAGCTTCGGTTTCCTTCCGGAGTTGTGAGGATTCGTTCGACTACGTCCGTTTGTCTTCTTCATGGACACGTTCTTCTTCCTTGCAGGGTCTCAGGCAAGATGACCATACCCTCGAAATCACTTCTATCTTTGCTTGCTAGATGCTCGCTCTTTTGCTATGCCTATGCTACGATGCCTATCACTTGCTTATCATGCCTCCCATATTGCCATGTCAAGCCCCTAACCATCCTTTCCTAGCAAACCGTTGTTTGGCTATGTTACCGCTTTGCTCAGCCCCTCTTATAGCGTTGTTAGTTGCAGGTGAAGATGAAGTTTTTTCCTTGTTGGAACATGGAGATGTAGTTCCTTGTTGGAACATGTTTACTTGTTGGGATATCACAATATATCTTATTCAAATAATGCATCTATATACTTGGTAAAGGGTGGAAGGCTCGGCCTTATGCCTGGTGTTTTGTTCCACTCTTGCCGCCCTAGTTTCCGTCATATCCGTATTATGTTCCTGGATTTTGCGTCCCTAACGCGGTTGGGTGATTTATGGGACCCCCTTGACAGTTTGCTTTGAATAAGACTCCTCCAGCAAGGCCCAACCTTGGTTTTACCATTTGACTACCTACCACATATACCCCTTCCCTTGGGTTCTGCAGACTCAAGGGTCATCTTTATTTTAGCCCCCGGGCGGTGCTCCTCAGTGTTGGTCGAACCGAGCAACTGTGGGGCCACTACGGGAAACTCGAGGCTTGGTTTTACTCGTAGCTTGACTTATCCGGTGTGCCACGAGCGAGGTACGTGCGACTCCTATCGGGATTTGTCGGCACATCGGGCGGCTTTGCTGGTCTTGTTTTATTCTTGCCGAAATGTCTTGTAGCCGGATTCGAGACTGATCGGGTCTTCCGGGAGATGGAATATCCTTCGTTGATCGCGAGAGCTTATCATGGGCTAAGTTGGGACACCCTGCAGGTATTATCTTTCAAAGCCGTGACCGCGGTTATGAGGCAGATGGGAATTTGTTAATGTCGGTTGTAGAAAACCGAAGTTGATCTTAATTAAAATACACCAACCGTGTGTGTAACCGTGATCGTCTCTTCTCGGCGGAGTCCGGGAAGTGAACACGGTGTTGGAGTTATGTTTGACGTAAGTAGTTTCAGGATCACTTCTTGATCATAGTTGTTCGACCGTGCCTTGCTTCTCTTCTCGCTCTCTTTTGCGAATGTAGCCACCAGATATGCTAGTCGCTTGCTGCAGCTCCACCTCACTACCTTCTCCTACCCATAAGCTTAAATAGTCTTGATCTCGCGGGTGTGAGATTGCTGAGTCCCCGTGACTCACAGATACTTCCAAAACCAGTTTGCAGGTGCCGATGAAACCGTGCAGGTTTAACCGAGCTCAAGGAGGAGCTCGATGAAGATCTTGTTCATTGTGTTGTTTCGTTTGAGCTTGATCAATAGTGGAGCCCAGTTGGGACGATCGGGGATCTGTGTAGCATTTGGGGTAGTCTTCTTTTCTTTTGGTTCCGTAGTCGGACCTTGATTGTATCTGTATGATGTAGTGCTTTACTCATGTATTGTGTGAAGTGGCGATTGTAAGCCAACTATGTATCTCTTTCCCTTATGTATTACATGGGTTGTGTGAAGATTACCTCACTTGCGACATTGATTTCAATGCGGTTATGCCTCTAAGTCGTGCTTCGACACGTGGGAGATATAGCCGCATCGAGGGCGTTACATCTTCTTCCCCTTCGTCATCTTCAAGGCAGCGACGTTCAGGCCACAAGTCTTCGGAGCGCCCAAGCGATGCAAGAGCAAGTCGTCCACGTCCACATCTCCATGGCGACCATCATCACGTTCATGATCCACATCGTCATGAAGGGCAAGTCACCTCCAAGCATCATGTGCACAACGACGACGAACAACATCTCCTACGAGCTCAAGCACGACAATGACATCATCAACATGAAGATGCTCCACAAGCGCAAGTGCACAAGTCCCAACAAGCCCTACTTCACGCCAAGTCCAAGCTTCAAGAGCACAAAAGAAGACCGCGAGACGACCACCACCAAGACGACGCTACGGCTACATCAACCACTTCGGCATCTTCGCCAAGTGTTCTCAAGGCATCTTCGCCTCTGGACATACGGCATCTTCGGCTACTTCCCGTGAGTTTGCCTACATCGACAACTTCAACAACAAGGCGACCACCTACGAGCGAGGGCGACACTTCCATCTTCGGAAGCCCCTCAAGGAAGATGGCCGAGCATGGGACATTCCCTTCGGTCATGGAGACGAGCCACGAGGTGCCACATCATATGGGCCTCCAACAACAAGGCGGTGACAAGAAGGTTGAGCATGGGACTATCCCTTCAACCAAAGGCGACGATAGTAGTTGAGCATGGAGAAATTTGCACCAACATCTCTCCGACACCCACATATCATGAGATGACCCAATTGCCATGTGAGGAGAGCAACCAACACATGCGTGAGATGAGTGATTCCACCATATATGACATTGAGTGCATTTCTTATGAGAGGATGAGTGTGACCACCACTAGCCCCACACATGATAGCATGCCACACATCCTATGTGAGGTTGAGCGCCATTTTAGTGACTCCACCAACCATACGAGTGAGAGCATCCAAGAGGGAGTGAGTGAGCCACAACACCTAGTGAGTGAGGTAGTTGACACGACACATGAGGCCACTATGATTTCTAACGACTTACACTCTACTCCTAGTGTGTTTTCTCCTTTGGTGCTAGGTCTCCTACATGACGACACGTCTACCATTGATGAGTCCATTCCTCCATTGGAGACGACGATGGCCATGATGGACGATGATGCACCCCCACATGGTTCCATGAAGATGAAGATGACAACGAGACGATCTTCGACACCTCACCTAAAACACATGAGCGACGCTCCAAAGGTAACATAGGTGATGGTGCTTGAGGGAGTCCCGGATTAGGGGGTGTCCGGATAGCTTAACTATCACCATTGGCCGGACTCCTGGACTATGAAGATACAAGATTGAAGACTTCGTCCCGTGTCCGGATGGGCTTTCCTTGGCGTGGAAGGCAAGCTTGGCGATACGGATATGTAGATCTCCTACCATTGTAACCGACTCTGTGTAACCCTAACCTGTCCGGTGTCTATACAAACCGGAGGGTTTTAGTCCGTAGGACGAACAACAATCATACCATAGGCTAGCTTCTATGGTTTAGCCTCCTTGATCTCGTGGTAGATCTACTCTTGTACTACCCATATCATCAATATTAATCAAGCAGGAGTAGGGTATTACCTCCATCGAGAGGGCCCGAACCTGGGTAAAACATCGTGTCCCTTGTCTCCTGTTACCATCCGCCTAGACGCACGATTTGGGACCCCCTACCGAGATCCGCCGGTTTGACACCGACATTGGTGCTTTCATTGAGAGTTCCTCTGTGTCGTCACCGTCAGGAAGGATGCCTCATCTCGTCTTTAAAGACGATACTATCGCCAAAGAAGCCTTGGCCACTTGTCAGACTCTTCGGCTAGGTGGTTTTCTCATGACCGCCAGTTCGGCCGCCGCGCCGATGATGACTTCTCGAGCCATCGAAACCAATTTTCATGTTAATTCGGAACTTGCCGAACAGTTAGATCCGATCGAGCTCTCCTCCGTAAACGAGCTCTTGGATCGCATCACCGCCCTGGGAGTCGCCACAGACTACGACAGGATCGGGCATAAAACCGATCTGAGAGAGATCAACTCTCCCCAGGCTACCCATCATGTTGTTGTGATAGAGGAGCAATGCGGCGATTCTTCTTCAACCTTAAGGACTAGCTACGTCCGGATTCCCGATCCCTCCATGCCGGATTCCCGCAGAGGGACGGATGTCGATCAAGCCCTGAACTTAAAGTCAGGCGGCGGGTCGGATTCATTGGATAGCACTCAAAAATCCAAACTTCCGAGTTCGGAAACTTCTCGGCCCCTGAGTCCTAAATTGGACAGGGTTCCGGATCTAGTTCCACCCGCCCACCCAAACATAAGCGATCTATCCTGAATTGGCAAGAGCCCGCTGAAACAAATTACATCATTCTTGGGCGATTCCTCCTGGTTATGGACAGGATAAAGGACTGCCGAGAGGAGGACGTAATCTCACTTTTGCAATAATTGCACGGACAAGGAATCCTAAACACCATAAGTCGTCACGAAATTACACGCTTTGCCGACTTGGTGACCATAGTACAAAAATCTTGTCGATGGAGAGTGCTTGGAAAACCGAATGTAAATTTTGGGATAATCCGCCCGAATACATCCCTAGTCCGAAATAAAAGGGTGCATCATCACCAAGCACCTGGGTTAAACACCAAAAACCAAAACCCCTAAAAGTACGGAACCGTCTTGGAGGGTTGGCTAAGCGGGCCTGCAAAATTCATAGCACGAGGGCGCCACTCCAACTCATAGCCTTCGAGCATGTTGGATACTACGGCGGTGGCCAAAAGTGGCGAAGAGCTTCTAGCTTCGAATCCCAGCCAAAGAACACCAAGACGGTGTTAACAGTCTTCAAGACTTTCGCATCAAATAACATGCGAAGCGAACACTCCATAACCTTGCGAAGTCTACCAAGTAGCAACAATAAATCCATGGAGGACACGGCTATTACCTTTAATGCCGTGATTGAACCCAAATTCGAACAGCCCGAGCACCACCGCATTGGTCCTCGGTCCAATAGTGGACGGCTTTCGCCTTACTAAGGTACTCATGGATGGCGGCAGCGGACTAAACCTCATCTATGAGGAAACCCTCCGAAAAATGGAAATAGACTGGAACCGCATTGAGCGAAGCAGCACAACCTTTAGAGGAATAATCCCTAGCCGGGAAGCATGCTGCACAGGAAAAATCACACTGGACGTAGTGCTCGGCTCGCCGGACAATTAGAGGTCCGAGGAGGTCACATTTCAAGTGGCCCCATTCAACAACGGATATCACGCTTTATTAGGGCGAGAGGCATTCACAATTTTTCAAGCTATACCCCATTATGGGTACATGAAGCTTAAAATGCCCAGACCTAACGGAATCATCACTCTCGCTAGTGATCCGAACGTAGCACTCCGCGCCGAAAACAATACAGCCGCACTAGCCCTCGAGGCACTATCTGAAGCCCTAGCGGTCGAGGAACTCACTGCGATGCGCTCCACGGTGAACAGGGATGATGTAATACTTGATAAAAGATCCAAGTCCACCTCTTTTAAACGAGCGGATGAAATAGTCAAATTCCAAGTCCACCCAACGGACCCTGCAAAGATAGCCTCCATTGGGGCACAATTAAACCCTGATGTAGGCGCCAGACTGCGAGAATTTCTACGAGAAAATCGGGACATTTTGCTGGCACCCTTGGACATGCCGGGAATCCCGTCGGCTGGCCGAGCACAGCCTAAATATCCTAAAAGGATTCAAGCCAGTCAAACAGGCTCTTGGCTTTTTGAACCCAAGAGACAGGCCATGGGAGAGGAGCTAGCCAAACTTCTGGAAGCCGGATTCATCAGAGATATAAAACAGCCGGACTGGCTAGCAAACCTGGTGATGGTACCGAAGAAGGACGAATCCTGGCGCCTATGTGTTGATTTCAAAGACCTTAATAAGGCTTGCCCAAATGATCCCTTCCCCCTCCCTCGAATTGATCAAATTATCGACGCTAAAGCAGGACACGACTCATTGTGCTTCCTCGATGCGTACTCCGGCTACCACCAAATCAAGATGGCGGAGCCAGACCAAGCTACAACAACATTCATCACTCCATACGGCCCATTCTGCTTCAACGCAATGCCCTTCAGGCTCAAAAACGCTGGCGAACATATCAGCGCATGATTCAGACATGTCTGGCAAACCAGATCGGCAAAACAGTGGAAGCATATGTAGATGACGTGGTCGTCAAAACCAAGCATGTCAAAACTCTAGTAAACGACTTGAGGCTCACATTCGACAATCTTCGAAAATATGACATCAAGCTCAATCCGGAAAAATGCGTCTTCGGCGTTCCAGCCGGAAAGCTCCTGGGCTTCATTGTGTCCGGTAGAGGAATTGAAGCAAACCCAGCCAAGATCCGAGCTCTGTCACAATTGGATATTCCAAAAGACCTCAAACAAATACAAAAATTGACTGGATGCGTAGCGGCTCTAAGCCGCTTTATTTCCTGTTTGGGAGAAAAGGCGTTACCCCTTTACCGCCTCCTCCGCCGCACCGAACACTTCGAGTGGACGGATGCTGCCACGGCCGGACTCGAAGAGATAAAAGACATATTGGCAACAAATCCGGTCCTGGCTGCGCCCAACATGGGCGAACCAATGCTATTATATATCGCCGCAACACATCAAGTTGTCAGCGCGGTGCTCGTTGTCGAACGAGAAACGGACAGACACCGGTTCCCTCTTCAAAGACCGGTTTATTACGTGTCCACTATCCTCACTCCATGCAAGTACCGGTACCCACATTATCAAAAGATAGCATACGCGGTGTTCATGGCATCCAGGAAGCTGCGACACTACTTTCAAGAGTGTTCGATAACAGTAGCCTCCGAAATACCTCTTAACGACATTATAAACAACCGCGACGCGACAGGCCGGATTGCTAAATGGGCCATAGAGCTCCTTCCATTCGACATAACCTATAAGCCACGACGAGCTATCAAGTCACAGGTTTTGGCTGACTTCGTGGCCGAATGGACCGAAGCCGAACTCCCTAAAGAGTACGGCGCATACTCCAATTGGATTATGCACTTTGACGGCTCCAAAATGTTGGCGGCACGGGGCTGGCGTCGTCCGACGTCCCCAACCGGGACACAGTCCAATCGTCCTTGAGATAATGTATACGGACTCCAACAACGCAGCCAAATACGAGGCCCTCCTGCACGGCCTCCGGATGGCAGTCTCCATGGGCATTAAACGCCTAGAGGTGCGCGGGGATTCGAACCTCGCGATATCTCAAATAAGCGAATACTTTGATGCCAAAGATCCAAAAATGGCAGCATACCGCAATGCGGTCCTAAAAATGTCAGCATGGTTCAAAGGGCTCGAATTTCATCATATAACCCGGGATAACAACCAGGCGGCGGACATATTGGCACGCATCGGTGCAAAACGCGATGCCGTCCCGCCCAACATCTTTCTGGAACAGCTGTTCAAGCCATCCGTACTATGGGAAGGGGAGTCCGACAATAACAATCCGGACCCAACCGCACTGCCTGACGCCGAACACTCTGACACAATCGGAGGCTCTGCCACCGAGATAACACCCTCCGTCCACGAAATAATGGCGGTTATCGCCCCGTGGACGGAACCATTCCTAGCCTACCTAACTAGGCAGGAACTTCCCGAAGACCAAAATGAGGCTCGCTGCATAGTACGGCGATCTAAAGCCTATAAAGTCCATGAGGGAGAGCTTTATAAGAAAAGCACAACAGGAGCCCTTCAAAGGTGTATCTCCGAAGAAGAAGGGCGAAACCTCCTGGCTGAAATTCATGCCGGACTGGGTGAGCACCACGACGCAGCCCGGGCCCTTGTAGGCAAGGCCTTCCCTACAGGATTTTAATGGCCGACGGCCCGGGCAGATGTGCAGGATTTAGTCCAATGATGCGTGGTTGCCAACTTTTTGCTAACCAAAGCCACATGCCATCCACCGCCCTCAAAACTATACCCATCACCTGGCCGTTCGCGGTCTGGGGGCTTGACATGGTTGGACCCCTTAAGGGGGGAACCCACAAGCAAAAATACCTATTGGTCATGGTGGATAAATTCACCAAATGGATAGAGGCCAAACCCGTTCAAACAGCCGAATCCGGACCGGTGATAGACTTCATATCAGGGGTAGTTCACTGTTACGGTGTCCCCCACAGTATCATCACTGATAACGGCACCAACTTCACGACCGATGAGGTCAAATTATGGTGCAAAAACATGGGCATCAAGCTCGATTACGCCTCAGTCTATCACCCTCAAACCAACGGTCAAGTCGAGCGAGCAAACGGTCTAATCATGAGCGGCATTAAACCCAGACTAGTGCGGTCCCTCAAGGAATCTAACACGCACTGGGTTGAGGAGCTCGACTCCGTACTCTGGGGGCTGCGGACCACGCCAAATCGTATTACCGGATTCACACCATTTTTTATGGTCTACGGTGCAGAGGCAGTCTTGCCCTGCGACATAATACATGACTCACCTCGCGTGCACATGTATGAAGAAAGAGAAGCCGAGCTTGATCGGCAGGACAGTTTGGACGCATTGAAGGAGGAGCGCGATGTGGCAAAAGCTCTTTCCGCATTCTATCAACAGCAGGCTCGAAGATATCAAAGCAGGGAAGTACGGGCCAAAGCTTATAACGTTGGCGAACTAGTTCTACGCTGCCGGACAAGAAAAAGGACAAACTCAAGCCCAAATGGGAAGGTCCCTTCATCATCGACCAGGTCCCGACGGCGGAGCATACCGTCTGCAAACGCATCGGATAACCGACTCGAGCCGAACCCATGGAGCGCAACCCGTCTACGAAGATTCTACGCCTAAGCGCCGGACTCCAAGTTCGTCTCCTTCCTCCGTCCACACTTTCTATTTTTGCTGTCTTTTATTTCTCTCCTTCCTCCTCCTTCTTCCTGAAGCCTTTAGAGGCTCGCTTGCGCTTTGCTCAAGACATATTTGACGCGCTGTCTGCGCTCATTATACTGGGGCTTCTTTACCGAAGCTTATTTATACTGGGCTTCATGCCCAACACATGCGTCAAACTTCCGCATGTACCTTTTATTCACCATTATATGCATCGATATGACTTAAGTTTTGGCCAAGCTGGGTTGCTCTGGCTCTGTGCTTACCCCTCGTTCCCGATTGTTCGGCTAGGTGGTAAAGGAGCACCTCTGTGATTATTCTTGCCGGGTCGGCGGATGTGTACCTCAGATTGGGTGAAGCCAAAGCTAGCGTTCTTAAGGGAATATTCGGTCGGTGAACTGAAAGATGATTTTTAACTATTTACCCATCTGCCCCGGATGATTTTCTGCTTTCCTAGCAGTTTTGACATGCACTTTAGGGCATGCATCCCAAATAAAGGAACCCTTAACGGAACTATTCTCCTGGAAGATGTTTCTTACTATCCATGTAATATAACATAACTAGTTGGGCACTTGTCTGATACAGAAATCATGACCCCCACGCCTTGTCTCCATGCATACCCCGGTTCTTATATAACCACGAAGGTATTCGGAGACACTCCGGACTATCGGGTCCTGAGGTCGAAGCGAAAAGGTCCGCTATGACAAACGATCTACAATCCGGCTAGAAGACATTTTTCATGTCATATTTAATTACATAGTCAACTCGACTCATTGTATTCCTCCTCAATGCCATCTAATAGGCTATCTAATTTACAATCTTGCTGGGAATACTTGGCTGCCAATTCTACTTGGCCGTACACTAAGCTTACAGGGATCTCCTTCCCATCAGGCCCCACAGGTCCGACCTCGGCCATGTAGTTTGGGTCTGCCTTCGTGTACAGCGTCTTTACCATGGCCCAGACCTCCTGGCGCCTTGACGGCAGGCCGATATCTTCCATAATCGAAGCGCGCCGTGCTCCTTGAAGCCGCTCTGCCAGCTCCCCAATGCCTTGGGCGGGGAGATAGATAGCCACAAGGCCTGGCCGACGCCTTTCATCACCTGCCGAACTTCGTTCGTGCAGGTGCCGACTGATTCGGGAAGAAGATCACCCAAAGAACTGGGCATCTCCTCCTCAGGACGACCTGTGAGCAAACCTACATACATGTTTATGTTAGTCACCTTCCTCGCCGAACTCTTTCAAAGTTCGCTCAAGCACTTACTGAAAATGCCGCGACGAAGCCGTCGATTCTCCTTTACGGAGTCAGACAACTGGGCACGAACATCCTTTAGTTCCTCACCCAGTTTGGTGTTGGCATCTTGGAGGTTATTTTTCTCCTGCCGCACCCTCGTAAGCACGTTCTCGCCAGCTTTTAGCTGGCGCAAGAGCTGTCGCTTGTCCGGAACTAGTCCAGTGCCATCTCCAATATTTTTGTCAGATTTACACACCCGCCGCACTTCATAAACTATTTATCTTTTGAAGCATATATTACCAGAGGGGGTCTCGGTGGTTCCCCCTGTAGCGGCTAGTGCGGCCTCAAGTTGGGCCTTGCATTCTTCAAGCTCCTGGGACAGTCGAGCATTCTTTTTTGTAAGATCCTGCATAACAAATGATCCTTAAATCAGTTATTCTAACCATTTTAAGTCTCGGGGGCTACTGGCATATATAACTATCAGATTTTTCTCACCCGTATGTCCCTTACATACTACTCTGTGGCTCTGGCTAGACCATCTTGAGCGGCACGGAGGTGCGCATCTCCCGAATTGAAGGCATTCAATGCCTCTTGGGAGAAACATGCGTCACGAAGAACTGTCCGGCGGCGCCTGTGATTCATTGCGCTCTCCACCTCGGAGTTGGTGGCGGACAATCTGTCGGCATCCTCTGTCGGAGGAACATCCGACGCACGCCTCGTGCTCGCTTCCGCTTTTTGACCCGGCTTTGGAGCCTGGCTGGCGGAGGTTCGATTGGTAACCTCTCCGGACTCAGTCCGGCGAGCGCTCTTTTTCCTGAAAAGAGCATCAGCGTTAATACGCCTTCCAGGAATCAGTCCTGGGAACATGGTGACACGCCATACCGTTGCGGCGGAGTTTCGGTCCAGACCGCACTTCTTTTTAGCCTACGGGGCCGTACTGCCCCTTGTTGGCCAGCCGCCGCGGGCTCGGCCTCCTGCCTCGGAGGCACCACCTGCGAAACACCATTGATATACGGTGATCAAGAAATAAGCACGGTTGGGTCATTATCAGAGTATTGGGACCTCGGTCTCTGTTACCTGTGAGGCTGGAAGTATTCCGGGGTAATCGGCCGTAATGGCAACCAAAGCATTGTCGATGCTAAGTTGGTGGAACACCCCATCGATCAACTCCACCTTTATATCCGGATCCTCTTGGAGGCGGATCGAGGGACCGTTCGGATCCTCGGGTTGTGGGGCGGGCTGTGTATCTTCTCCACAGTCCGGCGCAGTTCCTGCGCAGAAACCATGAAATGAGATATTTAACCACAGGAACATGGATCGGACAGGCCACAAAGATGTTTTCTTACCCAACTTCGAGGATTATTCGAAGAAAACTCCCTCGGTGGATTGACGCGGAGGAAATCCTCCTCCTCCCCTTTATACATGGCAGACAAGGTCTTCACCAGTTCGGTGACCGATCCCGGCCCTTTGCGGCCATGGCGGGTGGCATCGTCCTCCCCGTTGAAGTCCCACATGGGGTGGCCCATATATTGGAGCGGCTGCACTCCCCTCATAATGCAAATTGCCATGACTCCAATCATGGTCAATCCGCCATGAGCCAGTAATCTTATTCGACTCATCAAGTAAAGGACATCCCGGTCATTTTCCCTCTGGGGGCTCCGAGGGCGCCAGCTTAGGCGCTTCTTTAGAGGAGCATTGCTAAACTCCGGAAGGCCGATCCGAACAGGATCCGCAGCGGGACGTCCTCCATGTAAAACCATTCGAAGGCCAGTCTTGGACGCCTTCTTCGGGTTCCGGATAGATATCGGTCCGGCGATGCGCCATGGCTCCGCCCACTTGATATATTGACCCCTCATGAGAGCGGGGTACTAGGCAGAATAATCTCTTCCACACAGCGAAATGAGCCTCGACGCCCAGAACAGATCGCAAAGGGCCACGAAGCCCGCGATGTGCAAAATGGAGGCAGGCGTGGGTGGTGCAACTGGAGGCCGTAGAACTCCAAGAGCCCCGGAGAAACGGATGGATTGGAAATCCGAGTCCTCTTACTAGATAAGAGACGAAGCATACCCGCTCTCCTTTAGAGGGATCGGGGACACTCTCCGCTTGCTTTCCGCCCTTGTAGGTGGCAAGTCCGGCTCGGACCGGAACCATGAAGGTCGGGGGAAGAAATCCCTTGGTTTGGAGTATAACTAGCTCGCTATGCGGGACTGAGCATCGCTCCCAATTTCCAGGCTGAGGGCTGGGAGCGCGAGAGGAGGAGCCGCGTCGACTGTCCATGATGGAATGGGCTTTGGTCAGAGGCGCTCCGATGAAAGCTCGCGAAGGGGAGATGGTGTGATTCAGATCTAGATCCTCGCCCCTTTTATAGGCAGCTCATTTCGCAGCTAGGGGGGTAAGTGTAAAAATACCCTAGCTTTTCGCATTCATTCAAACACGTGGAAGATGGCCATTATTGGGCGTAGAAGCCAAGGAGCGCAGCATTTATCAGAAGCAGGACACTATTCGACAAGTATATGGAATTTGGAGAAGAACCCGCCTCGCAATGCCGAAGAAAATCAACGCGCCGGACTCATCGTCATTGAAGCCTGGTTCGGGGGCTACTGAGGGAGTCCCGGATTAGGGGGTGTCCGGATAGCCGAACTATCACCGTTGGCCGGACTCCTGGACTATGAAGATACAAGATTGAAGACTTCGTCCCATGTCTGGATGGGACTTTCCTTGGCGTGGAAGGCAAGCTTGGCAATACGGACATGTAGATCTCCTACCATTGTAACCGACTCTGTGTAACCCTAACCTGTCCGGTGTCTATATAAACCGGAGGTTTTTAGTCCGTAGGACGAACAACAATCATACCATAGGCTAACTTCTAGGGTTTAGCCTCCTTGATCTCGTGGTAGATCTACTCTTGTACTATCCATATCATCAAAATTAATCAAGCAGGAGTAGGGTATTACCTCCATCGAGAGGGCCCGAACCTGGGTAAAAACATCGTGCCCCTTGTCTCCTGTTACCATCCGCCTAGACGCACAGTTCGGGACCCCCTACCCGAGATCCGCCGGTTTTGACACCGACAGTGCTTCTCTTGTCCCACTAGTGGACTCTCTTGACATCGATTGCTCCCATGATGTTGACCCAACTATTACCATGCTTCATGCTAGTGAAACTCCTTCATGCCTTGACTTACCTATTTATGATGAATATGATGAAGGAAATATGCCCTAGAGGCAATAATAAAGTTATTATTTATTTCCTTATTTCATGATAAATGTTTATTATTCATGCTAGAATTGTATTAACCGGAAACATAATACATGTGTGAATACATGGACAAACATATAGTCACTAGTATGCCTCTACTTGACTAGCTCATTAATCAAAGATGGTTATGTTTCCTAACCATAGACATGTGTTGTTATTTGATTAATGGGATCACATCATTAGGAGAATGATGTGATTGACATGACCCATTCCGTTAGCCTAGCACTTGATCGTTTAGTATATTGCTATTGCTTTCTTCATGACTTATACATGTTCCTGTAACTATGAGATTATGCAACTCCCGTTTACCGGAGGAACACTTTGGTGCTACCAAAGCGTCACAGCGAATCGGGTGATTATAAAGGAGTACTACAGGTGTCTCCAAAGGTACATGTTGGGTTGGCGTATTTCGAGATTAGGTTTTGTCACTCCGATTGTCGGAGAGGTATCTCTGGGCCCTCTCGGTAATGCACATCACTATAAGCCTTGCAAGCAATGTAGCTAATGAGTTAGTTACGGAATGATGCATTACACAACGAGTAAAGAGACTTGCCGGTAATGAGATTGAACTAGGCATTGGATACCGACGATCAAATCTCGGGCAAGTAACATACCGATGACAAAGGGAACAACGTATGTTGTTATGCGGTTTGACCGATAAAGATCTTCGTAGAATATGTAGGAGCCAATATGAGCATCCAGGTTCCGCTATTGGTTATTGACCAAGAATAGTTCTAGGTCATGTCTACATAGTTCTCGAACCCGTAGGGTCCGCACGCTTAAGGTTTCGATGATGGTTATATTATGAGTTTATGAGTTTTGATGTACCGAAGGAGTTGAGTCCCGGATGAGATCGGGGACATGACGAGGAGTCTCGAAATGGTCGAGACATAAAGATCGATATATTGGACGACTATATTCGGAGTTGGAAAGGTTCCAGTGATTCGTGTATTTTTGAGTACCGGAGAGTTACGGAATTCGCCGAGAGTATATGGGCCTTATTGGGCCATACGGGAATAGAGAGAGAGGCAAAGGGAGGAGGCCTGCGCCCCCTCTGGTCCGGGTGGACAAGGCGCAGCCCCTTTCCTTCTCCTCTCCCCTCTTTCCCTTCTCCTACTCCAACAAGGGAGGTGGAATCCTACTAGGACTAGGGAGTCCTAGTAGGACTCCACACTTGCGCCTCCTCCTAGGGCCGGCCTCCTCCCCTTGCTCCTTTATATACGGGGCAGGGGCACCCCATGACACACAAGTTGATCTACGTGATCGTTCCTTAGCCGTGTCGGTGCCCCCTCCACCATATTCCACCTCGGTCATATCGTCATGAGTTTAGGCGAAGCCCTGCGCGTAGAGCATCATCATCGTCACCACGCCGTCGTCGACGGAACTCATCCCGACACTTTGCTGGATCGGAGTCCGGGATCGTCATCGAGCTGAGCGTGTGCTGAACTCGGAGGTGCCGTGACGTTCGGTACTTGGATCGGTCGGATCGTGAAGACGTCGACTACATCAACAGCGTTATCATAACGCTTCCGCTTCACGGTCTCACGAGGGTGCGTGGACAATACTCTCCTCTCGTTGCTATGCCATCACCATGATCTTGCGTGTGCGTAGGGAAATATTTGAAATTACTATGTTCCCCAACAGTGGTATCGAGCCTGGTTTTATGCGTTGATGTCATATGCACGAGTAGAACACAAGTGAGTTGTGGGCGATATAAGTCATACTGCTTACCAGCATGTCATACTTTGGTTCAACGGTATTGTGAGATGAAGCGGCCCGGACCGACATTACGCAGACGCTTACGCGAGACTGGTTTCACCGCTTGAGCACTCGTTGCTTAAAGGTGGTGGCGGGTGTCTGTCTCTCTCACTTTAGTTGAACCGAGTGTGGCTACGCCCGGTCCTTGCGAAGGTTAAAACAGCACCAACTTGACGAACTATCGTTGTGGTTTTGATGCGTAGGTAAGAACGGTTCTTGCTCAGCCCGTAGCAGCCATGTAAAACTTGCACCAACAAAGTAGAGGACGTCTAACTTGTTTTTGCAGGGCATGTTGTGATGTGATATGGTCAAGGCGTGATGCTATATTTTATTGTATGAGATGATCATGTTTTGTAACCGAGTTATCGGCAATGGCAGGAGCCATATGGTTGTCGCTTTATTGTATGAAATGCAACGCTCTGTAATTGCTTTACTTTATCACTAAGCGGTAGCGATAGTCGTAGAAGCAATAGTTGGCGAGGCGACAACGATGCTACGATGGAGATCAAGGTGTCGCGCCGGTGGCGATGGTGATCACGACGGTGCTTGGAGATGGAGATCACAAGCACAAGATGATGATGGCCATATCATATCACTTATATTGATTGCATGTGATGTTTATCCTTTATGCATCTTATCTTGCTTTGTTTGACGGTAGCATTTTAAGATGATCTCTCACTAAAATTATCAAGAAGTGTTCTCCCGAGTATGCACCGTTGCGAAAGTTCTTCGTCTTTGAGACACCACGTGATGATCGGGTGTGATAGGCTCTACGTTCAAATACAACGGTGCAAAACAGTTGCGCACGGAATACTCAGGTTAAACTTGACGAGCCTAGCATATAACAGATATGGCCTCGAACACGGAGACCGAAGGTCGAGCGTGAATCATATAGTAGATATGATCAACATAGTGATGTTCACCATTGAAACTACTCCATCTCACGTGATGATCGGACATGGTTTAGTTGATTTGGATCACGTAATCACTTAGATGACTAGAGAGATGTCTATCTAAGTGGGAGTTCTTAAGTAATATGATTAATTGAACTTTAATTTATCATGAACTTAGTCCTGGTAGTATTTTGCAAATTATGTTGTAGATCAATAGCTCGCGTTGTTGCTTCCCTACGTTTTTATATGTGTTCCTAGAAAATTGTATTGAAAAATGTTAGTAGCAATGATGCGGATTGGATCCGTGATCTGAGGTTTATCCTCATTGCTGCCTGAAGAATTATGTCCTTAATGCACCGCTAGGTGACAAACCTATTGCAGGAGCAAATGCGGCGTTATGAGCGTTTGGCTAGCTCAATATGATGACTACTTGATAGTTTAGTGCACCATACTTAACGGCTTAGAATCGGGACTTCAAAGGCGTTTTGAGCGTCATGGACCATATAAGATGTTCCAGGAGTTGAAGTTAATATTTCAAGCAAATACCGAGTTGAGAGATATAAAGTCTCCAACAAGTTCTATAGCTAAAAGGTGGAGGAGAATCGCTCAACTAGTGAGCATGTGCTCAGATTATGCAGGTACTTCAATCGCTTGAATCAAGTGGGAGTTAATCTTCGGATAAGATAGTGATTGACAGAATTCTCTAGTCACCATCACTAAGTTACTAGAACTTCGTGATGAACTATAGTAAGCAAGGGATGACGAAAACAATTCCCAAGCTCTTCGCGATGCTAAAATCGCGAAGGTAGAAATCAAGAAAAACATCAAGTGTTGATGGTTGACAAGGCCACTAGTCTCAAGGAAAAGGGCAAAGGGAAGAAGGGAACTTCAAGAAGAGCGGCAAGCAAGTTGCTACTCGGTGAAGAAGCCCAAGTCTGGACCTAAGCACGAGACTAAGTGCTTTTGCTGCAATGGAACTGGTCACCGAAGCGGAACTACCCCAAGTATTTGGCGGATAAGAAGGATGGCAAAGTGAACAAAGGTATATTTGATATACAGATTATTGATGTGTATTTTACTAGTGTTTATAGCAACCCCTCGGTATTTGATACTTGGTTCAGTTGCTAAGAGTAGTAACTCAAAGCGGAGTTGCAGAATGAAGCAGAAACTAGTTGAAGGGAAGTGACGATGAGTGTTGGAAGTTGTTCCAGGATTGATATGATCATCATCGCACACTCCTATACTTTCGGGATTAGTGTTAAACCTAAATAAATGTTATTTGGCGTTTGTGTTGAACATGAATATGATTTGATCATGTTTATTGCTATACGGTTATTCATGTAAGTTAAAGAATAATTATTGTTCTGTTTACATGAATAAAACCTTCTATGATCATACACCCAATGAAAATGGTTTGTTGGATCTCGATCGTGTGATACACATATTCATTATATTGAAACCAAAAGATGTAAAGTTAATAATGATAGTGCAACTTATTTGTGGCACTGCAGTTTAGGTCATATTGGTGTAAAGCGCATGAAGAAACTCCATACTGATGGGCTTTTGGAATCACTTGATTATGAATCATTTGATGCTTGCGAACCGTGCCTTTTGGGCAAGATGACTAAAACTCCGTTCTCGGAACAATGGAACGAGCTACTGACTTGTTGGAAATAATACATACCGATGTATGCGATCCAATGAGTGTTGATGCTTGTGGCAAGTATCATTATTTTCGACCTTCACAGATGATTTGAGCAGATATATCGTATATCTTCTTGATGAAACATAAGTCTGAAATAGTTGAAAAGTTCAAAGAATTTCAGAGTGAAGTAGAAAATCATCGTAACAAGAAAATAAATTTTCCGCGATCCGATCATGGAGATGAATATTTGAGTTACGAGTTTGGTCTTCAATTAAAACAAAGTGGAATAGTTTCACAACTCACGCCACCTGGAACACCACAACGTTATGGTGTGTCCGAACGTCATAACCGTACTTTATTTTGATATGGTGCGATCAATGATGTCTCTTACCGATTTACCAATATTGTTTTGGGGTTATGCATTAGAGACAGCTGCATTCACGTTTAATAGGGCACCATCTAAATCCGTTGAGACGACACCGTATGAACTATGGTTTAACAGTAAACCTAAGTTGTCATTTCTTAAAAGTTTGGAGTTGTGATGCTTATGTGAAAAAGTTTTCACCTGATAAGCTCGAACCCAAATCGGAGAAGTGCCTCTTCATAGAATACCCAAAGGTAACTATTGGGTACACCTTCTATCACAGATCCGAAGGCAATTTTTTCGTTGCTAAGATGGATCCTTTATAGAGAAGAAGTTTCTCTCGAAAGAAGTGAGTGGGAGGAAAATAGAACTTGATGAGGTAATTGTACCTTCTCCCTTATTGGAAAGTAGTTCATCACAGAAATCAGTTCCAGTGATTCCTACACCAATTAGTGAGGAAGTTAATGATGATGATCATGAAACTTCAGATCAAGTTGCTACCAAACCTCGTAGGTCTTCGAGTAAGATCCGCACCGAGTGGTACGGTAATCATGTTCGGAAGTCATGTTACTAGACCATGATGAACCTACGAACTATGAGGAAGCGATGATGAGCCCAGATTCATGAAATGGCTTGAGGCCATGAAATCTAAGATAGGATCCATGTATGAGAACAAAGTATGGACTTTGATTGACTTGCTCGATGATCAGCAAGCCATGTTAAATAAATGGATCTTCAAGAGGAAGACGGACAACGATAGTAGTGTTACTATCTACAAAGCTTGACTTGTCACAAAAGGTTTTCGACAAGTTCAAGGTGTTGACTACAATGAGATTTTCTCAAGCAGTAGCGATGCTTAAGTCTGTCCGAATCATGTTAGCAATTGCCACATTTTATGAAATCTGGCAAATGGATGTCAAAACTACATTCTTTAATGGATTTATTAAAGAAGAGTTGTATATGATGCAACCAGAAGGTTTTGTCAATCCTAAAGGAGCTAACAAAATGTGCAAGCTTCAGCGATCCATCTATGGACTGGTCCAAGCATCTCGGAGTTGGAATATACACTTTGATAAGTTGATCAAAGCATATAGTTTTATACAGATTTACGGTGAAGCCTGTATTTACAATAAAGTGAGTGGGAGCACTACCGCCTTTCTGATAAATATATGTGAGTGACATATTGTTGATCAAAAATGATGTAGAATTTTTCTGGAAAGCATAAAGGAGTAATTGAAAGGAGTTCTTTAAAAGAAAGACCTCAAGTAAAGCTACTAATATATTGAGCATCAAGATCTATTGAGATAGATCAAGGCGCTTGATAAGTTTTTCAATAAGTATATACCTTGTCAAGATTTTGAAGTAGTTCAAAATGGAGCAGTCAAAGAAAAGTTCTTGTCTACGTGTTGCAAAGGTGTGAAATTGAGTAAAGACTCAAATCCCGACCACGGCAGAAAATAGAAAAGAGAATGAAAGTCATTCCCTATACCTCATCATAGGTTCTATAAAGTATGCTATGCTATGTACCGACCTATTGTATACCTTGCTCTGAATTTGGAAAGGAGTACAATAGTGATCTCTTGGACATTGGTCAAGAACATCCTTAGTGAGGACTAAGGAAATATTTCTCGATTATGGAGGTGATAAAAGAGCCCGTCGTAAAGAGTTACATCGATGCAAGCTTTTTACACTGATCCAGATGACTCTAAGTCTCAATCTGGATACATATTGAAAGTGGGAGCAATTAGCTAGAGTAGCTCCGTGCGAGCATTGTAGACATAGAATATTTGCAAAATACATACGACTCTCGAATGTGAGACCCGTTGACTAAGCTTCTCTCACGAGCAAAACATAATCATACCTTAGTACTCTTTGGGTGTTAATCACATAGCGATGTGAACTAGATTATTGACTCTAGTAAACCCTTTGGGTGTTGGTCACATGACGATGTGAACTATGGGTGTTAATCATATCTGAGATATGAATATTGGTGTTAAATCACATGGCGATGTGAACTAGATTATTGACTCTAGTGCAAGTGGGAGGCTGAAGGAAATATGCCCTAGAGGCAATAATAAAGTTATTATTTATTTCCTTATTTCATGATAAATGTTTATTATTCATGCTAGAATTGTATTAACGGAAACATAATACATGTGTGAATACATGGACAAACATATAGTCACTAGTATGCCTCTACTTGACTAGCTCATTAATCAAAGATGGTTATGTTTCCTAACCATAGACATGTGTTGTTATTTGATTAATGGGATCACATCATTAGGAGAATGATGTGATTGACATGACCCATTCCGTTAGCCTAGCACTTGATCGTTTAGTATATTGCTATTGCTTTCTTCATGACTTATACATGTTCCTGTAACTATGAGATTATGCAACTCCCGTTTACCGGAGGAACACTTTGGTGCTACCAAAGCGTCACTGGCGTAATCTGGGTGATTATAAAGGAGTACTACAGGTGTCTCCAAAGGTACATGTTGGGTTGGCGTATTTCGAGATTAGGTTTTGTCACTCCGATCATCGGAGAGGTATCTCTGGGCCCTCTCGGTAATGCACATCACTATAAGCCTTGCAAGCAATGTAGCTAATGAGTTAGTTACGGAATGATGCATTACGCAACGAGTAAAGAGACTTGCCGGTAATGAGATTGAACTAGGCATTGGATACCGACGATCAAATCTCGGGCAAGTAACATACCGATGACAAAGGGAACAACGTATGTTGTTATGCGGTTTGACCGATAAAGATCTTCATAGAATATGTAGGAGCCAATATGAGCATCCAGGTTCCGCTATTGGTTATTGACCAAGAATAGTTCTAGGTCATGTCTACATAGTTCTCGAACCCGTAGGGTCCGCACGCAACAAGGTTTCGGCGCAGTTATATTATGAGTTTATGAGTTTTGATGTACGAAGGAGTTCGAGTCTGGATGAGATCGGGGACATGACGAGGAGTCTCTAAATGGTCGAGGCGTAAAGATCGATATATTGGACGACTATATTCGGAGTTCGGAAAGGTTCCGAGTGATTCGGTATTTTTGAGTCTGGGAGAGTTACGGAATTCGCCGGAGAGTATATGGGCCTTATTGGGCCATACGGGAATAGAGGAGAGAGGCCAAAGGGAGGAGGCCTCGCCCCCTTTGGTCCGACTGGACAAGGGCAGCCCCTTTCCTTCTCCTCTCCCCTCTTTCCCTTCTCCTACTCCAACAAGGGAGGTGGAATCCTACTAGGACTAGGGAGTCCTAGTAGGACTCCACACTGGCGCGCCTCCTCCTTGGGCGGCCTCCTCCCCTTGCTCCTTTATATACGGGGCAGGGGCACCCCATGACACACAAGTTGATCTACGTGATCGTTCCTTAGCCGTGTCGGTGCCCCCTCCACCATATTCCACCTCGGTCATATCGTCGCGGAGTTTAGGCGAAGCCCTGCGCGCGATAGAGCATCATCATCGTCCACCACGCCGTCGTCTTGTGGAACTCATCCCGACACTTTGCTGGATCGAGTCCGGGATCGTCATCGAGCTGAGCGTGTGCTGAACTCGGAGGTGCCGTGACGTTCGGTACTTGGATCGGTCGGATCATGAAGTCGTCGACTACATCAACAGCGTTGTCATAACGCTTCGCTTACGGTCTCACGAGTGCGTGGACAATACTCTCCCCTCTCGTTGCTATGCCATCACCATGATCTTGCGTGTGCGTAGGAAATTTTTGAAATTACTACGTTCCCCAACATATGATGATGAGCATGTTGAGTTGCCTAGTTGTGATGCTATGCTTCATAGGATATCATGTGAAAATTCTTTTGGTCACATCATGTTTGACAATCCATTGAACTTGTCATTTGCTATGAGTGAGATCTCTCATATTACCTCATTTCAATCTCGACATAGTACCTATGCATGCCCCATTAAAATCAATCCCATTTGCACTTATGGCATAGATGACGAGATGATGGTCATTGGCTTATGTTTTTCATGTGATGATATTGCCATGCTTCCTTTACATGATTTGCGCAATTCATCTACTATGTCATGCCATGATCACATTGTTCCAAATATGCA
Source organism: Aegilops longissima (assembly GCA_021605205.1). Classification (NCBI taxonomy): domain Eukaryota; kingdom Viridiplantae; phylum Streptophyta; class Magnoliopsida; order Poales; family Poaceae; genus Aegilops; species Aegilops longissima. Next base: position 186,694,995 of record CM038676.1, on the reverse strand, counting down.
TTGTTTTGGATGTTATCAATATTCTCCATGTGATGTTTCCACTAATGCTCATGAGGAGACCCCCATAGTTTCCTCGTACATATTGGGAGATCTTGATGCATTCCATACTTTGCATGATTTCCATGATTGCTTGCACCATTTGCATTCCATGAATAACAATGCTCTAAATATTGCTCGTGATGCATTACATAACTTGATTCTCCATTATGCTATACATCATAACAAACCTATCATGATGGATGACATGTTTCTATATCACGCATCTCATTTATTTGAGCATTGGATATTTGGTGCTAACCAACACAAGCACGTATGCATCATGATGGATGATGTCTACATTTACCACGCACACACAATTTTTCCTTTGTCTTTGTTTTGTGTAGGTACTCATGTCTTCTCGTCAACTTCTCAATCCCATGAGTTGATGAAATGAGCTCTTGAGAGCAATGACGATTTGGGATCCCGTGGACTATCCTTACCACCGTCCCCTTCGCGCAAGGACTACGCGCATCTCCTCTACTTGGCTCTCACACGGCTATGGGCCATTTACAACTTGCCACATTATGCTCATTTTACTGTGTTCACTTTGCATGCTATGCTTGCTTTTATGCCTTTGCCATGCAATTGTGACCCTTGCTTGCATCTACCCATGTTCCATCATTATGCTACTTCTATGCGTATTTGCATGCTTGGTAGAGATCCTTGTTGCTATTGCCATGTTTATCATGTGCCCCATGCTATTGATGCTTGTTGTGTTGGGAGAGTCATCATGCCCCATTGCTATTTACATCTGGCCTCTCACCAATACATTCATGCCATTCTACTTATATCTTGCTTTCATGCTTGTGATATGTCATGTGCATTATTCATGCCCACTATTTGCACACACGACATGCTTGCCATGATTTCTTCTAGTATGTTGCATCTTCGCACTACTAGCTTGCTTGACTTGATCTCTATGATTGCTTGCTTTGTTGCATCACCCATGTTCCATTACTCACTTTCTTGGGTTGATAGCACCTATGTTCATGCCTCTCACATGATTTATATCGATCATTGTCTATTGTCTCCATTACTTGCATCTCTCATATCACCTTGTATTGAGTGCCAACTTACTATGCTTATTGATCTTGGATACTTGGAAACTTTACTTGTGAAGCATGCTTGTTTTATTGAGCCTATTGTATTTGGTTGTTCTCGCATCATATGCCTCCATACTATGAAATGCCCCCTTGTTCTTTCTTATGATGAGCTTGATGCATACACTTGTTGGGTATCTCACCCCTCGAATGATAGGTCTTGCATTTGCACTATCCTCATTTGTTTTTCCGATTGTTTATCATGTTCTTTCATTTTCAAGGATTCACAAGGCGGTGCCATAAAGACAAATTTTGGTTATGTGAAGGCGTACATGATGTGCAACACCAACATTTGTGAGCATCTCCTAAAGGTGAACTCATTCCCTTTGAACCATCCTCACATATGCATATTGGATGGACCATACTTTCATTGTTCTTTTCTTCTTCTTGTCTACATGCTACATATACTGAATGGAGGACCGACATTGGAGATGGACCCTATGGACCTTCAAGTTGAGTGCCACGACATCGACCTAGGGTACATCCATGCCTACCGTGTACATGGCGATACAGTTTACGATCCGAGGTCAGATCTTTCCAAAGGGGGAGGAGATGATACGGAGCACCCCACATTCATCTCCATGTACACCTTCATAGCACATCAAGCCCCAAGCAAACCTACTGGAGTTAAGGTGAACTCGCTCCTCTTCAAGATTTACATGAAGATCCATAGGACTTGGCCGCTACATCACCATGGAACGTTGTGCATCTTCAGGTTCGAGGATGACCGCCGCCAAGCAGCTAAGGAGCTTCCCGGAGGCCAAGGAGAAGGACCCCAAGGCCACAAGGAAGAAGATGGAGTCCAACAGGAGCTGGACAGGAGGTCCCAGGCGACCCCGTGCGCACGGGCCCCGTGACCCGCAGGCGCACGGACTACTCGAGAGTTCTTGCTGGAGCACCCGTGCGACGGGCCTGTACCGTGCCACGGGACCCGTCTTGACGGGCCCAACTTACCCCGGCTTGCGGGCTCATCAGGATGGACAGCCGTGATCTCCACTCCGAGCCCCTCTTTCTCCACTTCGTCCCCAAGACTATATATTCCGTACCAAGGTCATTAGTTAGGGTTAGCAAAGGATATGTTATACATATGAGAGCTTTGCTCCATGGATCCACTCCACTAGGAGATCAAGACATCCTCTTGGAGTGACCTAGCTCAAGACTCCCTCATGGGTGGCCCCTATCAAGACCTCCTCATGGAGAAGAACCCGGTTACCTCTTGTATCGTCCTTTGTTGATCGTGGATCGTGTATCTCTCTTTGTGTTCATCGTTCTAGCGCATGTGTAATCGAATATTGTTGGTTTTAGTGATTCTCTTGTGTTTTCCCCGTGATTTCCCTCGTGCTCTTCCGCTTGTTCTTCGTGTTCATCGTAGGGATCCACTCCAAACGTGAAAGATCATCCCCACAGGGTTCCAGCCTACATCAGGGCCGATTCTGTTGATTCTGTGGGCTTCGGGTGCAATTATCCGGATCGTCCGGGCCGGGGTCCGGGTCATCCGGGCTGAGGCCGGATCGTCCGGACGGCGGTCCGGATCGTCCGGACGGCGGTCCGGATCGTCCGTGCTTCTGCTGACTTAGCCCTTTTCCTTCTCCGTCTTCATGTCCATCTTCCTCTTCGGATTCTCCTTGCTCCTTGGCATCTCCATGGGTAACTCCTTGATACCTGAGTATACACAATGTCTCCATTTGAGGTAGTAGCCATGTCTCATGGTCATCGAAGTGGAATCGTGAGAGGAGAGATGTCACCTCGGTCTCGAGAGCTCTTGCCCGTGATCGAGTCATGGGTCCATTATGCACTTGATGAGACGATGGTAGGTCCATGGGGATGACCTTGGGATGCTCCGCATCACTCTTCAACATCAACAAGACGAAGACCAAAGATGCCATATCTTCCACACCAAGGCCGACATCAATGGAAGGTCCGTCCAGGTCATCATCGATGGAGGGAGTTGCCATAACCTCGCAAGTGAAGAACTATGCTCCAAGCTCCAATTGGTCAAGATGAAGCACCCGCACCCATACAAGGTTCAATGGCTAAGCGACACCGGCACCATCCAAGTCAAGCATAGAGTATAACTTTCTTTAAAGATCGGAGCTTACAAAGACACTTTGGAGTGTGATGTCCTCCCGATGACCGTTTGCCACCTCCTTCTTGGACGGCCATGGCAATATGAGCGAGGTGTCATCCACAACAGGCGTGAAAACCATTATAGCTTCAAGATGAAAGGAAAGGAGTATGTGCAACGACCTATGTCTCCAAGCCAAGTGATCGTGAACAAACAAGCAACCCATCGTGGAGAGAATAGTAGGAGAGCGAACCACCAAAAAGAGAGTGAGCGCCACGAGCCCAAATTGAGTGCCTCAACGATGAGCGACAAGAAAAATTTAGTTCTATTTGCCACCAAACGTGAGATGAGAGAAGTGTGTGAGAACCCATCAAGGGTCCTACACTATGTCCTATTGTGCAAGGACGAGGCACCAAAAACTAACACCTCTCACAATCTACCTTTGGTGTTATATTCTTTATTGCAGGAATTCCAAGATGTTTTCCTCGATGAGCTACCTTCGGGTCTACCTCCACTACGAGGCATCAAGCACCGCATCGACCTCATCCCCGGAGCGCCACTTCCAAACAAGGCTCCCTACCGAGTCAACCCCGAAGAAACCAAAGAAATACAAAGGCAAGTAAAGCATCTCATAGACCATGGACATGTGCACGAAAGTTTGAGTCCTTGAGCCGTACCGGTCATTCTTGTGCCAAAAAGAGACGGTAGCTTTTGCATGTGTTCTGATTGTATACCCATCAATGCTATAGCCGTTCCCTATAGGTACCCCATTCCACGCCTTGACGATATGCTAGATGAACTTAGCGGTGCCACTATCTTTTCCAAAATTGATCTTAAGAGGGGTTATGATGTAGGGCGGAACCCTATGTGGACGATCTTTCACGTTTGGAGAGGACCCCTACGAGGAACACGAAGAACGAGCGGAAGAGCACGAGGGAAATCACGGGGGAAAACACAAGAGAATCACTCAAACCAACAAGATTCGATTACACATGCGCTAGATCGATGAACACAAAGAGAGATACACGATCCACGATCAACAAAGGACGATACAAGAGGTAACCGGGTTCTTCTCTGTGAGGAGGTCTTGATGGGGGCCACCCAAGAGGGGGTCTTGAATCCGCTCAGGGGATCTTCTCCAAAGAGGTCCTGAGCTTCGAAGAGAAGTAACCAAGTGGATGAGCAAGGCTCTCACACAAACATGAGCTCATCCTTTGCTAACCCTAACTAGGAGGAGGTGGAGAAGTATATATAGTCTAGGTGAATGAAAGGGTAAGTGGCTTCGGCCCAACACACGGGCGAACGCACAGGAGTCGGACGTCCGACAGGTACCGGACATCCGGTGGCTCGCGAGGGTCCGGTCGTCCGGTTCATGTCGGACGTCCGGTGTTTTGGCTCTGGACAGGGGGCATCGGACGTCCGGTCGGCGTCGGTCGTCCGGCCGCCGGAGAGTGTCGGACGTCGGGTGTCTGGCTGTCGTTCGGGCGCTGTAGGTTTCCTCGGCTGCCGTCGATCTGGCTGGTGGAGTCTCCAGGCGTCGGACGTCCGAAGATCGTCGGTTGTCCGGTGGCTATCGGACGTCCGACCGCTGTAGCTTCCCAGCAGCTCTTCCTCTTGTTCCTCGCGCTTGGTGTCCTCGCCGTCTTGTCCAATGCTCGTAGCTGTTCCATTGCCTTCCTCTTGGTTCCTGGACATGCTAGCACACAAGTTTGAGGTAGTAGCCTTGTCTGACATGTGCAAAGTGATGATTCGGAGAGGAGCGAGTTCACCTTGTGTCCAATGGCGTATGTTCGAGGTCTCATCATATGTCCTCTTGGGGTTTGGAGAGTAGTCGGAGTGTACATGGGGATGAAGTGGGATGCTCCGCATCATCTCCCCTCCCTTGGGAAAGATCCGACCTCAGATCGTGATCCTCATCACCATGGAAACGGTTATCGTGGACGGACTTGGAATTGGACGGAGTTGAAGACATGGCGCAATCCAAGTAGTCCAAGGTGTCGCCGGAGAGATAGACATGCAAAAAGAGCAAACACAAGCAACACTCGGGAATACAATGGTTAGCGCACACAAAGTGTCCGTCATGTAAGAATGAGTCCGTGCGGCAAGATTGGTCGTGACAAAGCGCATGAAGCTTATCATGATGATCAAGAATGAGATGTAAAGCATTCATGGGAACAAAGGCATGGTGCACAAAGCGACAAATTCTACCATTGTGCAAAATGATGGCATAGAGAGATGGTTCATCAATAGCATGAATATGGTAATGGATGCTCAATATGATTATGTTATCATGCAATTTATGATAGGCAATGTGATCATTATGTATGAAGATGCCATCAAGAAAGATCACAACAAATTTGCTAAGAAAATGCACAAGCTCATATATCATGGATGACATGGGAATACAAGAAGCAACAAGTCAATCATAATGTGAGTCAATCCATGCATAGGGTGCAAACTTGTGGTGAGTATGATATGTCCATCGAGCATGACATGTGTGAGCACAATCAACAAATATGGAGGTGTTGGTGTACCAATGCTCGATGTCGTGGCATGAGTGGAGTTCCGAAGGTACATCCAATAGGTCCGAGTGCTCCTCAAAGTGAAGGTCCATAGGGCCAATCTTCAATGTCGCTCCTCCATTCGCGAGATGTATCATGTATGCAAAAAGAAGGGAACAACAATGAAAGAATGACCCATCCAATATGTGTATTTGAGGATGGCTCAAAGGGAAGGAGGTCACCTTTAGGAGGTTCTCAAGGATGATGGAGTTGCGCATCTTGTATGCCTTCACATAACCAAGTTGTCTCATGATGTTACCGCCTTGTGAATCCTTCAAAATGAAAGAACATGACAAACTCTCGGAAAAACAAATGAGGTTAGCGGAAGTGCAAAACCTATCATTCGTGTGGTAAGATACCCAACAAGTGTATGTATCATGCTTATCATAAGAAAGTACAAAGGAGCATTTCATAGTATGGAGGCATATGATGCGAGAACAACCAAATACAATAGGCTCAAGTAAACAAGCATGCATCACAAGTGAAGTGTCCAAGTATCCAAGATCATGAAGCATAGAGGCAACTATTGGAGGCAAGCGACAATAAACAAGATATATCATGTGAGAGGCATGAACATATATGTCATCAACCCAAGAAAGCGAGTAAGAATGGAACATGGGTGATGCGACAAAGCAAGCAATCATAGAGATCAAGTCAAGCAAGCTAGTAGTGTGAAGATGCAACATACTAGAAGGAATCATGGCAAGCATGTCATGTGTGCAAATAGTGGGCATGGAAATTGCACGTGACATATCCCGAGCATGAAGGCAAGATATGAGCAAAATAGCATCAATAGAATGAGGCACATGATAAACATGGCAATAGCAAGAAGGATCTCCACCGAGCATGCAAATACACATAGGATCAGCATAATGGTGAATCATGGGTAGATGCAAGCAAGGGTCACAATTGCATGGCAAAGGTATAGAAGCAAGCATAGCATGCAAAGTGAACACGGTAAAATGAGCATGAATTGACAAGTGATATATAGCCCATAGCCGTGTGAGAGCCAAGTAGAAGAGATGCGCGTAGTCCTTGCGCGGAGGGAATGGTGGTAAGGATAGTCCACGGGATCCCAAATCATCGTTGCTCTCAAGAGCTCGTTTCGTCAACTCTTGGGATTGAAAGGTTGCCGAGTATACATGAGTACCTACACAAAACAAAGGCAAGGGGAAAAATGTGTGCGCGTGGTAGATGTACGCATCATCCATCATGATGCATACGTGCTTGTGTTGGTTAGCACCAAATATCCAATGCTCAAATAAATGAGATGTGTGATATAGAAACATGTCATCCATCATGAGAGGTTTGTTATGATGTATGTCATAATGGAGACTCAAAGGATGTAATGCATCATGAGAAATATCTAGAGCATTGTTATTCATGGAATGCATATGGTGTACACTATCATGGGAATCATGGGAAGTATGAGATGCATCAAAAGCTCCTAATTTGTATGAGGAAACTATGGGGGTCTCCTCATGAGCATGAGTAGCAACATCACATGGAGAATATTGACAACATCCAAAACAAAGCATATTTTGTTCAATTTGATCATGGCATGCATAGTAGATGAATTGCGCAAATCATGTGAAGGAAGCATGGCAATATCATCACATGAAAAACAAAAGCCAATGACCATCATCTCGCCATCTATTCCATAAGTGCAAATGGGATTTATTTTAATGGGGCATGCATAGTTACTATGTTGAGATTGAAATGATGCAATATGGGAGATCTCACTCATAGCATATGACAAGTTCAATGGATTGTCAAACATGATGTGACCAAAAGAATTTTCACAAGATGTCCTATGGAGCATAGCATCACAACTAGGCAACTCAACATGCTCATCATCATATTCATCATAAATAGGTAAGTCAAGGCATGAAGATTGAGGGAGTCCCGGATTAGGGGGTGTCCGGATGGCCGGACTACCATCATCGGCCAGATTATCATTGGCCGGACTATCGTCATCGCCCGGACTCCAAGACTATGAAGATAGAGGATTGAAGACTTCGTCCCGTGTCCGGATGGGCTTTCCTTGGCGTGGAAGGCAAGCTTGGCGATACGGATATGTAGATCTCCTACCATTGTAACTGACTCTATGTAACCCTAGCCCTCTCCGGTCTCTATATAAACCGGATGGCTTTAGTCCGTAGGACTAGAATCACAACAACCCTTACAATCATACCATAGGCTAGCTTCTAGGGTTTAGCCTCCTTGATCTCGTGGTAGATCTACTCTTGTAAACATCCACAATATCAATATCAATCAAGCAGGACGTAGGGTTTTACCTCCATCAAGAGGGCCCGAACACAGGTAAACATCGTGTCCCTTGTTTCTGTTACCATCCGCCTAGACGCACAGATTCGGGACCCCCTACCGAGATCCGCGGTTTGACACCGACATTGGTGCTTTCATTGAGAGTTCCTCTGTGCCTTCACCGATAGGAAGGATGCCTCCTCCCGTCTTCAAGGACGGTATTTTCGCCAAAGGAGCCTTGGCCGCCGGCCAAACTATCCGCTAGGTGGTTTTCTTATGACCGCTGTCCGCCATCGCTCGACAATGACCTCTCAAGTCGTCAAAAGCAATGTTCACGTCAGCTCGGAATTCGCCGAGCGGCTGGATCCAATAGAGCTCTCGCCCGTAAACGAGCTCTTGGATCGCATCGCCGCCCTGGGAGTCGCTACAGACTACGATCAGATTGGGCTTAAAACCGATCTGAGAGAGATTAACTCTCCCCAGGCCACCCACCACGTTGGAGTGGTAGAGGAGCAATGCGGCGACGCTTCTCCTGTATTGAAAACTAGTCATGTCCGGATCCCCGAACCCCCCATGCCGGATTCCCGTGGAGGGACGGGCTTCGATCAAACACTGAACTTAAAGTCAGGCATCGGACCAGACTCATTGGACAACGTCTAGAAATCCAAGCTTCCAAAATTGGAAACTTCTCGGCCTTCGAGCCTTGAGATGGGTAGGGTTCCGGACTTAGTTCCACCCACCCGCCCAGACATATGCGATCTAACTCTAATTCGGCAAGAGCCCGCCGAGACAGTACGTCACTACTGGGCCAGATTCCTCCTGGTTATGGACAGGATAAAGGACTGCCGAGAGGAAAACGCAATCTCAATCTTCTGCAATAATTGCATGGACAAGGGAATCCTAAACGCCATAAGTCGTCGCGAAATTACACGCTTTGCCGACTTGGTGACCATCGTACGAAAGTACTGTGCGATGGAGAGTGCCTGGAAAACCGAAAGTAAATTTTGGGATAATCCGACCCCGAATACATCCCTAGTCCGGAACCAAAGGGTGCATCATTATCAAGCACCTGGGTTGAATATCAAAAAACCAAAACCCCTAAAGGGTGCGGAACCGCATGGGAGGGCTGGCTAAGCGGACCTGCAAAATTCATAGCACGTAGGGCGCCACTCCAACTCATAGCCTTCGAGCATGTTGGATACTACGGCAGGTGGCCAAAAGTGGCGAAGAGCTTCTAGCTTCAGAATCCCAGCCCAGCAACACCAGTACAGTGTTAACAGTCTTCGAGACTTTCGCATAAAATAACATGCAAAAACGACAACTCCGCAACCTTGCCGAAGTCTACCAAGTAGCGACAATAAATCCATGGAGTGACACGGCTATTACCTTCAATGCCAGTGACGAACCTAAATTCCGAACTGCCCGGGCACCAGCCGCATTGGTCCTCAGCCCGATAGTAGACGGCTTTCGCCTTACTAAGGTACTCATGGACGGCGGCAGCGGACTAAACCTCATCTATGAGGAAACCCTCCGAAAAATCACGCTAGACGTAGTGTTCGGCTCGCCGGACAATTACAGGTCCGAAGAGGTCACCTTTCATGTGGCCCCGTTCAACACCGGATATCATGCTTTATTAGGACGAGAGGCATTCACAATTTTTCAAGCTATACCCCATTATGGGTACATGAAGCTTAAAATGCCCGGTCCCAACGGAATCATCACCCTCGCTAGTGATCCGAACATAGCACTCCGCCGAAAATAAGACAGCCGCACTAGCCCTCGAGGCACTATCAAAGCCCTAGCGTCGAGGAACTCACCGTGATGCGCTCCACGGTGAACAGGACGATGTGATACTTGATAAAAGATCCAAGTCCACCTCTTTTAAACCAGCGGATGAAATAGTCAAATTCCAAGTCCACCCAACGGACCCTGCAAAGACGGCCTCCATCGGGCACAATTAAACCACGATGTAGACGCGCAGACTACGAGAATTTCTACAAGAAAACTGGGACATCTTTGCTGGCACCCTTGGACATGCCAGAATCCCACGTCGGTGGCGAGCACAGCCTAAATATCCTAAAAGATTCAAGCCATCAAACAGGCCCTTGACGATTTTCCGAACCCAAAAGACAGGCAATGGGAGAGGAGCTAGCCAAACTATTGGAAGCCGGATTCATCGAGACATCAAGCATCCGGATTGGCTAGCAAACCTGGTAATGGTACCAAAGAAGGACAAATCCTGGCGCCTATGTGTCGATTTCAAAGACCTAAATAAAGCCTGCCCAAAGGATCCTTCCCCCCAAGATCGACCAAATCATCGATGCCACTGCAGGCACGATTCATTGTGCTTCACGGACGCATACTCCGCTATCATCAAATCAAGATGGCGAAGCGGATTAAGCCGCAGCGGCATTCATTACTCCATATGGACCATTCGCTTCAACACGATGCCCTTCGGACTTAAAAACGCCGCGCAACATATCAGCGCATGATTCGAGACATGTCCGCTACCCAGATCGGCAAAACAGTAGAGGCATACGAGAGCGGCGAGTCGTCAAAACTAAACACGTCGAAACTCTAGTAGACGACTTGAGGCTCACATTCGACAACCTCAGAGCATATGACATCAAGCTGAATCCGGAAAAATGTGTTTTCGGCGTACCAGCCGGAAAGCTGCTGGGCTTCATCGTATCCGGTAGAGGAATTGAAGCAAACCCAGCCAAGATCCGAGCTGTCACAGCTAGATATCCCAAAAGACCTCAAGCAAATACAAAATTGATGGATGTGGCGGCTCTAAGCCGCTTTATCTCCCATCTAGGAGAAAAGGCATTACCCCTCTATCACCTCCTTAGGCGCACCGAACACTTCGAGTGGACGGATGCTGCCACCGCCGGACTCGAAGAAATAAAGGCCATATTGGCAACAAATCCGGTCCTGGCTGCGCCCAACCCGGGCGAACCAATGTTGTTATACATCGCAGCTACGCATCAAGTTGTAAGCGCGGTACTGTCGTCGAGCGAGAAAAGAAGGGCATAAATTCCCTCTTCAAAACCAGTATACTACGATCCTTTGTGCTAACCCCCGCAAGTCCCGTTACCCGCACTGTCAGAAGACAGCATACGCGGTGTTCATGGCATCCCGGAAGCTCCGACACTACTTTCAAGAGTGTTCGATAACAGTGGCCTCTAAAGTACCACTTAACGACATTATAAACAACCGCGACGCAATGGGCAGGATTGAAAAAATGGGCCATTGAGCTCTTACCATTTGATATATCTTACAAACCTCGGCGAGCTATAAAGTCACAAGTTTTGGCTGACTTTGTCGCTGAATGGACCGAAGCTGAACTCCCTAAAGAATACGGCGCATACTCCAATTGGATTATGCACTTCGACGGCTCTAAAATGTTAGCCGGATTGGGGGCTGGCGTCGTATTGACGTCCCCGACCGGGGACACAGTCCGATACGTACTTCAGATAATGTACACGGACTCCAACAACGCAGCCGAATAAGAGGCCCTCTTACATGGTCTCCGGATGGCAATCTCCATGGGCATTCAACGCCTAGAGGTGCGCGGGGATTCAAACCTCGCAATATCCCAAATAAACGGAGACTTTGACGCCAAAGATCCGAAAAAGGCAGCATATCGCAACGCTGTCCTAAAAATGTCAGCCCGGTTCGAAGGACTTGAATTCCATCACGTCGCCCGGGATAATAACCAAGCAGCCGACGTACTGGCACGCATTGGCGCAAAACGCGACGCTGTCCCTCCCAATATCTTCCTGGAACGGCTCTTCAAGCCATCCGTACTATGGGAAGAGGAGTCCGGAACTAGCAAACCGGAACGAGCCGCACCAACCGGCTATTTAGCCGATGACATAACACCTTCCGCCCACGACATAATGGCAGAAATTGCCCCGTGGACAGAACCATTCCTTGCCTACTTGCTTAGGCAGGAGCTTCCTGAAGACCAAAATGAGGACCGCTGCATTGTTCGGCGATCTAAAGCCTACAAGGTCTACGAGGGAGAACTTTATAAGAAAAGCACAACCGGAGTCCTTCAAAGGTGTATCTCCGAAGAGGAAGGGCGGAACCTCCTGGCTGAAATTCATGCCGGACTAGGCGGACACCACGCCGCAGCTCGGGCCCTTGTAGGAAAGGCATTCCGTACAGGATTTTACTGGCCGACGGCCCGAACAGATGCTCAGGACCTAGTCCAAAGATGCGTCGGTTGTCAGCTCTTTGCTAATCAGGGCCATATGCCACCCACCCCTCAAAACTATACCCATTACCGGCTGTTCATGGTGCTGGGGCTTGACATGGTTGGACCACTTAAAGGGGGAACCCACAAGCAAAGGTACCTATTGGTCATGGTGGATAAATTCACCAAAGGGATAGAGGCCAAGCCAGTTAAACGGCAGAGTCCGGACCAGTGATAGACTTTATATCCGGGGTGGTACACGTTATGGTGTCCCCACAGCATCATCACCGATAACGGCACGAACTTCACCGTCGATGAGGTTAAATCATGGTGCAAAATATGGGCATCAAGCTCGATTACGCTTCAGTCTATCATCCTCAAACCAGCGGTCAAGTGAAACGAGCAAATGGTCTAATAATGAGCGGCATCAAACCCGGACTAGTGCGGTCCCTTACGAAATCGACACGACCTTTGGGTAGAGGAGCTCGACTCCAGACTGGGGCTGCGGACAACGCCTAACCGTACTACGGATTCACACCATTTTTATGGTATACGGTGCGAAGCAGTTTTGCCTGCGACATCATTCATGACTCACCTCGAGTGCGCATGTACGAATAAAGAGAAGCCGAGTTGGATCGGCAGGACAGCTTGGACGCATTGGAGGAAGAGCGCGACGTCGCCAAGGCTCGTTCCGCATTCTATCAGCAGCAGGCTCGAAGATATCAAAGCAGAGAAGTACGGGCCAAGACTTACAGCGTTGGAAAACTGGTTCTCGCTGCCGGACAAGAAAAGGACAAGCTCAAGCCCAAATGGGAAGGCCCTTCATCATCGATCAAGTCCTGACCGCGGAGCGTACCGTCTCTTAAATGCATCGGATAACCGACTCGAGCCGAACCCATGGAACGCAGCCCGCCTCCGGCGATTCTATGCCTAGCGCCGGACTAAGAGTTCGTCCCTTTCCCCGTCCAATTTTATTTTACTTCAGCTGCCTTTCGTTTCTCTTTTTCTTCCCAACCCTATTCATCCAAGCCTTAAAGGGCCTCTTGGCTTAACGTTCGCACAAGAATTGATGTGCTATCCGCACTCATTATACTCGGGGCTTCTTTACCGAAGCTTAATTATACGGCTTCATGCCCAAAGACATGTGTCAAGCCTCCACATGTACCTTTTATTCACCATTATATGCATCGATATGACTTAAGTTTTGGCCAAGATGGGTTGCTGGCTCTGTGCTTACCCCACGTTCCCGATTGTTGGCTAGGCGGTAAAGGAGCACCTCTGCGATTATTCTTGCGGGTCAGCCGGATGTGTACCTCGACCGGGTGAAGCCGAAAGCTAGCGTTCTTAAGGGAATATTCGGTCGGTGACTTAAAAGATGATTTTTATCCACTTATTTATCTGCCCCGGATGTTTTTCTGCTTTTTTGCAGTCGGACATGCACTTTAGGGCATGCCACCCCCAGAGGAAAGGAACCCTTAACGGAACTATTCTCCCTGGAAGATGTTTCTTACTACCCATGTAATATAACATAACTAGTTGGGCACTTGTCTGATAAAGCACTGATGACCCCTACGCCTGGTCTCCATGCATACCCCGGTTGTTTCATAACCGAGAAGGTATTCGGACACACTCCGGACTCTAGGGTCCCGAGGTCGAAGCGAAAAGGTCGGCAAAGACAAACGATCTACAATCCGGCTAGAAGGCATTTTGTATGTCATTTTGTAATACATTGTCAAATTGACTGATTGTATTCTTCCTCAATCCCGTCTAACAGGTTGTCTAATTTACAGTCCTGTTGGGAAAATTTCGCGGCCAACTCCACTTGGCCGTATACTAAACTCACAGGGATCTCCTTCCCATCAGGCCCCACAGGTCCAACTTCGGCCATGTGGTTGGGATCCGCCTTCTTGTACCGCGTATTTACCATGGCCCAGGCCTCCCTGGCACCTTGGCGGCAGGCCGAAATCTTCCATAAATGGAAGTGCTGCCGCACTCCCTGCATATTCTCCGCAAGCTCCCCAAGACCCTCGGGTATGGAGAAGGCTGGCCATAACGCCTGGACGACGCCGCTCATAGCCTGCCGAACTCGTTCGATCAGTTGCAACAATTCGGGAAGTTGATCACCCGTTGTTACGGGCATCTCCTCCGCAGGCGACACTGTGAGCATACCTCGACATATTACATCAAATTGACTTCCTCGCCGAACTCTTCTTTTCAAAGGAGTTCGCTCAAGCACTTACTATATATGCGCGCGAAGCCGCTGATTCTCCTTAACGGAGCCCGACAGCTCGGCCCGAACGCCTTTCAGCTCTTCTCCAAGCTGGGCATGGGCATCTGGAGCTTGTTCCTTTCATGCTGCACCTTATGCAGCACCCTCTCGCCGCCTTTAGTTGGCGCAAGTTCTTGCCTGTTCGGATCTTGTCGGCAGCACCTGCAATGTCGTTTTTAGACTTGCGCAAAGGCCAAACGCTACTTATCTTTCTAAAATAATGCGTTACTGGGAGAGGTCCTTGCGTTTCCTCCTGCGCGAGAAAATGCGGCCTCAAGTTGGGCCTTGCACTCTTGCAGCTCTGAGACGATCGGGTATTCTTCTCGTTAAGATCCTCGTTTCATATGATCCTTAAATCAGTTAATATAACTACTTTAAGTCTCGGGGGCTACTGGCATATATAACTATTAAATTCTCTTACCCGTATGTCATTTACATACTGCTCCGTGGCTCTGGTAAAACTATCTTGAGCAGCACGAAGGTGCGCGTCCCCCGTGTTAAAGGAATTCAACGCCTCGGGGGAGAAGCACGCGTCACGAAATACTGTCCGGCGGCGCCTGTGATTCAGGGCACTCTCCACCTCAGACTTGGTGGCGGACAGTCTGTCGGCATCCTCCGTCGGAGGAACGTCCGGCTCGCGCCTCGCGCTCGCCTCCCCCTCCTGACCAGGTGCGGGAGCCCGGCTGGTAGAGGCTGGATTGACAACTTCCAGGCCCACAGTCCGGCGGACGCCTTTTTCCCTATAAAAGTCATGAGCACTCAAACGCTTCCTAGGAACGTTGCTCTAAATACTGAATTGTGAGCTACACCTTTGCGGCGACGTTTCATCCGCGCGCCTCCTCTTCCGCCCTCTTGGTCCGGCGGCCCTTGTTGGTCAACCACCATGGGCTCGACTTCTCGCCCTAGGGGCGCCTCTTGCACAGCGCCATCATATACGGTGGTCAGAAATAAGCAAGGAAGGAATGACGGTGTCAGGGCTTCGGCCGAAATCACCTGGGAAGCCGGATATAGTCCGGGATAGTCGGCCGTGATGGCGACTAAAGCATTGTCCATGCTGAGCTGGTGGAACACCCCGTCGATTAGCTCCACCTTTATGTCCGGATCCTCTTCGAAGGTCGGATCCCGGGATCTCTCTGGATCCTCGGGCTGCGGAGCCGGACTTAGCATTCCCTCCACGGTCCGGCGCAGTTCCTGCGTCGAAAGAAGAACACAATATAAGAAACTTAAGTTTCGAAAGGCACGGGTCGGACACGCTGAGTGTTCGCTTACCCAAGGCCGGGGATTATTCATGGAAAACCCATTTAACGGGTTCGTCCGAAGGAAATACAGGCCGGACAGCATCGTCACCAGATCTTCGGCCGAATCCGGCCCTTTGCGGCCATGACGGGTGGCATCGTGTTCCCCGTTGAAATCCCACATGGGGTGGCCCCTGTATTGTAGTGGCTGCACTCCCCGCGTAATACATGTTGCCATGAATCCAATCATGGTCAACCGGGCATGGGCCAGTAACCTAATTTGACCCATCAAATAATGGACGCTCTTGTCTTCCTCCAGACGGGGGCTCCGTGGACGCCAACTAAGGCGTTTCTTCAGAGGAGCATTGCTGAACTCCGGGAGGCCGATCCAAACAGGGTCCGGCAGCGGAGCGTCTTCTATATAAAACCATTCCGAAGGCCAGTCTTCGGGCGCCTTCTTAGGGGTTCCGGATGGATATCCGGTCCCGGCAATGCGCCATATTTCGGCGCCGCCCACTTGATATATAGACCCTCGTGAGAACGGGTACAAGGCGAACGACCTCTTCCACAGCGAAGTGGGGCTCGACGCCCAGAATAGCTCGCAGAAGAGCTACGTAACCCATAATATGCAGGATTGAGGCGGCGTGAGGTGATGGAGCTGGAGTCCATAGAACTCCGAGAGCCAGCGGAGGAATGGATGTACAGAAATCCAAGCCCCTTATCGATAGGGGACGAAGCATACCCGCTCCCCTTTGTTGGGATTTGGGGTAACCTCCGCTTGCTTCCCACCTTTGTAGGTGGCTAGCCCGGCTCGAACCGGAACAATGAAGGCCGGAGGGAGATATCCCCCCCACCTGGAGCTTCACCAGCTCGTTGTGCGGAACAGAGCATCTCCTCCAATCTCCTGGCAAAGGGCCGGGATCGCGAGAAGAGGAGCCGCATTGACGGTCCATGATGGAATGGATTCTTGGTCGAAAGCGCTCTGATGAGTATTTGCGAGAGGAAGATGGTGAATTGGATCTGGATTCTTGCCTCCCTTATAGGCAGATTATTCGCACAACTAGGGGGTAAAACATAAAAGACACCCTGGCTTTTCACATTCGCACGACGCGTGGAAGAAGGCCATTATTGGGCGTGGAAGCCAAGACGCGCTACATTGATGAGGAAGCTGGACACTATTCGGCAGGTACATGGAACTTGAAGGAGAACCCGCCTTGCAACGCCGAAGACTACACGCATGCTGGACTTATCGTCATTGAAGCCTGGTTCGGGGGCTACTGAGGGAGTCCCGGATTAGAGGGTGTCCGGATGGCCGGACTACCATCATCAGCCGGACTATCATTGGCCGTACTATCGTCATCGCCCGGACTCCAAGACTATGAAGATAGAGGATTGAAGACTTCACCCCGTGTCCGGATGGGACTTTCCTTGGCGTGGAAGGCAAGCTTGGTGATACGGATATGTAGATCTCCTACCATTGTAACCGACTCTATGTAACCCTAGCCCTCTCCGGTGTCTATATAAACCGGATGGCTTTAGTCCGTAGGACTAGAATCACAACAACCCTTACAATCATACCATAGGCTAGCTTCTAGGGTTTAGCCTCCTTGATCTCATGGTAGATCTACTCTTGTAAACATCCACAATATCAATATCAATCAAGCAGGACGTAGGGTTTTACCTCCATCAAGAGGGCCCGAACCTGGGTAAACATCGTGTCCCTTGTCTCTTGTTACCATCCGCCTAGACGCACAGTTCGGGACCCCCTACCCGAGATCCACCGGTTTTGACACCGACAAAGATGTTTCACTAGCATGAAGCATGGTAATAGGTGGGTCAACATCATGGGAGCAATCGATGTCAAGAGAGTCCACTAGTGGGACAAGAGAAGCACCATCACCTATGTTACCTTTGGAGTGTCGCTCATGTGTTGTAGGTGAGGTGTTGAAGATCCACTCGTTGTCATCTTCATCTTGATGGAACCATGTGGGGGTGCATCATCGTACACCATGGCCATCCGTTTTTCCATTGGAGGGATGGACTCGTCGAGGGTAGGCATGTCGTCATGTAGGAGACCTAGCACCAAAGAAGAAAACACACTAGGAGTAGAGGTTAATTCGTTAGAAATCATAGTGGCCTAACATGCCGTGTCAACTACCTCACTCTCTAAGTGTTGTGGCTCACTCACTCCCTCAAGGATGCACTCACTCATATGGTTGGTGGAGTCACTCAAGTGGCACTCAACCTCACATAAGATTTGTGGTATGCTCTCATGTGTGGGGCTAGTGGTGGTCACACTCATCCTCTCATAGGAAATTCTCTCATTGTCACGTATGGTGGAGTCACTCATGTCACTCATGTGGTGGTGGCTCTCCTCACATGGCACTTGGGTCATCTCTTTATATGTGGGTGTCGGAGATATGTTGGTGCAAATGTCTCCATGCTCAACTCCTTTCGCCGCCTTGGTTGAAGGGATAGTCCCATGCTCAACCTTCTTGTCACCGCCTTGTTGTTGGAGGCCCATATGATCTGGCACCTCGTAGCTCGTCTCCATGACCAAAGGGAATGTCCCATGCTCGGCCATCTTCCTTGAGGGGCTTCCGAAGATGGAAGTGTCGCCCTCGCTCGTAGGTAGTCGCCTTGTTGTTGAAGATGTCAATGTAGGCGAACTCACGGGAAGTAGGCGAAGATGCCGTACGTCCAAAGGCGAAGATGCCTTGATTATACTTGGCGAACATGCCGAAGTGGTTGGTGTAGTAGCCGTAGCGTTCTCGTGGTGGTGCTTGTCTCGCGGTCTTCTCTTTTGTTCATGAAGCTTGGACTTGGCGTGAAGTAGGGCTTGTTGGGACTTGTGCATTTGTGCTTGGCGAGCATCTTCATGATGATGGTGTCGTTGTCGCACTTGAGCTCGTAGTAGATGTCGTTTGTCGTCGTCATGCACATGATGCTTGGAGGTGACTTTCCCTTCATGACAATGTGGATCACGAACGTGATGGTGGTCGCCATGGAGATGTGGACGACTTGCACTTGCATCGTTTCCGCGCTCCGAAGACTTGTGTCTTGGATGTCGCCGCCTTGAGGATGACGAAGGGGAAGAAGACTTGATCAAGGCTCTAATCTCCTCCATCCTTGCATCTTGCTCCTCTTTATGTGCCGAAAGCTTCTTGTTGATGTAGTCCCTTTTCCTTGCTTCGGAGAGATGAATGCCAATGGAGAGGTTCTCGATGCGCTCTTGCAAGGTAGATTGTGCTCCTTGCATTTGTTGTTGTAGATCGAAGATGGACGCTTTGGTGATGTAGTTGTTCACACCGTCGTTGTTGCCGAAGACCGGAGATGAAATGCCTTGCCTATCCATCACAAAACTCGAGCAAATATGAGTGGGAGAAAGAGAAGAACTTATACCAAATGTACCTTGACCGATGTTGAAAATGGATCAATGATCACTCAATGTGTAACAAGGAAATAGCACAATTGGTACCAATTCTTGTCGGTTTCTCACACCTACACAAGTAAGGCTTATGGTGGAGCTCGGTGAGGATAGTGGCACAAAAATTTGATGCAAAAATGTTAGCAAGAGTCAATAATGTTGAAAGAGATTCACAAATTCGCAAGTGAAACAAGTAGACCAATAGCAACGAATGGCACACCAAAACGCACACACGGATAGATAAATGGGGCCGTGCAACCAAGAAATGAGCTCAAAATGTGGAATCCACCAAAACGCTCGTGTTGCACAACTCAAGAGAGACGCTAGCACGATTGCTCAATAGGCGGATACGACACTTGTGCACAACCTATAAGATGCAAAATGGATAAACTTTCTGTCCCAAGTATGCTATGTATGTATGGTTCCCGGTGTTTCTCAAGATGATCCAAGATGATCGGATATGACAATCTTATATGCAATGTGGTATGATGCTATGGCTATTGCTTACAAGCTCTTTACTCTCTTTCTTTTGCTCAAAAGCTTATTCTTTTTTTTCTATGGCCACTTTTGCACAATGCACAAACCAAGATAGCAATTGTGTATATGCGGGAACAAACTTGTGGCACAAGAGATGATATGATGATACCAATATGATATGGTATGTATGTAATGGAAGGTGTAGATCACTAATGTGCACAAGTAACGTTGCCGGCAATACTCAAATGGCTAGTCTCGATAGGCAAGTAATGCAAAATGGGCTAGGGGTTAACAATGCAATGGCAAGGGGAATATACAATGGTGTCGTCGAGGTTACCGTCCTTCGCGATGATGAGTGGCGGTGTTCTTGATGTAGATACCAAGATGATGGAGACTCGTCCCTAAGTAGCCGAAACACCTTAGGAACGGAAAAACCGCGAACTCAAAATCTCAAATGACAAATGTCAAATGGTGGTAGCGGGAATGCGGTGGTGGTTGCGGAAGCTCAATGGGATTGCGGAAATGCAATGGTGGTTTTGGAGTACGCAATACGGAAGTGGAGGGTAAGGTGGTGAACTATACATGGTGTCGGAGTTGGAAGCACGGTCCCTAAGTAGCCGAAACACCTTAGGAGACACAACTCACAACACAAACAAAAATTGGTTAAGTTGGTTTGGTGGAAGTGTATGGTGGGTAAGCCTATGCGGAAGTGATGATGGTGGTTGATGAATAAGCAACCGTCCCTAAGTAGCCGAAACACCTTCGGAGACTCGAATCACAGCTCAAACAACCATGAGGAACAAAATTGGTTATGTTGTGGAAGTCGGTGGTGGAGTAGCGGAGGATGTGGTGGAAGCCCTTGGCAAAGATGCCAAAGTTCCAAACAATTTATGGAGTCAAATGGTTTTGGTGGTATTTTTGTTGGAAGGGGGATGTCAAGAGCCTTTCAACGAGCTAAAGAACGCGAAAATCGGAGCCCGGGTGAATTAGTTATGGACAAAACAAAAATCAGCCGAAATCTGAAACTACAGGTTACGGACGTCCGGGAAAGGTCGGATGTCCAGGAAGGTCGGAAATCCGTAAATTCGGTTCGGATTAGGGGTTCCGGTCGTCCAGGAAAGATAGGACGTCCGGGGGTTGGGGGTCAACGCGGGATTTGAGCTCTGGGACGCGATTTTGGGCGGAATTTTGGGATTTTGGGGGCAAAATTGAGGAGATTTTGTGGATGGAAAGTGGAGAAAATTGGGGAAATGCTGGATCCACTCAAAACCAAGCAAATCCATGGATCGAAATCAACAAAACTTCATCTCACCAAAAAATCACAAAAAAATTGGGGCTATTTTTGGTGGGGATTTTTGAAATTGGGGAAGAACACAACTAAATCAAGCAAGAAAACACGGGGTAGGGGCTCCAAAAATGTGATCAACATGGCTCATGATACCAAGATGATGTAGGGCAGAACCCTGTGGACGATCTTTCACGTTTGGAGAGGATCCCTACGAGGAACACGAATAACGAGCAGAAGAGCACGAGGGAAATGATGGGGGGAAACACAAGAGAATCACTCAAACCAATAAGATTCGATTACACATGCGCTAGATCGATGAATACAAAGAGAGATACACGATCCACGATCAACAAAGGACGATACAAGAGGTAACCGGGTTCTTCTCCGTGAGGAGGTCTTGATGGGGGCCACCCAAGAGGGGTTCTTGAATCCGCTTGGGGGATCTTCTCCGAAGAGGTCCTGAGCTCCGAGGAGAAGTAACCAAGTGGATGAGCAAGGCTCTCACACAAACATGAGCTAATCCTTTGCTAACCCTAACTAGGAAGAGGTGGAGAAATATATATAGTCTAGGTGAATGAAAGGGTAAGTGGCTTCGGCCAACCACACGGGCGGACGCACAGGAGTCGGACATCCAACAGGTACCGGATGTCAGGTGGCTCGCGAGGGTCCGGTCGTCCGGTGCATGTCGGACGTCCGGCGTTTTGGCTCTGGAAAGGGGGCGTCGGACGTCCGGTCGGCGTCGGTCGTTCGGGCGCTGGAGAGTGTCGGACGTCCGGTGTTTGGCGGTCGTCCGGGCGCTGTAGGTTTCCTCGGCTGCCATCGATCTGGTTGGTCGAGTCTCTAGGCGTCGGACGTCCTAAGATCGTCGGTCGTCCGGTGGCTATCGGATGTCCGACCGCTGTATCTTCCCAGCAGCTCTTCCTCTTGTTCCTCGCGCTTGGTGTCCTCACCGTCTTGTCCAATGCTCGTAGCTATTCCATTGCCTTCCTCTTGGTTCCTGGACATGCATAGCACACACGTTTGAGGTAGTAGCCATGTCTCACATGTGGAAAGTGACGATTCGGAGAGGAGCGAGTTCACCTTGTGTCCAAAGGCGTATGTTCGAGGTCTCGTCATATGTCCTCTTGGGGTTTGGAGAGTAGTCGGAGTGTACATGGGGATGAACGTGGGGTGCTCCCCATCAGGTTACTATCAAATACGCATACAAGAGGGTGATGAATGGAAACCCTCTTTCAAAACAAAGTTTGGTTTGTATGAGTGGTTAGTCATGCCTATGGGTTTATCGAAAGCACCCGGTACTTTTATGCGTCTTATGCATTATGTGTTTCGACCTTATATTGGTGAATTTGTTGTTGTCTACTTTGATGATATCCTTGTTTTTAGCAAATCTCTCAAAGAGCATGTCACCCACGTTCGCACCGTGCAACAAACTCTTCGAAAACAACAACTTTATGCTAATATGGAAAAATGCCTTTTTGGTGTTGATAAGCTTGTTTTCTTGGGTTTTGTAGTATCTTCTAAGGGTGTTCATGTTGATGAATCTAATATCAATGCTATTAAAACTTGGCCCCAACCAACCAATTTGCAACAAGTGCGTAGTTTCCTTGGTTTAGTCGGTTTCTACCATAGATTTGTGAAGGATTTTAGCACCATTGATTCACCTTTACATGCTTTGAGCAAGAAGAATGCACCCTTTGTTTGGGGACCATCTCAAGATAGCGCATTCAATGAGCTTAAGAATTTGCTTACTCATGCTCCCGTGCTTGCATTACCCAACTTTGACAAACCTTTTGAAATTCATTGCGATGCTAGTGGTAATGGCATAGGAGGTGTGTTAACGCAAGAGAAGCGCCCCATAGCATATTTTAGTGAGAAACTTTCCGGAGCGCAACTCAATTACCCCATCTATGACAAAGAGCTATATGCTTTAGTGCGAGTTTTGCGTGAATGGGAACATTACCTCCGCCCTCATGAATTCATCATTCATACCGATCATGAAACACTTAAATATCTTAAGGGTCAAACTAAGTTGAACAAGCTTCATGCTAACTGGAGTGAATTTATTGAGCCTTTTCCTTATGTTATCAAGTATATTAAAGGTAAGGAAAATGTTGTGGCGGATGCGCTTTCCCTTATATGGATGCTTGTTACTCAACTTGAATTGAATATCATTGGCTTTGAGCACATAAAAGACTTGTATGAGCATGATCCTACTTTTGCCATACCTTATGCCAAATGTTTGATGCATACATCTTGGAAACGCTATTATGTAGAAGATGATTATCTTATGAGACCTAACAAAATTTGCATCCCCGAGTCTTCTCTTCGTTTGTTGCTTTTGCAAGAATCTCATGGAGGAGGACTAATGGGACATTTTGGACGCGACAAGACCCTTGCTATGCTCTCCAAGAACTACTTTTGGCCTAAGATGTTCCGCGACGTCAATCGCTTCACCAACCAATGCTCTACATGTCGCAAAGCTAAGTCTAAAGCTCAATCTCATGGACTATATATGCCTCTTCCAATACCGTACCAACCATGGGAAGATATTAGCATGGATTTTGTGCTTGGTTTGCCTAGAACTAGAAATGGCAAGGATTTCGTTTTTGTTGTTGTGGACCAATTCTCCAAAATGGCTCATTTCATTCCTTGCAACAAGATAGACGAGGCTTCACATGTTCCCAATCTGTTTTGTAGGGAAATATGGCGTCGACATGGAGTGCCAAAGACGATTGTCTCGGACCGCGACGTCAAGTTCTTGAGTTACTTTTGGAAGACCTTATGCGCCAAGCTCGGAATCAAGCTACTATTCTCCACGGCATGTCATCCAAAAACCGACAACCAAACGGAGGTGACAAACCATACGCTCTCCACTCTACTACACGTGTTAATAATAAGAATATCAAGGAGTGGGAGGAGTGCCTACCTATCACCGAGTACGCCTACAACCGTGCAAGACATAAGACTATCGGCAAGTCCCCTTTCGAGGTCGTCTACGGCTTCAACCCGTTGTCCCCATTGGACATTCTACCTCTATCGCTACAAGAGCGCACAAACATGGATGTGAGTGCCCGAGTCAACCACCTCAAGAAGATGCTTGAAGATACAAGGCACACCATCGAGCGTCAAGTACAACGACTCGCGACCAAGCTCAACGTCAACAAGAAACCCATGATATTCAACATTGGGGATCATGTGTGGATACACCTTCGCAAGGACCGCTTCCCCAACGAACGCAAGTACAAACTTCTACCACGAGCAGATGGACCCTTCAAGGTGCTTGCACGCTACAACAACAACGCATACAAGATCGACATCCCACGTGACAAGTACTCCGTGAGCGACATCTTCAACGTCAAAGATCTCTCTCGGTACCATGGTGATGAGGATTTCGATCCGAGGTCGGATCTATCCCAAGGGAGGGGAGATGATGCGGAGCATCCCAAGGTCATCCCATGGACCTACCATCGTCTCACCAAGTGCCTAATGGACCCATGACTCGAGCACGTGCAAGAGCTCTGGAAACTGATGTGACATCTCTCCTCTCACAATTCCACTTTGATGAACATGAGACATGGCTACTACCTCAAACGGAGACATTGTGCATACTCAGGTATCAAGGATAGCCATGGAGACACTAAGGAGCAAGGAGAATCCGAAGAGGAAGATGGACGTGAAGACGGAGAAGAAGAAGGGCTAAGTCAGCAGAAGCCCAGACGATCCGGACCGCCGTCCGGACGATCCGGCTCCAGCCCAGATGATCCGAACCCCGGCCCGGACGATCCGGCTACACAGCTCGAGGACACCCGAAGCTTCACCATGAAGCCGGATCATCCGGACCCAACCCCAGATCATCCGGCCACACCCGGACGTCCGGACCAGGACACGGACATCCGGACCTCCCGCGGCGGCCACGACACAGCTGGATGATCCGGACGCCGACCCGGATCATCCGAACCCCCGAAGCCCGGATCATCCGGACTAACATCTGGATCATCCGGACAGTGCCTGCGTGCATGATGTTGGGCCGAGGCCCATATACCCCTTCGCCCCCAACTTCTATATATACTACTCCTCCACCTCTTTCTAGGGTTAGCATTGGTTTTGCTCATATGTGAGGGTAGCTTTTTCTCATCCATACGGATCAACTCCTCGAGAGAGACCGTGGCCCCTCTTTAGAGAAGATCCACGTTGGATTTAAGACCCCCTCTTGGGTGGCCCCATCAAGACCTCCTTACGGAGAAGAACCGGTTACCCTTTGTATCGTCCCTTGTTGATTTTGGACCGTGTGATCTCTATGTGTACTCGAATCTAGCATATGTGTGACTATATCTTGTTGGTTTGAGAGTTCCTCTTGTGTTTTCCGTCGTTTTCCCCTCGTGTTCTTCGTGTTCTTAGTCGGGATCCGCTCCTTTCGTGAAAGATCGTCCGTTTAGGGTCTCACCCTACATCACCGTATGTGTGGGGAAACAAGAGTTAGGGTTGGTTTCGGACCCCTCCCTCAAGGGCCACGAAATTGCCCCCTCTTCCTCCATATATACAGCCCTTAGGGTGCCGTTTAGACTTTGAGTTTTGTTTAGATTAAAGTTCGTCATATTTGCAACTTCGCGTACTTCATTTGTGTTCAACGACCAGACAAAGGCGTCACAGAACCCCACCTTGATCAATAAAGCCTTCCTCTTATATTCGCAATATCCAGATTGCAATCTTAGTTTCTTGCCTGTTCTTCGTTTGCCTGCAGGAAATAGACCATCGTGGTCAGGTTGATCGTGCTCCGGTGTGGTCAATAACCTCTCGGAGTTGGTTTAGCGATTGCTAAGGCGCGACGTCCTCGCACGTTCATAGTCGGATCATCAAAGTCGTCTTCCTCCAAAACGATAGCCACCATCTCATCGAAAGACGGGACACCTTTGCCTCTATCAAGTGGTATCAGATTTCCAGGTTGCTCAGTGAGATTTTACAGTTTTTCATAGTTTAGATCGTGTCTGTTCTTCTTACCTATAGTCCACGAAAAAGCCACACACAAAAAAATTTAGGGCTAGTTCATCCTATCCGAACCAATCTGAGCCTTTGCATAATCTTTTCTGTATTTGCTTTGTTGAATTTGCGGTTGCATCGTCGTGTCAAGTTGCTGGTCTTAGCGTCTGGTTCTTTAGAGTTTCGAGTTCTGTTCACAAGTTGTCACACCGCCGCACCAACATATTCCTTACCGCTGCCATATACATCTGCCTATCCACCACCAATCCGAGTCCACATATACATCTACCTGTCCACCACTAATCCGAGTCCAACACCAATCCGAGTCTTTTCATATTTGGTTTGTTTTCGAGATCCATCTAGTTTCCGTTTCGTGTTTCCTTGCCTGAGTAGGTTTCGAAAAAAAGAAAAAAAAAGAGTCTGGAGACCCCCGGGCAGTTTTTAGGCAAAAAAAATTGGCGACCAAAAATATTTTTTTCGTATCCTATTTTTAGGTCCCAGGAGCGTTTTGAGACACTCGCCATCATAGTAATTTTTTGTCGCACTTGTTCATCGTCGCTGCCCTGATTTCCGAACAAAAAATTTGTCAAAAAGATTTCGCGCCAATCCTGTTAGTTTGACTTGGGAAGAGTTTTGTGACACTCGTCATTATAGTGATTTTTCACAAAAAAAGAGCGCGAAAAAAAAGAGCTCAAAAAAGGAATTTTTTTCAGAGTGTGCCCTTGTTTAAGTGTCGCGCCGTGATTTTGTTCGTGTTCTAGGCTCGCGTCTCTAGCACGGTCTAGCCTAGGACCAGCACAGTATCGTCGTTGAACGTTTATTCAACTCTGCATCTCTGAATTGATTATTGCTGACCCTTTTTGCTACCATATTATAAGTCTTCCCAGCTCCACATACATCTACGTCGTGCGTTTGACTCTCCCTGGTAATCGCTCTATCCAAGCTTTGAGAGTTTTGACTACAACGGTTGCCGATCACCACCTGCTGCTTGGTAAGAACTGGTAAGAATTTGAGATTTGCTTGATGGATTTGTGACGCCCCACCACCACCATTTTATAGTAGTCTATAGGATCATATTCATGTGTGTTTCTATTGCTACTAACCATGGCAGGATCACCAGTCTATGAGACTAACTGGGAGAACATGTCGAATAAGGAGTTGCATGATAAATTTCAGCAAATGATGACTGAACAGGTGCAAGATGTGCTAAACAATTTTGACGAAGCCATGGATAAGATAACTGGCTTTGAGAAGACGTTCGAAACAAAGATCGATAACAAATTTAATGAAGTGCTCGCGCTTCTTCCACAACCCCCAACGGTTGCACCTGCCGCACCTCTGCCACAAGAACAACAACAACGACGACTACCTCCACGTCACGAAACAGCCCTCCGCCGAGCGAGCCATGTCCCTCTTGAGCCTGGCCAAACTGTTGGTGCCGTTGTTGATACTTCTGGGGCTCCGGCTGCCGATGAGGAGGAGGATGATTATGCGGGAGATTATGAGGATGAGGTTGATCAAAATCAGAACTACATGCAACCACCAGCACCCGGTCGTCCACATGCACATAATCGCAATGGTAGGTCTGCATTACCAGCTCAGGTACGAGATCATGACCATCTTCCTAAACTGAAATTGAATATCCCACCATTTGAGGGTAGATATGTACCTGATATATATCTTGGGAGTTAGAAACCGAACAACATTTTACATGTTTAGAATATCCCGAGGAGAGATGTTGCTGCTGCACTTTGTGCTTTCACTAGTTTTGCTTGTGTGTGGTGGTCTGAACATCGTAGATTATATCCGAATAATATTCCAACAACTTGGGCTGCTTTGAAAACTACTATGCGTACTCGTTGGGTTCCACCATATTATCAACGTGAATTACTTCAAAAATTACAGCGTTTAAGACAAGGAAAAAATTCTGTAGAGGAATATTACCAGGAATTACAAACTGGCATGATTAGATGTGGTATTGTTGAGGATAATGAAGTTATGCTTGCACGTTTCATGGGTGTTTTAAATAGAGAGATTCCGACCATTCTAGAGTATAAGGAGTATAATGATATCACTCATTTATTCCATCTTGCTTGTAAAGCTGAACGTGAAGTGCAGGATCGACAGGCATTGGTGCGAACTAACTTTTCTGCAGGTCGACCTTCATCATGGACTCCACGTGCATCCTCTACTTCCACTGCACCATCACCTCCATCAAGTGCCACCTCCAACCATTATACAAGAAAGCAGGCACAACCACTACTATCTGCCAAGAGCACACCTCTCGGGCCTGCACAGAGTTCTTCTTCTTCCATGGCATCAACAGGGCACACAAGTGATATTATTTGTGGTCGTTGTAAGGGAAGAGGTCATTATCCGAGAGAATGCAAATCTCAGCGTGTGATGATTGCTACTGAGGATGGTGGGTATGAGTCCGCTAGTGACTATGATGAGGAAACTTTGGCTCTTATTACACGTGAAGAACACTATGGAGATGATTCTGATCATGAGACGCAATACATGGCTCCTGAAGATGCTGACAGGTATGAATGTTTATGATGCGGAGCATCCTTCCATCATCCCCATGGACTCTACACCGACATATCAAACCCACGTGGACCTATGACAAGAGCTAGAGCACGTGCTTTGGAAACCGAGGTGAATTCCTTCCTACTAGATTTGCATATGGACACGAATGGAACATGTTTACTACCTCACCAAAATGTGCTATGCCTCCTTAGATATGAAGAGGAACATCACCAAGACGCTCCGGAGCATCACCAAGGAGAGGCAGGACCACCCCGAGGCCACACGAACCAAGAAGAAGGGCTACAACAGCTGCACAGGAAGCTCCAGGCGACCCCGTGCGCACGGGCCCCCGAGACCCCGTGCCCACGGGCTACTCAGGGAGTTGGCGCTGGAGCACCCCGTGCGCATGGGGCCCCCGTGCGCACGGGCCTAACTTACCCCGTGTGCACGGGCCTCCCAGGATGGCCGGCTAAGATTGCATCTTCGGCTCCACTTCGTCTCCTTTGACCCCTAGGCTATATATTCCGTACCAACGACCATGTTTAGGGTTAGCAATGTATTAGATGAGATATTTGTGAGCTTTGCTCCTTTCTACCTTCCCTTGTGGAATCAAGACCCCCTAGGGAAGAATCCTTGTGGATTTCAAGACCTCCTCGAGGAGTAGACTATCTCCAAGACCCCATCTCCTTTGGATTTGGGATGAACTTTGCCATTGTATCTTTCCTTTGATTGTGTTTGTGACTTGTGGATCTTGTGTTGTTACTCTAGTGGATGTGTAATCGGGAATTGTTGGAGTGATTTCCTCTTTGTGTTCTTGTGGTGTTCTTGTTGTTCTCTCCATTTCCCCCTCCAAGTGTGAAAAGATCCCTCCTAGGGTTCTACCCTACATCATCTTGGTATCATGAGCCACGTTGATTCACATCTTGGAGTCCCTACCTTCCACTTTCTAGCTTGATTTCGTTGTTTTTAGTTCTAATCCGAAAATCCCCACCAAAAATAGCCCCAAAATTTTTCTTGCAATTTGTTTGATCTTGTGAGATTTGGTTGTTTTGATCCATGAATTTGGAGTTTGGCAAGTGGATCTACCCCCCCACCATCTTCCCCACCCACCAAATCCTCAAATTTGACCTCTTTTTGCAAAATTCCCATGGATCCCGGTGTGTTCATCCGCTCCCAGAACACCCCGTGCGCACGGGCCCCTGAGACCCCGTGCACACGGGCCTCACTTACCCCGTGCGCACGGGCTATCCAGCGAGGTTCGGCCATTTTCCTTTTTCTTCATTTTGGTTTCCCCACCACCTCTTGTGTTCTTCCGCACCATTCCACGTGTTTGTTTGAGTTTCGGACCGCTGTTTCTCTTGTGTCCTAAGGTGTTTCGGCTACTTAGGTGCATTTGGGACATCATCATCGCCACTCGATCTTCAAATCGGACGGTAACCTCGACGACATCTCACCCTTGCTTTTGCATTGATAACTCGAGCCATTTCGCGTAGCTTACCCATCGAGACTAGCAAGTTGAGAATTGTCGGGCCACGCTTTTGTGCACTGTAGTGATCGTGTTACCATCTTAGTGCCATAAGTCTCTCCCGTGCATATCTTACTTACTTGTCTTATATCATACTTGACTCGGGCATCGAAAAAAGAAGAAGAAAAGCTTTTAAGCAAAAGAGGAAACACAAAGAGCTTGTAAGCAATAGCATCGATTCATTTTGCATATCATCTTCGATATCTCATACGTAGCATAGTTGGGATTGAAGACAACACGTTTCTCTTAAAGGTTGGTGCACACGCGTATCTAGCCCATTTGAGCAATCGAGCTAGTGTCTCTCTAGCATTCGCACAACAAGAGCATTTCCCGTGGTTGCACATTTGAGCTCACCCCTTGGTTGTGTGGATCCTATCTATCTTCCGTGTGTGCGTTCCTCGTGATATCATTGGGTTTGATCTATTTGTTTTTACTTGTATTTTGTGAATCTTCTCAACCTTTTCGATATCTTGACTAACATTTGCTTGAAATTTTTGCCACCATCCTAACCGAGCTCCTCCATAGACCATTTACTT
The DNA here is from genome assembly GCA_021605205.1 of Aegilops longissima. Classification (NCBI taxonomy): domain Eukaryota; kingdom Viridiplantae; phylum Streptophyta; class Magnoliopsida; order Poales; family Poaceae; genus Aegilops; species Aegilops longissima. The sequence continues at coordinate 186,664,501 of CM038676.1, read as the reverse complement.
GTAGGTGTGAGAAACAATTCCCGGTACTAATTCCCCTATTGTAACATAAAGTGGGATCGTACTTGTTGCATCCACAATCTTCGGAAAAGGTAACTTTGGTTTTGTTCTCTCATTTTCCTACTCACCACCACTTTCATATGATGGATAGGCCAAGTACCTCTACCAACCCACTCTTCATCGAGCAAGACGACGACATGTCATCATTCGTCACCAAGAGCCACCTCTATGGTGCACAACAGGTGCTACATCAAGAGCAACAAGCAATGAACGACCGCATCGACAACCTCACCACCGACTTGCGACTCTCCGAGCAACGTACACGGGACTACTTCGACAACAAGCTCGACGCGCACAAGCAAGAGAACGATGCAAGAATGGACGAGATCCGTGCTTTGTTGGTCAACCGGCCTCCTTCAACTTCTTCCTACTCAAGACGGAGCCACTCAAGTCGACACTCCGACGACACCTTCTTCGGCTCAAGTACACCGTCATCGAACACTCTTCGAAGAGCCGCACGTCAAGACCGTCATGCATCCTGAAACCCACTTCACGCCAAGCATTCACAAGAGCAAGTCGCTGAGCAAGTTCCTCGTCCCCGTTCAAACCAAGAGGCTTTTGCTCAAGCGCAAGAACGACAACGACTTCAGCGCCAAGAGGAAGAACTTGCGCGTCTACACCAAGAATAACAAGACGCCGAGGCCCAACGCCTTAAACAACAACAACGGGAAGCGCAAGCTCTTGAGGCGCAACGTGCCCTTCAAGAATCAAGTCGAGCCATCGCCAACCGCAATCGCGAACGGCGCAATCAAGAGGAAGCCCTTCGAGAAGAAATCCACGAGCGGAACTACCAACCCCGCGTGCAACGTCAAGTTCCTCAAGCTACTCCACAAGCTCGTCAAGCTCCTCCTCAATCTCAAGTTCAACAAGAGCAAGTGGATCATCAACCTCCTCCACGCCAAGAGCGACATCTCGAGGACCGAGCATTTGAGGATCTTCCACCAAGTCAAGAGCGACATCACAACCGCCACTTCGACGAAGAACTCCGCTACGGCAAGCTAAAGTTCACCATGCCCAAGTTCAATGGAAGCAATGACCCCGAAGAGTACCTCTCATGGGCATTGAAGGTTGACAAAATCTTCCGGTTGCACAACTACGATAAAGAGAAGAAGATCGCTATGGCATCACTCGAGTTCCAAGACTACGTTCTCATTTGGTGGGAACAAGTGATTGAGCGACGATGTACAAGAGGCGAACCACCAATCACAACTTGGACGGCGATGAAGGATGTCATGAGAGCTTGTTTCGTGCCCATACACTATAACCGTGATCTCTTCAAGAAGTTGCAACTCCTCAAACAAGGCACAAAGACGGTGGAAGAATACTACCAAGAAATGGGGATTGCCATGATTCGAGCCAATGTCAAGGAAGACGACGAGCAAACAATGGCACGCTTCTTGAACGGCCTCAACCATCCAATCAAGCGGATTGCCGACTTCCAATCATACTCAAACCTCCTCGAGCTAGTTCATCAAGCGACCAAGGCCGAACTTTGCCATTGTATCTTTCCTTTGATTGTGTTTGTGACTTGTGGATCTTGTGTTGTTACTCTAGTGGATGTGTAATCGGGAATTGTTGGAGTGATTTCCTCTTTGTGTTCTTGTGGTGTTCTTGTTGTTCTCTCCTTTTCCCCCTCCAAGTGTGAAAAGATCCCTCCTAGGGTTCTAACCTACATTAGTTTAGTTGCTCAACGTGTTTTGAGTGTGCAGGTTACACAAGCTGAGCAAAATCAGATGCATAATTTGTTCCATACAAAGGGAGTTGTGAAGGAACATTCTATTCACGTCATCATAGATGGAGGGAGCTGCAACAACTTGGCTAGCATGGAGATGGTGGAAAAGCTATCTCTCACCACAAGACCACATCCACATCCTTACTACATCCAATGGTTCAACAACAGTGGCAAGGTTAAGGTAACACGTCTTGTTAAATGCGCATTTTAGTATCTCTACATATGCTGATTATGTTGATTGTGATGTGGTACCTATGCAAGCATGTTCCTTATTACTTGGTAGACCATGGCAATTTGATAAAAATTATGTACACCATGGTAGAAACAATCAATATACTCTTGTTCATAAGGATAAAAATATTATTTTGCTTCTTATGGCTCCTGATTCCATTTTGAAAGATTATATTAATAGAGTTAATAAAGCAAAACAGGAGAAAAATAAGAGTGAAAATCAGATTGTGGAAAAAGAACTTGAGTAACAAATGAAGCCTAATAATAAACCATTTAGTGTTGCTTCTGAAATTAAATTGAAAAGTGCATGTTTACTTGCCATCAAATCTGATATTGATGAGCTAGATTTTAGCAAATCTGTTTGCTATGCTTTTGTGTGCTAAGAGGCATTATTTTCATTCGAGGACGTGCCTTCCTCTTTGCCCCCTGCTGTCACTAGCATTTTGCAAGAGTTTGCTGACGTCTTCCCACAAGACGTGCCATCGGGATTACCACCTATTCGAGGGATTGGGCATCAAATTGACTTAATTCCCAATGCATCGCTACCCAACCGTGCACCATACCATACTAATCCAGAGGAGACGAAGGAGATTATGCGTCAAGTACAGGAGCTGCTCGACAAAGGTTATATACGCGAATCTCTTAGTCTTTGTGTTGTTCCTATTATACTAGTGCCTAAAAAGGATGGTACGTCGCGTATGTGTGTTGATTGTAGAGGCATTAATAATATTACTATTCGTTATCGTCATCCTATTCCTAGGCTAGATGATATGCTTGATGAATTGAGTGGCTCTACAATATTCTCCAAAGTTTTTTGTGTAGTGGATACCATCAAATTCGTATGAAATTGGGAGATGAATGGAAAGCAACATTTAAAACTAAGTTTGGTTTATATGAGTGGTTAGTCATGCCTTTTGGGTTAACTAATGTACCTAGTACTTTCATGAGACTAATGAACGAAGTTTTACGTGCTTTCGTTAGACGATTTGTGGTAGTTTATTTTGATGATATACTGATTTATAGCAAATTTTTGGAAGAACATTTGGAACATTTACGTGCTGTTTTTATTGCTCTACGTGATGCACGTTTGTTTGGTAACCTTGGGAAGTGCACCTTTTGCACTGACCGACTATCTTTTCTTGGCTATGTTGTTACTCCACAGGGAATTGAAGTTGATAAAGCCAAGATTGAAGCTATTGAGAGTTGGCCGCAGCCCAAAACGGTCACACAAGTGAGGAGTTTTTTTGGACTCGCTGGTTTCTATAGGCGTTTTGTTAGAGATTTTAGCACCATTTCTGCACCTCTCAATGAGCTTACAAAGAAGGATATGCCTTTTGTTTGGGGTACCGCACAGGAAGAAGCCTTCATGGTATTGGAAGATAAGTTGAGACATGCTCCTTTACTCCAACTTCCTGATTTTAATAAGACTTTTGAGCTTGAATGTAATGCTAGTGGAATTGGATTAGGAGGTGTGTTATTAGAAGATGGTAAACATGTTGCATATTTTTCTGAAAAATTGAGTGGGCCTAGTCTGAATTATTCTACTTATGATAAAGAATTATATGCTCCTGTTCGGACTTTAGAGACATGGCAACATAATTTATGACCCAAAGAATTTGTTATACATTTTGATTATGAATCTTTGAAACATATTAAAAGTCAAGCCAAACTGAATCGTAGACATGCTAAATGGGTTGAATTCATTGAGACTTTCCCTTATGTCATTAAACACAAGAAGGGTAAAGAAAATGTTATTGCTGATGCATTGTCTCGTCACTATACTATGCTTTCAGAACTTGACTTTAAAATATTTGGTTTGGAGACCATCAAAGATCAATATGTGCATGATCCTGATTTTAAAGATGTAATGAAGAATTGTAAAGAAGGAAGAACATGGAACAAGTTTGTTATTAATGATGGCTTTGTGTTTCGTGCTAACAAGCTATGCATTCCAGCTAGCTCTGTTCGTCTTTTGTTGTTGCATGAGGCGCATGGAGGAGGATTAATGGGACACTTTGGCGTGAAGAAGACGAGGACGTACTTGCTACACATTTTTTTGGCCAAATATGAGACGGGATGTTGAGCGTTTTGTTGCGTGCTGCACCACATGTCAAGTTTATATATGCCTTTGCCTGTACCTAGTGTTCCTTGGGAGGATATATCTACGGAATTTGTTTTATGTTTACCTCGAACAAAGAAGGGGAGGGATAGCATATTTGTTGTCGTGGATAGACTCTCGAAAATGACACACTTTATACCATGTCATAAAAGCGATGATGTTGTTAATGTTGCTGATTTGTTCTTTCGTGAAATTATTCGCTTGCATGGTGTGCCAAATACTATTGTTTCAGATCATGATACTAAATTTCTTAGCCACTTTTGGAGATATTTATGGGCTAAGTTGGGGACTAAACTGCTTTTGGTACTACTTGTCACCCCCAAACGGATGGACAAACTGAAGTAGTCAATAGAACATTGTCTACTATGCTTAGGGCTGTTTTGAAGAATAATAAGAAAATGTGAGAACAATGCTTGCCTCATATTGAATTTGCTTATAATTGTTCGTTGCATTCTACTACTAAGATCTGCCATTTTGAAATTGTGTATGGTTTCCTACCACGTGCGCCCAATGATTTGTTGCCTCTTCCATCTTCGGAGAAGGTTAATTTTGATGCTAAACAACGTGCTGAATTGATTTTAAGAATGCATGAGTTAACTAAGGAAAACATTGAGCGTATGAATGCTAAATATAAACTTGCTGGATATAAGTGTAGAAAACATGTTGTGTTTGCACATGGAGATCTTGTTTGGTTACATTTGCGTAAGGATAGATTTCCTAATTTGCGCAAATCAAAGCTTTTGCCACGTGCTGACGGTCCTTCTAAAGTGTTAGAGAAAATAAATGATAATGCATATAAACTTGAGCTGCCTACAGATTTTGGGGTTAGTCCCACTTTTAACATTGCAGATTTGAAGCCTTATTTGGGTGAGGAAGATGAGCTTCCGTCGAGGACGACTTCATTTCAAGAAGGGGAGGATGATGAGGACATCAATACCATTGTTACAGCCACAGCCCTTACTACTACATATAGTGGACCAATTACTAGAGCTCGCGCACGCCAACTAAATTATCAGGTACTTTCGTTTCTTGGTAATGATTCTAATGTTCATTAGAATATGATGCTGCCTAAATAGGATACATTTGTTTTGCTTACATATGAAGGGCCTGGCATGGATAAGAGGGATGAACACTGGAGCAAGACCAAGCCCGGAGATGATGGCATGCGCAAGCGGAACAAGAACGGAGTTATAAGTGATGATTTCAGGACTTTGAAGCCACTATAAGGAGTGCATGAGGCCTTGGACAAATATACAAGATGCCACTTCATAAATTTTGTCCAGAGGCTACTTTAGGTGTTGCGTCACCTTATTATTGGGCCAGGCCCATGTAATTTCGAAATACTTAAGTATAGGTTGTTTTTAGAGTCCGTATGTGTGGGCAAACAAGACTTAGGGTTGGTTTCGGACCCCTCCCTCAAGGGCCACGAAATTGCCCCCTCTTCCTTCATATATACAGCCCTTAGGGCTCGTTTAGTCTTTGGGTTTTGTTTAGATTAAAGTTCGCCATAGCTGCAACTTCGCGTATTTCGTTTTGTTCAACAACCAGACAAAGGCGTCACAGAACCCCACCTTGATCAATAAAGCTTTCCTCTTATATTCGCAATATCCAGAATGCAATCTTAGTTTATTGATTGTTCTTTGTTTGCCTCCAGGAAACAAACCTTCGTGGTCAGGTTGATCGTGCTCTGGCGTGGTCAATAACCTCTCGGAGTTGGTTTAGCGATTGCTAAGGCGCGACGTCCTCGCACGTTCTTAGTCGGATCGTCAAAGTCGACTTCCTCCAAAACGATAGCCACCATCTCATCGAAAGACGGGACACCTTTGCCTTTATCAATCACAAAATAAAAACGTAGGGTCTAGTAATAAAAATGAAACAAAAGTAAACTTTAATTTTTTTTCTTAGGAAGAATGAATAAAGGCATTTCTATTAACCTAAATAAAGAAATAAAAAAAATTGATGACAACACTTGAAGAGAGAATTGCACCTTTTGACAATATGCAAGAAGAAATAAATAACGGTGTGGTGTTTTGGAATCCAATATAATTTGCACACATATTACATAGTACTTGTGTGTGTACGTCGGAGATTCATTCTCTTACTCATGCTGATGGTATTACCTTAAATGAATCGCAAAATTAAAACGCAGGATCTGGTAATAAAAACTGTATATAAAACAAAAACTAAAACATAATTAAACTCTGAAGTTTTACTGGGAAGAATGAATCAAGACATTTCTTTTACCCTAAATAAAGAAAGAAAATAAAAAATAAAATGATGTCAACAAAGTAAAAGAGAAAAATTGCACCCTTTCACAATATGCAAGAAGAAACATATAACAATGCAGTTTCTAAGACTCCAAAATAATTTGCACACATATTACATAATACTTGCGTGTGTACGTGGGAGATTCATTGTCTTAGTCATGTCGATAGTATTGCCTCGGAACGTGCATATACAAACACCTCACAATTGAATTGCATCTCATATTGATATTGCCTGTGCACTGTGTGCACGTACAAACGAATAGTGGCACGAAGAGAGAAAAAAGACTGGCACATACAACTATACACAAGAATCTCGAAGGGCCTGAGGCCGATCTTTATTAGAAGGAGAGAAAAGTTCAGTACAACAGGAACAGTTTAGGAAGATTAGACTGAACCCAAGACCCCATACAGGACCCATCCACAGAAACGCTGGGATCTCCAACCCTCCAGAGCATCGGGATGAGTACCATAACGAAATTCAGACGGAGTACAACAGGAGCTGACTGGGGACTACAGGAGGAGCTGCTGAGTGAAAGAACTCCAACGCTGAAACAAATCTGAGCAAAGCCCGACGGTTGTAGCTAAGCCGGAGATCAGCAATGCATCCCGCGCTCTCCACATGGCTACGCCTTCCTTGATCCGGTCCGAACCCAGCCGGTGGGTTGGAAGCATGATCAAATATCCTGGCGTTCGCTCTTTCCACACCCTCCGGTGCAGCATGATGATTACCGTGTCAAAATTCCTCTGACTGCCTTCGAATAGCCGCCTAGCCCAAGCCACCAGTCTTCCGTGGAAGTGAAAGAAACACTGGGGTAATGAAATCTGCATTCGTCCATGTTTTAAAGAGCAACCAAACCTGTTGGGTATATGGGCAGTGGACAAAAAGGTGAGTGCAGTCCTCTGGCGCAGACAGACGGAGCGAGCACACTCGATTGGACGGCCAGCTTCGTCGCTCCAGGTTGTCCGCCGTGAGACATCTTTTATGCACCACCAGCCACATGAAGAATTTACAACGGTGGAGCCTTGGATTTCAAATCGGCTTTGAGCAAGCAAAGCGAATTTTGCCTAGAAAGAACAGGCTGTATGCACTCGGACAGAGAATTGCTTGTCCGACGTCAACATCCAGCGTGGAGTGTCCACGGCATCCATATTGAGGGTAGTGTTCTCCACCAACTCCCATACCTTGAGGAACTGCACAATGGCGGTAGCGAGAGCCCGCCTGCCACGTCTTTGGTCCAGGCCTGATTGTGGATAGCCTCTTTGACAGTTAGCTCGCGGTTCTTGACGAAGGAGAAGAGTTAGCGCCATCTGTGCTAATCGACTTGCCATCCTCCAAAGAACCGGTCAGTCCAAAATTTGGCAATCTCACGGATCCCAGCCTGACTTGGCAGGCCGCGTTGAAAAGGGCCTGGACCTCCTCTCCATCACGTTGGGTAGAGCATGCCATGGCCTCTCATCCGCCCCCAAGCAGCCAAGGCCATTTACAATGAAGTGCTAGACCAAACCATTTAAGATTTAAAACTCCAAGTCCACCATGCTCCCGGGGCATGCACACCTTAGACCATGGGAGCAGACAGTGGCCCCCATTGATCTCTTCCTTGCCCTTCCAAATGAAGCTACGACAGTGATGGTTGATGATTTTGATCGCCCAGGCTGGCAAAGGCAGTGCCGCCAAAAGGTGAACCGGCAGTGCCATGAGGACTGAGCGAGCGAGAGTGAGGTGCCCTGCTGTAGCCATCATCTTCGGCTTCCATCCTTTCATTTTGTTGGAGAATTTATCAACCAGCGGCATTAAATCATGTCTCTTCAGCCGGTATATAGACAGAGGGATGCCCAAGTACAGCATGGGAAAATGTTGGTAACTGCACTGAAAATGTTCTACAACTCTCTGAACCACCTCCTCGTCGCATCTGATGCAAGTTACCGTGCTTTTGATCATGTTGATCCTGAGTCCCGACACCTCGCCGAACAGCTTAAGAATGGCCGCAATGATTTGAAGGTCGTTTTCCATCGGCGAGAAGAACAATACCGCATCGTCCGCGAACATCGATGCCCTGGGTACCCTCATGCCAATACCGAGATTAGATAGCAAGCTATTTTGCACCGCCCATTCCAGCATGCCATGGACGGCGTCCATAGCCAGAATGAAGAGCGCTGGTGATATGGGGTCACCCTGTCTGACTCCTTGGCCAAGGGCAAAAGAAAAGCTCAGTTCTCCGTTGATGAGTACTGATGACGAGGCAGTGGAGAGCAGCCCACATATCCAAGAGCACCACTTCCTACCGAATCCTCTGGCGACAAGGATTTCCAGGAGGAACTCCCAAGAAAGGGTGTTAAAGGCTTTGGACATGTCAATCTTCATAAGAACCGAGGGCTTCCGCTTTGCGATGTAGCAAAGTAGCAAGGTTCCTTACAAACATGAAGTTTTCATGGATGTTGCGCCGGGAAATGAAAGCACTTTGGGCCTGCGAGATGAGTGTGGGCAGGAGCGGAGCCAGACGGCAAGCAAGCACTTTAGCGAAAATCTTGCCGCACCATGGATAAGGTTGATAGGTGCAAGTCGCCGATCTCCAAAGAGTTTGATTTCTTGGGCAGGAGAGTGAGGATTGAAGTGTTGAGGCCTCCAAAAGAATAAAACGACCCTCATGCGAGCCTTCATCACAGCCATTAGATCCAAGCAATGATATCCCAACACTTTTATAAAACAGTCCGAGAAGCCATCCGGACCTGGTGCCTGTCGGAGGGCATGTCCATAATCACCTTTTTGACCTCATCCACGATGAAATCCGATTCAAGACCATGCGCCAACTCTGGCGACAGCTTGCGCCGATTCAGAGACTCCCACCGCAAGGAACTCCTATTACTGGCCGACTCCTGGGTGCCCATAAGCTTGCTGAAGAACTCTCCCGCCAAGTTTAGTTTGTCTTCCATAGTTGTGGCAATTCGGTCGCCCTGTTTGAGGTAGGGTATTAAATGTTTACGACGGCGCCCGTTTGCTTTCATGTGGAAGTATTTGGTATCTGCATCACCTTCCTTGAGATCTCGCACCTTCGCTCGTTGACGTACACGAACACGTTCAAGCGAGGCAAAGGCCAGGCACTTGCCCTTCAAGAAGGCGCAGAGATATCTTTCCTCCGTAGATAGTTGCCTCCTCTCCTGCGCACAATCTAAACGCCAGATCACTTCATTGGCCATTTGGAACTGCATACTGAGCTCGCTCCATCTTCTCTGGCCCCAACTTCTCAAAGCTTTGGCTGTACGATGCAACTTGACATTGAAGATTTTCAGGGGATCGTTGCCCTCAACATCTTCCATCCAAGCCGCCTTGACAGTGTCCGTGAATCCTGGTAGCTTGCACCAGAAATTCTCAAAGCGGAAGCGGTAGGCGCGAGGTCTAGCGGAAGAGCAAGTGAGAAGCAGAGGACAAGTGCTCGATATCTTTGGAGCTAAGAGACAACAGATCACTGATGGGATACAGGTCCTCCCAGTCGTTGTTGAATAACACTCTGTCCAGTCTAGCAAGGATCGCTTGCTCCTGATTATTACACCAAGTGTAGCGCCTCCCAATCATGGGCATGTCATGAAGACCCAATCTGTTGATGGTATGCCGGAATTTATTCATAAGCCTTCTGTTAACTCTCCTGGAGCTGCGCTCATCTTCGTTGCATACAATGTTAAAGTCGCCATTTAGGATCCATGGCAAACACACCTGCTCCCCGAACTGCACAATAGCCTCAAGGAATCTGACCTTGTGTTCCTCCTCCTGTGGTCCATAAACAGAGGAAACCATCCACTCCTTGCCATCGGCCAAGGACAGAATTTGTGCAGAGATCATGAATTCATCTTTATGGACATTCAACACCCGCAACCTGTTAGATTTCCAGGCCAACAAAATACCCCTCTGGTGCCCTCAGCAGCAAGAAATCAAAGCCATCAAAGCCTGCACCTAGAGTCTCCCGAACCACCGATTCATTCACCAAAGCCAACTTGGACTCTTGAAAACAAACTAAGGAAACATCAAGGGCCTGAGTGAACAATCTAATCGAACTCCTCCGAGCAGGGTTATTCAGCCCCCTTACATTCCAAGCCAATACACTTAAGGACGATGACATAATTAAACATAGTAGCAGCACCACGAGAGCGAGCTAGCCACCTAGGCACCATGACGGCTCGACCACCTCCGTAGAGAGAAAGCACCAAAACCAGTTTGTGGTGGTTCGTCAAGTCGACCTCTTTGGTGCAAATATTGCTGTGATCGCCTTGACGTGATGGGGGCGAGTGGTTTGTCGAACAGCTTCTTGTACTCGCCCAATTGCTTCATCCGAGAGATGTTCCTCGGCTTGGATCACCCCATTCTCCTCGAGAGTACTGATCTGGGCCCTCTGACCGGGCCATGATTGTGTCCGATAGTGTTCTTGCAGAGCGAGCACTCCTTACGGGTGTGAAGTTGGGCGGCAAGGCTTTTTGCGCTTTGCGCGCCGATGCAGATTGGACGCGGTCCCAGGACAGAAGGCTTAGGGGATATTGCCAGCCCCTGTAACAGCGTCTCCGACGCCGTCTTTGGCCCTAGCACAGGGCCATCCCCATCCCTTGCCGCCGTGGCCGGCAGGAGCAGATGTTGGGGAATGGGGACCGCGAACGGCGTCTGAACCGGGCTGGGGCTGCGGCTGCTGCAGCGAGAAGGATGGATCTGAATTGATAAACCCCTCTCCTGAGCGATTGTTGACCCGCAACATCCTCCACCTGGTTGTGAATGTGCGTTTCCAGGATTTCAGGTGCTCCCGAGACGTCTCTGAAGGCCGAACCCCTCATCTCTACCGCTTGGGCATCAAGGTCAGCAGCCGTCGGGCCAGCCAACTCCAGATCATCATCCGCGGAGGGCGCCGAAGATGCTGGACTGAAAGACAACCGGCGAGGCGACGTCTTGCTCCGGAGGTCAGCCTTGCGCAGAAGTGGCGTACTCCCAAAAGCTTTCGAGCCGACCGCCGTGGACGCCGTGGACGATGGCACCAAGGGTGTGTCAGCCCAAGCCCGCGAGCCCACCGCCGTTGATGCCAGGGAGTTGCAAAGGCCCGAGCCCCGGGCCGGGGAAGATCGGCAGCATCCAGATGCTGGCCTAGCCGCCGAACCAGCCCGGGCACCGGTGCCGGCTGAGGAGGACACACTAGGCCTGGCAGGGGCCACCGTCACAAAAGCATCAGCGCCAGCCCTGGTTGTCGATCCATCGCCATGGCCACCCAAAGAGAGTGGCATGCCGCCAGCCGGCGGTAGAGTACCGTTAACTCTGCGACCGCCACCCCAGTCTCCAGCCATGCCGTAGCCACCCGGGCCCCCGAACGGGTGACCACCCGAGAGCGGGTTGTTGCCTCGGCCCGTGCCGTCGACTCTGCCTCTGTAGCAGCTCCTTGAATAGTCATGCCTTCGTGCCATGTCTTCGTCATCATCCGGCTGGAAATTGGGATGAAGCTCCAGGTAGGGGACCGAGCGGTCCACCACATCAAGAACATGGATGGTGAGCGGATGAATGAGTGTCCTCCTCTCAGTTGGCGGAGCAGGGAGAGGAGGCGACATCGGGTCATCCGGATCGAACGAGTCCGGCAGACCGACCGGCTCCGGCACCTCCAGGTCGTAGATTCTCGGGACGGCAGAGGGGTTCTTCAACCACGCCGTTACCTCAAGCTGTCAGCGGTCATCCGGCGACAGGATTTCGACTAGTTGGCCGTTGAGGTTGTTGAGTAGCTGACTGATGGCTCCGCACTCCCAAGCGTTCGCCGGCAACCCCTCAATCCCCAGCTTGCAGAAGAACTCTAGCTTGCCGCTCGAAGCCAGGGCACTCCGGTGCCACCGCTGGAATGCGATAGGGGCTCCTTTGCAGTGAACTTTGCCCGAGTCGGAGAAGACACGCTCACAGTCCGCGGTGGAGGCGAACGTGATGAAGAAATCAGCAGGATGAGTGACTTCGACCCGGATGTGTCTCCGCTCCACGCCACAGATCCGGGCCAGGGACTGGACCAAGGCCTCAGGCGAGATCGGGGGGCGCCTCCCCCCAACCGTTGCCAGCAGTGCTCGACAGCGGAAATCAGCCTCCAGCGCATCCATGCCAGCGGAGCGTGAGATTAGACCCCCACCCCGCTCCGGCCTCAGGTCCGGGTCCCCATACATGAGGATCTCCCCGGGGAAACGCTCACGGGCAAGAGGTGGGTAGTGCGCCATTGATTGCAGCGGGGGAGGTCGACGGGGGCGCTGAGAAGAGGAGGCTTGCCTTGGCTTGAGGGGGGCGGCGCGCTGGAGTCTGCTCTGGGAGGATCTGTGCCGAAGAGGGGCGGGGCGCTGGGGAGTGCACTGGCTGGATCTAGGCGGTGGAGGGGGATGAGGGCGAGAGGAGCCAGACGAGGAAGCGCAGTCACGGGCGATATGCCCCGAAAGCCAACACTTATGGCAGCGAATCTCGCCGGCGCAGCTGTCTTTGTGGTGGCCCGACTCCAAGCATTTAAAGCATCTGCCCAACAGCCAACGGGGGATTGGAATCCGAAGCTTGGAGTCGGACGGACGGTGAGATTTGGGTGGATCCACCTGATGGCGCCGGTGACGACGGCTACGCACCTCCGTCCATCCATCGTCGACCGGCTCCAGGTCGACCGAGGCGGGCCTGGAACGGCCCGGAAGCGGCGCTTCTGAACCCTGACGGAACGGTACGACCGCTTGGGCGACTGAAAAGGAAGGGGCGTTATCTGGCCGACGGACGTCGGAGTGACGGTCCAGCGGGAGGGGCTGAGGGTGGGAGCCGTGGCGGCCGTTGGCTGGGTCGACGGCGGCGGCACGGGGAGCGCGGGGGCGAGACGACCGTTGGAGCGCCATACTATACACAAGAATCACTTGGACGATTTTTTGCGGACGCAGAAAAAAAAATAGCTACATACGCAAAGAGGGAAAACGGCTGGTATATACTAAAGAAAAAAAGTTCTCCGAACACTTGGACCATGAAAACAAATCAAAACGAACACGAAACTCTAAAATGGCCATCACAATTGCTATAAAAGTGAAGAGGAATTTATCAAGAAAACAAGAGAAATAGTGACCCAAGCTACAACAAGCGTCAACTAAAACACAAATGGACTACTACCTGGCTAATGCATAACTCACTAACCTAAAACTAAGGGGCCGAGGCCCATTCCGTTGAACAAAATCCACTGAAAATGAAAGTTGCGCCAATTCCTTCGTGGTTGGGCCAAACACACCGCAGGGATGTATAAGCAAGAGAAGTTGCGGCTCTCTACCTTAATTGACTCCTTAGATAAAATCGCGGAGGTGAGGCTGCTTTCTGCCATGGAGATTGAGCATAACAGTCAGCTCAATGAGCAGCTAGCCCGTCTGTTACGTGAGGAGGAAATTAAATGGTACCAAAGGTGTAAGACTGATTCGCTGATACTTGGGGACGATAATACAAAATACTTTCAAATGTTAGCCAATGGCAAACATAGAAAGAAACGTATCTTCGCTCTAGATCAGGAGGAGGGTCGGATTGAGGGGGATGCTCATCTAAAGAAATTCATTACTAAGTATTATAAAGATTTGTTTGGTCCATCTATGAATACGACAATTGAGATGGATGAGTCTATTTGTCATGATATTCAGCAAGTTTCCATCTGGAAAACGAATTCCTAACCTCTCCATTCTCTCGAGGAGGAAATTCGGACAGCAGTTTTTCAGATGGAACATAATAAATCTCCGGGTCCGGATGGCTTTCCGGCGGAGTTCTTTCAAAATTTCTGGGATATGTTAAAATCAGACTTGGTTCAGTTGTTTAACGAACTGCATGCTCACAGACTTGACATTTCCCGTCTAAATTTTGGGGAAATAATTCTTCTACCCAAGACGAAAGATGCGAGTCAGATTCAACAATATAGACCGATTTGCTTACTAAATGTAAGTTTTAAAATCTTCACCAAAGTCGCCACTAACCGTCGAACGGGTGGCAGACCACGAGTCAAACCATCCCAAACAGCTTTTATGCAAGGACGGAACATTTTGGATGGAGTTGCTGTCCTTCATGAAACGGTTCATGAGCTTCATCACAAAAAGTTGAACGGAGTCATTCTTAAAATCGACTTCGAGAAAGCTTACGATAAAGTAAAGTGGCCCTTTCTGCTTCAAACATTACGAATGAAAGGGTTTTCCGCTACTTGGTGTCGATGGGTTGAGAGCTTTGTGTCCGGAGGTAGTGTTGCCATTAAGGTAAATGATGATGTAGGCAACTATTTTCAGACAAAGAAGGGGCTCCGTCAGGGAGACCCCGCATCACTCATCTTGTTCAATATTGTGGCTGATATGCTAGCCACTCTCATCGAGAGCCAAGTCAGCAGGTCAAGTCACCGGGTCATCCTCATTTAGTACAAGGAGGCCTATCAATATTGCAGTATGCGGATGACACTATTCTGTTTTTGGATCATGACTTAGAAAAGGCCGAAACCTCAAACTGCTTTTATGTGCTTTCGAGGATTTATCTGGACTAAAGATTAATTTTCATAAGAGTGAACTGTTCTGCTTCGGCGAGGCCGCAGAAGCTTCACAAGATTATGCTGAAATCTTTGGTTGTCAACTCGGACAATTTCCGATTAGATATCTGGGTATCCCTATTCATTATCGGCGATTGACAATAGCTGAATGGAAACATGTTGAAGAGAGATTGGAGAAACGTCTGGCTAGTTGGAAGGCCAAAATTCTGTCCTATGGGGGGCGATTAATCCTGATTAATTCCGTCCTTACCAATATGGTTCTATACATGTTATCATTTTTTCATCTCCCAAAAGGTGTGCTTCAGCGTCTTGATTACTTTAGATCAAGATTTTTTTGGCAAAGTGATAGTGAAACCAAGAAATATCGTTTGGCTAGGTGGAATGTCTTATGTCGACCAAAAAGCCAAGGGGGACTTGGTATCCAGGATCTAGAGATCAAAAATATTGCATTACTCAGCAAATGGGTTTATAAACTACTCACTGAGGATGGTGTTTGGCAGGAAATCATTCGTAATAAATACGTGGGTTCCAAAGCAATCTCCCAAGTTTACTGGAAATCGGGTGACTCACACTTTTGGAGTGGGGTGATGAAAGCTAAAGATTTCTTTTTCCAATTTGGAACGTTCTCGGTCAGGGACGGCTCCCAAATTCGATTCTGGGAAGACACATGGTTGGGGAACAACCCCTTAAACGTGCAATATCCAAGCTTATATCGGATAGTTAGACACAAGTTTGTCACGATTAAGCAAGTGTTGGGTCAAGAAAACCCAGATATTTCTTTTCGTAGAACGCCCGTTGGACCTCGTTTGGCAGCATGGCAGGATTTGCTAACCCGTTTGGGAGCCATTCAGCTGTCTGAGGAACCAGACATCTTTCGTTGGAAATTGCATCAAAGTGGAAAGTTTTCGGTAAAATCCATGTATGATGCATTGGTACATAACGAGGTTCCAATTGATAATCGAAAGCTGTGGAAGCTTAAGATTCCTCTGAGAGTGAAAATTTTCCTATGGTTTCTTAATAAGGGGGTTATCTTAACTAGGGACAACTTGGCACGACGAAATTGGCAAGGTTGCAAAAAATGTGTTTTCTGTCACCATGATGAGTCGATTAAACACTTATTTTTTGAATGCAAGTTCGCACGATCTGTTTGGGCCATTGTACAAATAGCTTCCAATTTATATCCCCCACGTAGTGCACGGAATATATTCGGCAATTGGTTGAGGGGTATAGATAAACAGTTTTCTGCTCACATTCTTGTGGGAGCGGCTGCCTTATGTTGGGCATTCTGGCTCACCAGGAATGATATTGTTTTTAACCATACATCTGTTCCATCTCCTATGCAGGTTATTCATATATGCTCGCGATGGCTCCGTACATGGTCTATCCTGCGAAGCCGGAGGACGAGACCTTTTTATGATGGCGTCTACCAGGCTGGAGCATTCTGCCCGGGAAATTTTCTACCCCCATGGATGGCGGTGTGATCTTCGGATTGATTCAGTACCTTTATAGGCTGGACTTTATTTATCTT
This sequence comes from Aegilops longissima, assembly GCA_021605205.1. Taxonomy (NCBI): domain Eukaryota; kingdom Viridiplantae; phylum Streptophyta; class Magnoliopsida; order Poales; family Poaceae; genus Aegilops; species Aegilops longissima. Next base: position 186,648,051 of record CM038676.1, on the reverse strand, counting down.
TAATTATGGCTCTTGGCCAGATTATCTAGACATTTACTTCTGCGAACTTTGGCTGTGTGCATCTAGTTATGCAGAGGCCGGGTGATTTTTTTTGATGCGATTGTATCAACTCGATATTTCAATTCAATGAAAAGCCCTTTATCGAAAAAACTACAGCCCAAACATACCCCACGTACGAATCACGAACTATGGGAATGGACGGCTGCAGATTCAACTGAGCGCATGAAAAATTTCAGGTGCCTGTTATCAGTGTCCTCCGCCCATGCTTACGGACCGGAAGCTGCTCTTTGACATCTTGGGCAACATGATTGTTCCGGCGACGGCTGAGGCGAAGGCGAACACAGAGGCGAGGGCGAACGCCGGGATGTTTCCCTTCCCAAACAGCTCGTCCCACGGCCCAGCGCCGATGGCGACGATCATCTGGGGCGTCACGATGGAGATGTTCAGGATCCCCGTGCACAGTCCTGCCGCACAAATATAATTATTGGAGTTGGACACTCTGTTCAAAGTTCACGATCAGTTCAGAGCAGCTAGCTCACCTTGTCCACCACCTTTGCTCGCGGCAAGCTGTGCCGTCATGGCGAACGGGACACTGCATAGAACCTGCAGGCATTGGGCGCGAAATTAGCCATCTGAGACAATTAATTGATCGGAGCTGCTTTAAGTTTTAACGATGACATTATCAATGTATGCTGCTTACTGCAAAGGGAAGGCCGAGGAAGACGAAAAGGACGAGGGCTGATGTCTTCAGGCCCTTTTCCGTTGCCGCGGCGTCTTGCACGTTGCCGCCGAAGTCACCGAGCGACCATGCGCCGAGGATGGCCACCAGCGCCATTGCGATGCACACGAGGACCTGACTAGCGATCCACACGGTCCTTGCTCCGAGCTTCCGACACATGGGCTCGATCATGAAGGAGCTTATCCCGAGAAGCACAGAGTTGAGCAGCAGGCCGAAGGCACCCTGCCGGACGCCTTCCTGGAAGGCAGCGATCTCCGCGGGGCTCCCGTCCGGCCTGCCATGGTATATCTCGCGGCCCATCCAGTCGGTGTCGAAGAGGATGAAGGGGAACCATGACAGCCACGTGAGGCCGGTCACGATGAGCACCTGTGGCATGCCGGCCGGCAGGTTCTTTAGGCCCTTGAATACAGCCAGCGGGCCCGTCGCCTCCCCCTCGCCCTGCTTCGCCACCTCAGGGTCCAACGGCGTCTCTTTTGCAAAGATCATTGTTACCGCCGTCGAAAAACCAAGGAATATCTGTAAATCAAGACGCGCGACATGCAAATGAGATCCGAATTATTAGGAACACCTAATGAAATAGACGTGCAGTTCCTTGAGGTTGCGCGCTTGATTAGCCGCTCCGTGCTCACCACTGCGACCAAGAAGGCGGCCTTGAGGTTCGCGCAAGCTTCGCAGCAAGCTCTTGTTTGGAGGGCGGGAAACCACCTGTGCAGGTCCGCATCAAAATAACCGTCAATTCGCCGCACCGCTACTGGATCAAGGTATATGCACATGATGATCGGCACTTACTCGTGCCATTTGTCGGTGGAGCCAGAGGAGTATCCCAGGACGTTTCCGATAGCCATCCAAGAGACGAAGATCGCGTTGGCTGCACTCGGGCCATGTTTACCTGCATACTCAAGTACTTACTTTCAGAATTAAGGTACATGAATGATGTATTCCTTACGGAGCAACTATAAGTCAAGAAAGCAGTCGATTTCTCCATAACCATTGGATCCAAATCCAACGGCTCCAGTTTCTTCTTCTTCCTCCCACAGCTACTGTTTCTTCTTCCTCCTGGCTTCTGTCGAGCCGTCAACCTGAGCCGGCCTAGCTGCATGCCGCCGCCATCTGTGTGCTGATTCTACGCCCAGCCGGGCCAATCCTCCCCCATTCGAGCAGCCTCCGCTGCCCTGACCATCCTTCTATAGCCCATCAGCGTCTTACATCGACGAACCCCCACATCCTGCAACCAACCGTCAACATCTCGCCACTCTTTTGCAAGCGACGCCAAATATCTGCATCTTTCCCCCACCGATGAGGTCCTAGCAAGCCCTCACCCGGATGTCGCACCCTACTACATCTCCTGGATCGACGGATGCATAAATTTTTCCTTTACTTTTTCGCGAATACGTGGGTTGCGTATCTTTCTATTGATAGAAGGTTTAAAAGTACAAAGTTGCAGTCGCTAGGCTGTGTACACAGGAAGACACGACCAGGGATGCGGGGATCAGAAGAAGGAGGGGTTGCTCAGGCCCTACGGAGGTTCAGGATACAGGTAAGATCATGTCTTAGTCCTTTGGCACCCGCCATGGCCTAAGCGTGTGCGTCATCTTTGATCTACTCGGTGATGAGAGAGTGAGATGGGTGGGCGCCCTTGAAGACGCTAGTGTTGCGGTGTTTCCAAATTATCCATGTTGAATGTGAAATGAGGGAGCTCGTGCGCTTCCGTAGGCTAGCCGTCGACGTGTGGCTGGCAGCTGCCCACCAGTCCAAGAAACCTGTGGGGCCATCAAGTGGTACTATGGTGAGGCGGCACAAGGAGAAGATGCATACTGATATGTGGGGCAGGCCGCATATCAGGTGAGAGGTGATGCATACTGAGAGGGGTGGTTCATGCTCTCATCTCCTTGGTCGCAAAGTGTGCAATCTGATATGTGGGGCAGGCCGCATCGTGTAAGCCTCTCTACCATCCAACATTGGTCCAAGCTCACAAGCCAGAGGAAGAACTTGATGCTCAGTGGAGAACATGATTTCCAGGTTAGTCGCTAGTGGGGTGTCGTAGTGGAATCTTGAAATAAGGTGAGGTAGCATGACTTGGCAGTGTATGTAGCATTCTCTTTCCACTTCCAACGGATGCAATCAGGCATGTGGGAGAGGGTGTAGGCACGTCGCCAGATGTCAATGTACTAGATCATTGCGGCAGGGCCCATGCCGCCGTTGATGTCTTGTATCCAGGAAGTCGAGCGGGGGGCTTCACATATAAGGCAACGCTTGCATAGTTTCAATTTTTGCGAAAATGATCCATATCTATTATCAAAGTTCAGTATAAGTACAAAGCATCTCGGACATAACAAAAAATACATTGACATTCCAAGACCCCCAAATTCGTTAGATCGGGCATAAGCTCGGCGATGGAGTGGCCATCTAACCAACGAGCACTACAAAAGTGACATGTGTTGTCCCCAAGGGTCCAGGTAGTGGATGCGCGAAAAATTTGTCGCACCTCAGGCTCGCAGGGGGGTGCAGGTGGCGCCAAGGTGGTGAGGATATGTAGCATGAAGCCAAAGCCATTACACTCGGGAGATGCCAGTACGGTGGAGGCCACGGATGCCTAACCCACGGAGCTCGATGGGGTTGCACACTCATGGCTAGCTGACAAGGCAGCTGCCAGAACGGGCCTCCTTTTGCCCATGCCAAAGGAAATATCAGATAGCCCTAGTGACCAGCTTGAGGATCAGTGGACTAAGCGCCATGTATAGGAGGAGGTCAAGCGGCATGACATTGAGGACCCTGTGAACAAGAGCAATACGCTCGCTATAGGAGAGGAGGGAAGCTCGCCAGGTACTGAGCTTTTTGTAGATCTTGTTCACCAGCGGCATGAGGGCAATGTGGTGCATTTTGAGGACAGAAAGTGGGAGTCCTAGATAGGTAATAGGGAATGGGGCTACCGGGTAGGAAAGTACGATGCCCATTGTTGTCACGGTCTTGTTGGTGCACTGGATCAGGCTAATGGATCACTTTGGCAAACTTAGTGCGCAAGCCCGTGGCATGCCCGAAGACCTACAGTAGATCTTGGATGGTCTTGATCTCGGCTTGGTCAAGATGGCTGAAGACAACCTCATTGTCCATGAAAAGGGAGATGCTCGAGGTGGTCTACCGAGTGGTAAGGCACCGGAGAATTATTTTTCTCAGCACATGTTGGAGAAGGGAGTTGAGAGTATCAATAACCAGGCGAATAGCCCGGGGGACAAGGGAACACCCTCGCGCAGCCCGCATCCATGGGGCTCCAGAGGTCCTGGTGCCATTGATCAAGATCCTTGTGGAAAGCCGAGGAGATGAGGATGACATCCATGCACACCATCGTGAAATAAAACCCAAGTGATGAGGCAGAATCAAACACACACGCAATGTCGAGCTTGAGTAGGGCATGTTGGGATTTTTGCTGGTGGGCTGTCTGTTGGACCAACAGAAAATTGCCGTGCTCGGAACACCCAACCATGAAGGCACTCTGGTTGGTGGATAGATCTGTTCGAGTCTTGGAACAAGGCGTAGGGAGAGGACCTTGGCAAATAGCTTGGCGAAGAGGTCGATCAAGCTGATGGGGTGATACTCGAAGTGCGTGGATGCGTTCGGTTTATTGGGCAAGAGCATGAGCAAGGCCTAGTTGAGATTTTGGAAACCCTGCCCATTGCGGTTATATGCGCAGCTTTCCAATGGCCTCACAAAAACCAATCTTGATGATATCCGAGCAAGATCACATGAATTCAATGGTAAAACCTTCCAGGCGTGGGTGATTTTATGCTGGGGAGCTTCTTGATGGTGTCCCTAATATCATACTTGGAGAAGGGCTGGCCGAGGTCGTGTAAGTCAAAGTTGTAGTCGTCGATGAGGCCGAGGTTGATTATGAAATATTGAGTTTCCAATGAGGCAAATACGGAGGACAAGTACTCAAAGGTGGCATTTGGCAGGGTCACGTTCGTCGGTGACAATGTGGTTGTACACGTGGAGCTCATGGATGCGGTTTTTGTGTTGTTGATGTGCTGCATGGATTTTGAAGAAAGTAGTATTAGATTCGCCTTCTTGGAGCTAAGTGCAGCGGGTGTGTCGTCGTGCAATGGAGCACTCCAGGGATAATTGTGGTGCAATGGAGCTTCCGACGTAACCATGACTCAATGGGCATGAGTGGGCACGTGTCCTGGGAGGCATCAAGGTGTGGAAAAATCTCACGAGAAAGTTGGAGATGCAGCACGATATATCCTAAGATGCATGTGCTCCAACCTTGAAGGTGACACACATGCACGATCAACCTGGTAGAGATGTAGGTAGGGGTCGGCAGGGACCGAGTTGCAGGCCTCGGAGACAACCTAGGGTAATGCGGAAAGGTTTGGCTAGATTCTTTTGAAGCGAAAACGTCACGAGTTTTTGGAGCACCGGGACTAGTCGATAATGAGAGGACAGTCATCGGATCCTGCAGAGGCGAGACCGCTGCGCATGTAGTTGAGGTAGATCGTTTCCCAACTGATAGTACAGAGCACCCGATCATTGCGCATGAGAGTTGGGTTATTTTCTCGTTGGGCCAATGTAGCGGGGGCCATGAAGATACAAATCTCGGAGCTCTATGTCAGCGACAAATCACTGAAAATGGTGCATCATACGCCATTTAAGATGGTTGTTATTTTTTTCCTGGACATTGAGAATCATGTCGAGGTCACCTCCTATCATCCAGGGGACGGACATGGTCATGTGTAGATATTGAAGCTCGGAAAGGAACTTGAGCTTGCAAGAGTCATCCTGGGGCCCGTAACACTGGTCAGCCAACAATGCCCATCTCTAGATCATGGTGAGACCAAAGAGGTGACGTAATGATCAACAATGGATGGATTGGATAAGAATATAATCGTGCTCTGCCAGTCTATCAAGATCCCACCCCATGTGTCATCGGCAGGAGGAAATGAAAATTCTGGAAGGCAGTGTCAAGGGACTCATAGACAGTGGTAGGAGATATCAAAGCAAATTTTGTTTCCTGAATAGACAATACAAGGGGAGGAAGTGGCAATCACACTTCGGATGGTGATATGTTTGGCCGAGCAGTTGAGGATTACATTTATAGGGGAGGAGGCTAGAGGCACATAAATCACACTGCGACTAGCTGGGCAGAATCCTTTATGCGACGGCATAGTCGACTAGGCTTTTTTATGTTGCTAGGTATTTCATACCCCATAAATCAGCGAACGCCTGCACCACATCGCTCACCAAAGGCCGCTCTATTTTTTTGCATATTTCTCCATGATTTTCTAGAAGATCATCTATCGATGGAGCACGCATTTGACCTTGGTTTCTGACCCAAAACCCTAGTCAGCCTAGGAAACTCTACTGCTATGGCGTGACATGAAATTAAGTGGGACAACATGTTGGCATTGTGGGGCTGGAGTAAAAAGAATCAGCTCAACCACAGCTTGCATAGAAACCTGGTAGGTCTGTATGGCAGGCTGGATGCAAGGGTCTTGGCGCACGAGCGTGGACATAGGGCAGGGACGATGTTGCACGGGATCGTCTATGGACACACCATGTGCCACTTGGGAGTTCGTGGGATCCGTGGATGGGACACACCGATGTAGTGGTGCATCCAAGCATGGCTAGTCGGCTGGGTCAGGATTGGGCGCCTCGGGATCCATCGAGTGGGAGGGGTCGCCTCAGTGGTGCGGCCTATGCCCAGCACACCGAGGTCAATAGCTGGAGCATTGGTGGAGTGAAAGGGTTGGAGAATCTTCCTCACCGGGTGATCGCGAATCACTGGAACCCTCGTCCACTAGCGAATGCTCTATACGGTTAGTGGTGGCCGACAAGGAGGCAACGGCAGGATCAGCCGCGTCAGTGAGGCCTTATCTGGTAGCTGTAAGCACATGAGTGACAGTGCCAATTTGGCTCGTAGCAGAAGAGGTGGTGTAGGCCACACCAGTAGGCTGGCCACCTCCAAGGCTTCTAATAGTCTCTGTCACGCTGAAGAGGAGGGTGGCGTTATGGCACCGCAACTTTAGAGATAGAGAGAGAGAGAGAGAATGAGAGAGAGAGAGAGAGAGATCTATGCTGGGAGGCACATCAGGCGGAGTTTGAATTGCAGGCCGGACCTAATCAGCTTCCATGCTTGGCAGATCTTCGTTGGTCATAGGAGCCTCAGTCGACTTCTCCAAAGGTGAAAAGAGATTTGATGGAGGTGGGGCCTACAAAGCGGAGGGGCAGTGGGGTATGGTCTCAAGACCCAATACCATTTGCGGCAAGGCGGGTGGCGGCGTCCACCACCTCTCCAGCAGCTCTGGGGTGGGAATCACTAGAGGGTGGTGGTGAGGCCACACGTCTAGGCTTGGTGGGGATCCTGGGCTTGGAGCCTCATCCAGGGGCAGTGAGACATGGATAGACACTGGGGAACACGTCGTGGGCATGGTGAAATTGTCGACACCATCTGGGGCGACATATAGGGGCACACCATTGGGCACCTAAAGAAGTAGTTCCGACAAGCGAGGGATGCCATCATGGTTCACCATCCATGCCGATAGGCAGAAGGCCATCGCTGGTCTTGGGCACGAGGTCCTCGATCAGGTAGAATGGGGTAAGCAACATATCAGCCAAGGACCAAAGCTATGCATGGTCTCGCACGGTGGTGATCTTGATGAGCATACAGGCTCAGCACCAACGGATGGACTCCAAGGGTGGAAAGAAGCTAGAAGCATGGTGTGTAGAGGTTGATGAAAGCGACATTGGCGCGAGTCTCTCGAAGCCAAAGCGGAAGTCGAAGTCCTCGAGACAGTGACTATGAAGGGAGAACTCATCTGCGATTAGGCCATATCGCATCTGGAGGTCCTCCTCAACATCGATGTGGACGGCGCAACTACAGTACCCAGCCATAGTGGTTAGGAGCACACGCTGCGGACCAACATTGGCCACCTCCATCTCAACCAAGCAGGGAGATAGCACATCGAGCTTGCGGGGTGGAGAGAGTGGTGCCCAAACAGGTCCACCACCTACCGAGAGTATGAAGCCGGCGACGCTGTGGGGGAGGGTGGGAGGACGTGGTAGGCATGATGGGGAACGAGTGGGATGCAGTTGGCACTAGGGGTGGCACACTAGAAGCCTAGGACCCTCGGGAGCTAGGATGCGGGCACTTCGCCGGCAGTGTGGCGCTGGTGCGAAGGCGTGGGAGGGAGGGATCACACACATGTGAAATGTGGCCATAGAAGCCACAATACTTGCAGCGCCTGTCTCGAAGGCACTCCGAGCGGGGGGTGGCCAGAGTAGAGGCACTTAGAGCAGGTTCTCGCATCAAGAGACATGCTCGGAGGAGGGGTGCGAGTCGAGGCCAGGCGGCGATGGCGCCACCTTCATGGTTGGCGGTTGCACAAGGTCTCCCAGTTCTCGCATCATCCATAGGCTCCTCCATTGCCGAGACACAGTGGATCTCAGAACAAGGGCCGTAGCGGGGGCAATCACTGGAGCGACTCAGGGGATTGTGACCTTGTCGTTGTAGAGTGCCTACACGGGGCTGGCAGAGGAAGCGGGCCTCGCGTCTAACCGGCATAGCGCTCAGGAGTGGCCAGCGTCGGGGGAGGAGGGATAATCCATGGAGGCAAGGAGGGGCGGGATCCCAACCCTAGCCACCGGGGGCTCCCCGTCCTTCCATCCCTCCCTCCGCCGCCGCCGATGGACGCCGCCGGCCTATTGCCCCGGGGCTGACGGCGGTGGCGGGGGCCTTTCCTCTCTCCCGCGCCATGGGGACGGTGCGGAGCTCCGCGGCGTGAGGTGGCACGGCCGATCTGGCCTCCGTGGCGTGGCGGGCCTGTCTTGACCCGGCGGCGGCTGGCGGCGGCCTCGCCCTAGGGCGGTGGTGGTGGCGGTTGCGGCGGCGGCCTGCGTCGGGCAGCGGCCTTGGCCGTTCGGCGGCGGCGGCGGATCTGCAGCGACGGACCATCGACCTCGGATCGGCGGTGGCGGCATGGAGGACCTGGTGGTTGGGTCGGCGCCATGCGTGGTTTGCCCTCCGGACAGATCTGATCTGCCGGTGCGGCTTCTTTCGATGTGCGGCGGCTCAGATCGGCGGCGACCCGTGCGCTGTCGTGATGGAGGTTCTTGGCGGATCCGGGTGAAAACTTTGTGCTCGGCTTGTTGCCAAGACCGGCGTTGGTGGCACCCTGTGGTGTCATTACCTTCTTGAAGAAGCTCTAGACCTCTATCCGATACCTCCGGGGGAAACCCTATATCAGTTGATCGGATGACGGCGACGTGTTGGTGTCGTTTCCTCCTTGGGGGCGTCATTCTTGGAGGCGTACACGGGATCGAGGGACCAGCGGGTGCCTTTTTGGTGGAGTGGTACTTCATCCTTCACATTGATGACGGCGAATCTCGGCGGTGTGGTGCAGTGGAGACTCGGCGCCCGATGCGCGGGGATGGACTCGCGCAGGTGGAGGTAGTTGTCTGGCGTCAAGGTGGCGTCGATGACGGAGTGGCCTGACAAGGTAGAAGCCTCAATATCTGCTCTGAAGACGGACCTATGGAAGATGGCGGCGACGACACATGTGAGTGCATCAGACCAGTTTATGCCCCAGACCCGGTATGTGGCTCGGCTGGGGCTTCTGGCTTTTGATGATAGGCTTAGGTGAGTAGACCGGGTATGTGGCCCAGGTAGCACCCCTTTATCATATAGATAGGAGTAGTGGCATATGTTACCAAGATGGCGGATTCAGGCATATTGTTGTAATACTTTGTAAGGTCCTCGAGAATAATCAATAAAGTGGATGTATGCATCTCCCAGATGCAGAGGCCGGGGGTCATCCTCTTTTTCTAAAAAAAAAAGGAGGGGCACCGGGGCGCGAGAAGGGACTGTTGGACGTGGTAACAAGAGTGGCCACCAGAGGAAGGCTGCGTGCGAAGTGGGGATGCACTCGTCAAATCCAAACATGTTTTCCGCAGAAAAACTAAACATGTTGGTGATCGATCGCATAAATTTTTCTTAGATGCGTGGGAAGAACATAAGCTAGATGACCGAACCAAGCAGGGTGATGCTCGTTATATACCTGATAAATCAGCCATCAACGCGCGTGCTGGACCCTAGACAAAAGAAGGCACAAATAAAAAGACGTCAAGGAGCATATTTATCATGGAACTGAGACCAAGTTTCAGTGGTTCGGGCTTCCATTCAAACTTTACAAATTAGACAATATACCCCGCAAATTATTGCCGCAATTGGTTGTTTAATATTTGAGCAAGATGTACAAAATTTATGAAATATGAACATCTTAATATTTTTCACACGCATTGTTGCATGTGTGGTCAATCTTTTCCAGGTTAGCTATGATAGAAACAATAAATCTATATAAGGTGAAAAATTGACCACACATGCAACAATGCCTGTGAAAAATAACGAAAATCATTGTACAATCCCAAACTCGAAATAACTAGTGGAACATCACACCAATGTTATAAGGTGACCCAACGGTGTGATTGTGAAAATATGCGTTCACGTGCTATCAGCAAAAAAACAATCATTTCAGCTCACTGCTGCATAAATATATACTTAATTATTTGTTTTCTTAGTCCAAAGCACACATAGTTGTATTTTCTCAATAACTCCGTTAGATCATCTTATATTATGGGTGTATTATTCCAGTATTTTCCCATGATTTTTGAAAACTTCTACACCGTAGAAATCTCAAAAAATCTTAACTAGTACTGTGTGATAAGCTACGATAGAAAAACTTCCTCCTATATGGTAAAATTGTGTCTATATAAAATATAGATATGATTCAGTTGTGTTAGTCAATCCCTCGACCTCACGAATAAAAGAAGCTAAATATCTGCTTGCAGCTCAGTGGCTGATCTCAACCTTCTTTATATAAGCGGGAATAGAAATTCTAAATCACATTACTATTTGAACCATGTATTTCTTCAAGGTTGCAATCTTTTGGAGTCCCCCATTTGTTCTTGTTATTTCGAGTTCAGGATTGTACAATGATTTGTTTTAGAATTGCCATGTAGGGTAAATGTTGAGGTGGAAGAGAGAAATCATAAAAAAAGTTTTTCTTTTCTTAATTAAAGGATGATTCCTTAACATAATTTCTCTCAAATTTACTTTCCTGAGATAAGACTAATGGATCATTCACTGTACATAACTGTTTATTGTCTTCTCAAGATTATGTAGCATGCTTAAGATAAAATTGTCTAATAAACCACCCTACATGATCTAATAGAACTCTAGCCAAAGGAGGATTCTTTTCGGAAGTGGGAAATTCCCTGACTTGCATATCTCAACTATTAATGGGGAGTTGTATGCTGTATGTTCGCCTTGACCCCTGCCCCTTCCTCATTTGATTCTTCGTCATGTATGCCATCCCTCCCATGTCATGTATTAACTCAATCAAACAAAATAAAATCTTGTCAAAACCTCAACTAAATCAAAATCCACTTTTTGTTCCACCGCATGTACCTAAATTAAATTAAATCTTACCAAAACCTCAACTAAATAAAAATATTCCATGCGTTCCCCTACTCATACTGAAATCAAATCAAACATTACCAAAACCTAAACTAAATCAAAACTTTCCTGCCTTCGCCCACTCATACTCAAATACAATAGAATCTTATAAAATATTTCTTTCAACTTCTCATACTCATATCAAACCAAATCTTACATTTGTGGGTGTAAGGTATATTTCAGACACGATTGGTATCGAACCGCTGGAATATGTGTGGCTTCATTGCAACACACTGGCAATTAGCTACTTATTTTGTGATTGAAATCTCCAGTTTTGTTTAGACAATCAAATCAAGTTGTGCTTGATTTTATGAGCTACAATTAATGAAGCTAATACAAAATATTTTTGAACTAGAAGGTATTATAGACTTACAGCTGCACCATTGTTGTTCACAACCACTACCATTCATATTCCAGGCATTTCTACGGGGGTGACACACCACATACTTCTGAGGTTTCAGTTTGGCGATGAGGCCCAAAGGTCCGGCAAACACATGATGATGCAAAATAAAACCTTTATAAATTGATGCAGAATCCCTACCTATGTCATCGACAAAACTAGAATTAATAAGCGAACTAAGCATATCTTAGATGGTTATGTTACTTGTGATGGAACTAGTCTGCTTCAGGTCTAGTTTTTATCACGGGTGATTGCATGTTTTTTGAAGTTATTTTGGTCTTTCCAATGCTATTCTTTCAGTGCTATGAGACACTTGTTGATTACAAGGTGGTTGTGGTGAGTTTCTCAATCTCAATACGTGTCGTCTCAACTTCTCGTAGGTGCTTATAGTAGGGTGTAAGTGCATGTGTTCATGGGAATGAGTGTGTGAGCATGTTATTAGCGTATGCATTCGTACTATATTTCTCATAAATAGGAGAAAATGGAAATTAGGAACTTTTCATGTTGTAGTTGGATATCACGACATGATAAAAAATAGCCACGTATTAGCTCGTGCCCGTACCCGACGTCAAACCCGACTAACAAAAAGTCAAGATTTTCCAAGACGACGAACGGTATGAGCGCTCACGCTCGTACCTCCAGTCGTACCAAAGGGCATCACTAAGGATTGAACTTTTAGAGCAAACTACAACATACCGTACAACCAAGCGTGCTTGTAAGAGGCACCTCCAATTGAATTGTTTTCCACATCTTAGGTCGCTAATGTGTTTTCTAACGGATCATTTGCTTTCTAATTTGCATCAATTAACTCCATAGGTCCTTAAAAATTAATCAGTCCGTATCAAAATATAAGACATTTTGGTAGGCTAAAATGACCAACCAAAACTTCTAATATTTTGATACGGAGGTAGTAGTTCTCTGTAGCAAATTTTTCGTTTATTTATTTTTCTTGATTGGATATATGAACTACATTCGTATATCGAGTTAGTGATTTTCTTCGTGTGTTATTTTCGCATGGGCTTGGACCTTATGTGCTGTCATGTACATTTTGGTGTCAACTGTATAAAAGATCCGCACATGCCGCTCTAGTGCTTCAATTTGACGAACTTCAACCACAAGCGCTCGATAATGTTTTTTATACGAACCTCATTCATAAAAGTTGCTTAGTATCGAGTTTCTCACTTTAAGTGAGGATCTATCTTTTTATTAGGCACCTAGGAGCTGCATACTCATGTTTGTTATCTTGTCACACACATACTTCATTCAAATCTAGGGGTACATATTACTCCTAGACTTAGTTTATCGATTTATGCATGGTGCTTAGGATAATGAACTTAGTTTTACAGTAATCCTTTGTGCTATAAAAAATGAAAAACCCCAAAAGCATAAAAATACCTTGTTTTTAGTCTTTCCAATAGGCTCTATCGGGAGCAACCACTGGACCACAACTTGGAGATCCATTGAAGCAAGGTCCACGTCTATTAAAGGAGAGGTCATATGCGGCCCAATGGTAAAAGTCTCTAACTCTTGCTTAATCATAAGCTTGGGGAGGTAACCACGTCACACGCTCTCTTTTGATAACTGTATTTTCTTTTTTAATTTCATAAGTTTTACCTAGTTTATCATTGCAAAGTTTCAAGCGTGGGGAAGTTACTTTTCGTGCAATGCTCTTTATCATGAAGTTCTTGTGCAATTGTGTGTCCCCTTGTTTTGACATGCTTCTTTGCATTCATTTTATTTAGCGCGAGGAAATATGATTATTTTCTGAAAGACATTGCCATGTTCTTTTTATCAAAAATTATAAATGAGTCTTTTAAATTCTTGCCTTTCTCTCACCTAATTACATAAGTTGGGGACTCTAGTTGTGGCTTGATTAGCGACTGAATGTTGTAGAGAGTTTTGCTGATGCACGCAACGACTTTGGTTGATCTGGGATGTGCAATGGTATCCCCCGTCAATCTACCCCCTTGGAGTACTTAGATTTTGATTGTTATGCAACATGATACGGTGATGCTCTTGTGTAGTGTTTGCCTTCTTTATGACTAAAGAAAGTTTGAAGCCTTTGCATTTACGTTCATATTTTATTGCTAGCTCCTTTGGTACCGAGCACTGCCCACTCTCATATTGAGACCTGGCTCATACTTCTCTGGTACATCCAAACCTATGGGAGGACTTTCTCTTGTTCTCCTACACATAAACCCTACATCGCCTCAAAACAGCCACCATACCTAGCTATCATGGCATTTTTATAGGCATTCAGAGTATATCGCCTTGCACTACCATCATATTACATTACATGACTAGAGACATATTATTTATTTTGATTTGCCTTGCATGACCGTAGTATGGCTAGCATGATATTTTTATGGCTTGTCCATTTTTTATGTCTATGCTACGCCGAATCATTGCATATCCTGGTACACAACCTGAGTCATTCATACAGAGTTCCTCTCATGTTTTGATATTGAGGTATGATTACATTTAATTTAAGTGTGTCAGTAGAAAAGTGTGTTCATCATCATTGTAAGGTGTTGGTTCTACCAAAAAGAGAGAGACCAAATAAGAGATGCACCATAGAGGTGCTACAAAAAGGGTGATGATGAGAGAAGGAGCAAAACCATTTCACTTTTTAGTATACACTTGTGCTTCAAAGTAGCACCACTTCACGCATTGTATATTTGAAAGTTTCATATGCTACATGTTTTATTCCGATGACAAGTTTCCTCCAATGCTAAAGGTGTTCACGAGGAAGCAAGTTGGATGCACCCCCACTTAGTCCATAGGGGAGATTTCACGTATTCATAGCTCTGTTTGCATCCTAGTTGCATGGCCTACTCCTCGCATAGTCGCATCAACAACGATCGTAACACCTTCCTAATGGCTAGTTGTGTTGATGAAAGACTTCCTATGTTTTTGAATTCTTAAGACCCCAACAATTTTGTATTTCCCATTAAGTGCGAGGCATAGGCTTGCGCAAATCTCTGCATATGCAGTTGAATAGTTGACTAATGCAAATGGACGATCTTCCAATTATACCTGGTATGCCTTGGGTTGGTGCTTTTGAAGTGATTGATAATCCATAGTTTCTTTTTTCTATGATGGGCATTGCATTGTTCATAACATAATTTGACCTTCTCTCTAAACCTTTGTCTATGGGAATTTGGACTCCATGGAAATATTTCATCTTTCTCGACCTCCATGGCAATAGAACTAAGGAGATATCATGTATCACTCCCTCGCTAGTTAATTTTTGCATGTTCGCACAATGAGCATGGGTTCACTCTTGAGTTTTGGTTTCAGCGTAAGCTTTAGAGTTAGCAAAGCTTAGGTAGTCAACTTTCTTACTCGAGGACGAAAAAGGTTCAAGTGTGGGGAGTTTGTTGGCTCTGCATATTCCATGTTGCATGTTCTCTGCATATACCATGTTCCATTGAACCAAATATATGTCCATTATTCATGATTACAAGTTTTCATTGTTCTCATTGTGAGCATTGCATAGTTTGTGTTTTTCTTTAGTTTTTGTCAGTTTCCTTTATTTTGTTGTGTCTAAAGGTGTCTTACAGCAACCTAGGACCAAGCACGATGAAAAGGCCAAAGATGGGTTTAATACAGAGGATTACGAGCACCAGACTTAGGCATTTCAGAAGGTCAAAATTAAGATTATTTCCAAAGTGCTCCAAATTAAGATCTAATACCACAGGTGCATCGGCGTTGTTCTTGCAACGAGCCGAATAACATTGAAAATAGAGTTTGGATGTAAAAGTTTCTGGATTCGACAGCCTTTGGTATGATCAAACCTGGTCGTACCACTGCTTGTACCAGGCCGAGATAGCTTCGAAAGATGCCTCTCTAGACATGATTCTTCATCGATTTTGTTCCCGTTGGTTATTACGTGATCCCTGGCTAATAAGGAAGGGTTTGGGAGAGTATTAGGCTCATATAGAGCCCTTAGATCAAAGAAGAAAGGCTACATCTATGGAGGAGGCTTTGGGAGAGCCCTTAAATCAAAGAAGAAAGGCTACATCTATGGAGGAGGCTTTGGGAGAGCCCTTAAAAATACTTCTCCAACCATAGCCAACGCCATCATCCATTATTCATCCAAGATCAATCTCCATCACCTCCATTGTTGCACCAACAACACCTTCATGGAAGAATGGACAAGATCAAGAGACGGAGGAGGAGGCTCCGCCACTGCATGCACAAGCCTTCGGCCCGGTGCCATCTCCACCACGCCGCCTCCACCGACACTTCCTTCATCACCAATGCTGTCGGCACCATCACTACACCATCAGCACTATCTTCACCAACATCGCCATGCCTTCTCATTTCACAGGCTCAATTCCGGCTTGTAACTTGACCCTCTCTTTTCTCTTTACATGTTTAAGTAGTCGTCCTTATTTTTGGGGATATGGATGAACTGTTTATGACTAGAATTAGATTCCTTCAAGTGATCCAATATCTTAGCTTTATCTTTGAGTTAGTAGCCTTCATGAATGTTGAGAGGAGGCCTCTCCTGCATTATGCTGTGATTGCCCATGAAGCAAATTACTTTTGTTTGTTTAGGTTCGGATGTTGAGGTATTGTGAGGAAACAGTAAAAGCTTCTTTCTTGTCCTTCTACAGTTGGTAGGGGAGTAACAGGGAAACTCGCATCTGGCTGCGTCCACGGGGAAACCCTTAAGAACCGTAGTGATAATCGGCATGGGGAAACTATGGTGGTGGCCTATGTGATATGAAGTCTACTTTGAATAGAGCATATCTGTACCAGGAACCGCCCACTTCGATATATAAAGAGTGGCCTAGTGATATGATAGAGAGCGCTTCACACTTGTTGCATGGATCATATTTGTAGCGATGACTCTGGAACCCTCGAGAACACCCTACTTTTTTACATTTCCATTTGTAGTTTACCGAAAATCCTTTTTATTCTTTTTTCCTAGTAACTTATAGATTAGTCTATTTCCAAACTCTGCTTTGGGTGTGTACGGAACTACGTTGGCAATAACATAATTTTGAGGTTAGTAGTGCCTTCCATTCTACTGTCTGTGGATTCGACACTGTACTTACCATGAAAGTGCTATAGCTGCCTTTGCTCTTGTAGGACATCACAAATTATGCCCATCAAAAGGAGCAACACGACAGTGTCCACAAAAGAAGGCAATAAGATGTCATGTCCTACAAGCCTCCATGCTTGTGATACTACTCGTATCGCATGCCACCGCCTCCATGACGTGATGCATGGCAACATCAGTAAAGGGGCTCTAGGATGATTTGCATCGGAGGCACTTTGAAACCCTATTCATCCCGTCCGCATTTAAAGGATAGGAAACGTTCATCAAATGAGCGCCACCAATAAGACGACTGACCATTCATCAAAGTTACCAACTCATTCCGATCTGCATCACCCACCACCACTCCATAGCCATCGCCACCACCATAGCCTTTATCTCCACTAGCCATCATACTTGTAATCGAGTGTATAACATGATCAACATTGTATGACTTATACTAATTCATCCCTAAGTAGAAATCTTTATAATGTCTATTGCATGTAATTTACTTGCATTGTATGAGTAGTCCCCAAGGGCTAAGGGGGCGCCATAGCCTCGTAGCCCCATGTACATGCATTAAGGTATCGTTGGTTTACTTTGAGTTAACATTATCTCTATGTGCTACACAATCATATTGTCCCTTCCTCGATCCTAGGGCTTACTGATACACAAGATACCGAAGATTTAATAAGGAGAGGTTTAGGGTAGAGAAGAATGGAAGGCTATGATGAACGTATGTGGCAATAAGATTAGTTTTGTAGCTGAAAGATAGTCTCTACGGGTAGATAATGTGCAATCATTATGCCCAATGTATTGCTCAGCTTGTCCCTTAATAACTAAGGTAACCCCATGTGTTGGAAGGGACTTTGTTGGACAATAGAACCACAATTCAGAGGTACTTGGTCGCGGGTTATGTGGACACATCTCCCATAACAATACTTTGACAAGATATATGTAACAATGTTTACCAGTGCCATGTTGATTATCTAGATAGGATCTCGGGTGCAAGTTCGCAGCTGCATGTGAAAACCTAGCCTTTTCTTATTGTTCTCTTTTAGTCACCTACGCGTTTTGATCGGGGCCATTTACCAATCTAACAACTTAACCTCTACTCCTATTGTGTCTTCTTACTTGGTGCATGGTCTCGTACTCGATGGCTCCCCAATCCTCGACAAGTCCTTCTCTCCAATTGGCAAGACAATGGCCATAGTGGAACAATACCACCCCCCCCCCCCCACACACACAGACACATTTTACCATCAAAATGTTGAACTTGGACACAATACGTTCTTTTCTACTACAACACTTGCTACACATGAGCGGGAACACAAAGGTACAATGGGTCTTGATGATGTGTTTATCCTGCTACTGGACTTGGACAACTTGCATGATAATAATGCTCATATTTTTATGGCACACCCTATTTTTGCTTCTGCGAGCTTCAATTTGCCACTTATTTATGATGAGTAAGGTGACAATATATGATGTCGGGTATTTGTGATAGCGTTCCGCATGTGATATCTTATGTCAATCCCATATGTCATATCATGCTTGATAGTCCCATGAATTTGTCTTGTGCTATGCTTAAGGTATCCGAAATCACATATTCAAGATCTATCCTTAGCACCTATGGCCCCATAGCTTTCACAAATCAACCCTATGGAAATGGCAACTATGTCTTTGCACAAATCAAATTTAACTTAATTCCTATGCTGAATAATAGCTCTTTCCATAGTGTTGATGGCAACCATTTCCATGGTTTTCACATGCTTTGTTTTGAAAGTTGTCTAATAATTTCCATTGTTGCCACCATCATGTTGAATACTTGCTATATTCTATGTGTTGAGTGTGACATTGCTTTTATTCTTGAACTAAGGCCCCCATAGCTTTCACATATATAAGTACATATTTGTACATGTTACATGTGAAGCATGCTTGTTTTCCTTATTTACACCATGCATGTCATTTCTATGACATATGCATAAATACACCATATATTCATCAACCATATTACTTGCTAATGGTATGCGCAAGAGAAGAGATGGGTATTGATGGATGACACATTTTTTAACCATGAACGCACATTATTTGCTTTGTTTTGTGCATGTGTAGGCCTTTAGTACATGGTGTGACATGTTCCATTTTTGTGGCAACTCCGATCTATCCCTTCTCTATGGTGATGATGTTTTAAGTAGAGGAAGACTCCTCTTGAAGGGTGTGACGAATGAGATGACAAATCGCATCCTACAATCATCACCATGGCTTTGTCTCCATTGCTAAGGGACACATGCATCACATCTACTAAGATGAATTCTGCCTTTTATTCGTGTCTAATTGATTCTCTCATGGATGGTATAATACTTGATCCTCCTTCATTTGCACATATACGTTGCCTAGTGACAATTGTGCAATGGAGGAGGACATGCACAAGAGAGAGCTCACACCATTTGCAACGGAAGCATGGGGAGCGGAGGAAGAAACACCAAGACACTCACGTGGTGAAAGATGGGGAAGGATGGCCACATCCAAGCGGCCGATATAACAAGCTCCGCCTGCCCGGTTACACTAGTAGGAACCAAAGAAAACCTGATGTTTGTCCCAATTATGCCAGACACTTACCCCACTGCCTGGCCAACACTCGCCCCACCGACCAGTTATACCAGCCAGGAGGACCCCATATAACCACTTCATGCGCAACTTTTGGGTGACTTGCCTATGTATCTTTTCGTCTTCATCTACCCCTTCATGGGTGGAACCTACATATACCCATCCCCGTCCTAGATTATGTTTATCTAAGAAATGACAATACATTATAGCTTAGCTCATGTACCTCCCCTTGTGGGAAGTCTCCTTGTGACGATGACTCCTCATATAGTACAAGGCCATCCTTTGCAGTGAAGACTTGTTTGGAGTTCAAGACCTCCACATGTGGAGAAGGTTTGTTCCATGGACTTTAAGCCATCCATGTCTTATGACTTGGGGAAGAATCTTCCACCCTGTTGTTTGCTTCTCCAATGAATTTTTAAGAAACAATATGAACCATGTGGTGTGGATATAAGATTACAAGAGGGTGTCACCTTGGAATCACTAGTTACCCATGTGCTTTCCTTGATTGTTTTGTCATTCCTCATGATTTACTCCATTTCCTTGTGTTGTTCCGCAAATACACCTAAAATTCATGAAGATCGGGCCACCCTTGTGGCTTGCCCCATGTCATCCATGCTCTTCCCCGCCCTTTGATTCCAGCACCGATCCAAGGCTCAACCACTATATGGTGGAGGCCAACTAGGATTTTGTCATCGGCGTGCGGCATGGTACTATAGTTCTCCAGCATATGGCAGACATTTTTCCACGCGCATGCATGCGCTTTGGTGTGCCACATTGCTCCATAGGGGACACAATAACTATCTTTGACTTTTCAGGGGTCATTTGTGAAAAGTTAGGGACTTGTTCATAAATTGCTAAGAAAATGTAAGTAGTTTATTATAATAAGTTCTTTGGTTCTCTCTGTAAATGATTGTGGAAAAACACTTATGCAATTTGCTGCTCTCATGCCATGGAGCCTAGAACATAGGGGAAAAGGATGTAGAAAAACTTGCAGATCGCTTCAATGTTTCAGGGTTCGCTTCTATTCGAGAAGTGAACGTCCTCGCGTGGGAAATATATTCGGTAGTTCACTTGTTGGCGCTAAAAATTTCGCTTTGAGTTCATTGAACTGCACTCAGCCAACTTCTATTAGCCAGCTCAGTTCAGTTGCCCATTTGATGCAGTTCACTTTTCAATTTGGACTGCGCCAAAAAACGACATCTAGTTTTTTTTAACTGCTCTTAAACCGTAAGGAACTACGAAAACGACATCTAGTTTTTTTCCTCTTAGACATATTTCCAACAATATATCATCTACATCATTCTCGCTAACGATAAAAAGTCTAAAAAATACTATCGATGTCACTTGACGGGAAAAACTTTGTTTTCAAAATTGCTATTAGACCGCAACGAAGCTTACAAAGTGTGTTACATAAAAAAGTGTCACCTAATCCATAACTTTGCACTGATATATTTTACGCATGATTTTGGCAAACAATTTGACAATTTTCTCAACAATTATACCAAAAGCCACGTCAAGTTTATAAGTTTTCACTATTGGAATTTTGTGGTTTCTCTGTTGCAGTTCAAAGTGCTTGTTGAATAAGTGCTTGTCAATGAAATATGTGCTATGTTAGTGTACCCATGGAGATGCAATCCAACTTTTCACCCCACCTCATGATCCGGGTAGCTAAACTAGTAGAAAACCCAGAGAGAAAGACAGAGAGACAGAGGGGGAGAGAGAGACAGAGAGAATAGGCACCTCACTGACACGTGCGGGTCTATAATTCCCGCCTCTCCCCAGAGCATCCTTAAATCAAGATACACTTTCTGTCACACCCTCCACACAATTGCACTCTCCTCCTAAAATATTGCTACTCTCCTCTCCAGCCAACCTCACCTCCCCTCTCGCCCCTACCAACCAGATTCAACCACCACTCCCCCAAGCAGCTGACGACACAACCTCTCCCCTCGCCTCCACCACACCTCTTCCTGGAAGGAGATGTGCTCTATCAAACTAGATCATGGGTGGAGGTAGAAGGGGTGCATGAACCCATGGAAAGGAGGAGTTCGACGTGCTCCTTCTATGGTCACAATAGGATCCTCACCATGGGTAACGAGGAAGACGCAAGGAGTCCAGATCTAGACAAGAACCGTCAGAATTTGTCAAGCTCACTATGGCACATCATCGTCATGCCTATCCCCATCCCAGGACGGAGAGAACAACCAAAACATATCCCCTACCCTCCTCACTATAGTAAATAATCGACACCAACGACCTCCCTCTAAGGTGGGATCTAGCGATGAGCCTCTGGCCTAGGCACATGACATGTTGGCCATGAGGTCTTCCCCCACCTCTGCTCGAATGTCGAGCAGGAGCCTCCTACTATTGGACAGGATCTGGCTGGCAAAACATTGATTTATTTATGCGCTCTATGATGCCATGTGTCGCCATCACTTGGGTCCTTTCCATGTCTGTCTTGGTTTCTCCTCACTAGATCTTATCGGTGAGCTCAAGTTGGTTGACGCCGGGGACACTGGTCGTCCAACTACACCACCACGAGGGGCTCTGAATCAAGAAATTGGTGGGATCCCCTCCTCCACATCCCCGTAGTAGAACATTGACTGCACATTACGATGTATTTTCTCCTGTTGTAACTTAGTGGTTGACCCATTACAACTTAATGATTGATCAAGTAGAACTTAACAACATAATGCATGTGTAGAGATCTTCGCGTGAATTGACAAGTAGTTTGTAATATTTGGCCCTTCGTGTAAATTTTTAGGCACTTCGTAATCATTTGGCACTTTGTATATGTGTGGCACTTCATAATAATTTGGCAGTTTATTGTAAGTGGCACCTTGTACATGTCTAGTAGTAAATTATGATTTCTTTCTCCCCATCCAGGTTTTTTTTTACTTTTTTATATGCACCCGACGCATGGATACAACCATTCCTAATTATCCTCGGAACGTTAGGTCATTCGGAAAGAAAGCACGGTGTAGCTGGCATCAACATCTCTTGTTCGGTTCGCATGCACAAGGGTAGTGGGTAGATCTCATTATGTGTTCCGTGAGGCTTTGATCTTTCCATACACAATTCCCAACGCCATACCACCACTATTCCATACTTGCTATTTGTATTATATTGTATCATTACTCACTCAACACCTACTTTTTTATTTATGTTCTTCATAACCTTGCAAAGCTACCTATTTATACCCATTTGCAATTTTATTTCTTGTTTCTAGATAAAGCAAAGAGTAAGTGTATGTTGGATTGTATTAGTGGCAGATAGGGCCTGAGGACATATTGATCTTACCATTAGCTCCTTGTGGGTTTGACACTCCATACTTACCACATATCCATCTTTAGAAAGTGCTGCGACAATTCCTTGCACTTGGGGATTATCAAGCTCTTTCTGGCGCCGTTGCCAGGGGCAATAGCGTAGGATGGAAATTATTGTGTACGGTTGTTTACTTTTATCACTTAGTTTTTTTATTCGTGTTCTTGTTTTCTTTCTATTTGTGGGTAAAATTTAAAAATGCAAAATAAATAAATTACTTGTAGCTTTATGCGTTGCTTAACGACTTTAATGAAAGCGCTGCCTCGGAAACAACCCAGAAGTTTTAGAGAGTCTTATTCTTCTTTTGTGTGCCATTTTTTTTGAAAAACAAAACAAAAATAAAGAGGGGAAGTGAAAATCTTTTTTCAAAAAGATAAGTGGTTGAAAAGTTGTGCATTGCAGAAGTGAGGGTTGACCTTGAACACTTTGTTCATGCTCGTGGAAATAATGTAAGGCTCTTCATGGAAGTTTCTCATAAAAATAACTATCCCCATGTATTAAACAATGTACCATAAGAGTGAAGTGCCAAGGTTTGCCTATAGGATGTTTAAATTGCATGTTTGGTGAGTGCTCTACAGAAACAGAGAGTTTTTTTGTCGTAATCAAATTAATATATTTTCCTAGAGCGTGCTATGAAATTTTTGTACAGTATTGTAAAAGAAAATCTATTACTTCCTAATCTTTCACAATTTTTGGAGCTCCAGAAGTATATGTTTAGAATTAGTTACTACAGACTATTTGGTTTAGACAGATTGCTGTTATAGTTTTTTATCCGCTTATTCTAAATTTTCATGGCTTATATTGGGGGATATAAATTATGGAAATGATAGTATATAGTAGCTAATGTTTAAAAATAATTATTCAACTTGTCTTGACAGTACATGATTTTGTGATTTATTTTTATGTATACTAATCCATCTCACGAGTTCTGTTGAATTTTCTATTGATGAATTTTTTTAATACTCACAGGAGATAGCGATACAAGAGAAAATTGGAGAGATGCAAGATCTGAAGATTGGGGATGCCCGAGAAATGCTCTGACATCCCCTTCATCCTTTTGAACAATTAAGGTATGTCTCGGTTGAGCCTATATTTTTATTTGTTCACATGATATGTGCAAAGTATTACCGTATCATTTTTCTTTTTCTTTTGAATAAATTTACACTACGTTGGTTGGGGGACGATTTGTTTTGGTTTTTGGTTTATTTATAGAATAATCCATGCAGTTCGCTTATTATATCTCTTGAGTATGGCTTTATTTGTGCGTCACTTAAATCTTTTGAGTTTGGCTTTATAGAATGCTTTGTGTGCTTCACTTATATCTTTTGAGCTTGGATATTGGTCTCTCTATATTTATGTTATTTGTAGAATGCTCCACGAACTTCACTTATATCTTTTAAAGTATGGATAAAATTATCATTGAAAGTGGCTTTGAACAGGTCAACTTTAGATAGTATTGATGTCACTATTTAGGAGGTTGACACAATTCATGTGGATTACATTATTATTGAAAGTGGGGTGGAAGAGGTCAAACTTTAGTCATTAGTATTGATCCCACTACCTTGGAGAATCCCTCATTGAATAAGTATGATCATTTACTCTTGTGCTTCACTTATATCTTTATAGTAAAATTTAAGAATGAATTGAATGTCATGTGTTTCATTTATGATATGCATATTGAGAAGTAAACATGCATCCTCTGTTTAATTCATTAAATAGAAGTGAGACTATGATAGTGCATATCTTTAATCAAGCAAGAGAGTTATATTATAATGACAAAGAGCATTAGTTGCAATAAGTTGAACATATTATGTTGTGGTGGTAAGTATCTCCCAATGAAGGACAAATGATTGGCTTGGAACATGTTTACTATTTGAGAATGAATGATTAAGGTTTTTGTGCTTGGTAAAGTGGTTCAGCCTTGGACGTATTCAAGGTTTGAAGGCTATCATCATGATTATATTTCCTCAATAATGTTATTGTTAGACAATGAATTAAGGTTTTTGTGCTTGGTAAAGTGGTTGCCCACTTTCTTTTGCTAGCCTTTTCATGTACTAAGAGGAATCACCGCTTGTGCATCCAATCCTTGAAACAAGTTTATGCCACAAAGTGTCCACCGTACCTACATATAGATGGTATTTCACTGCCATTCCAAGTAAATTTGCAAGGCCACCTCTAAACTTTCAAATAAACTTCTATTTTGTGTGCTCGTAAAACTCATGGAGCGGTGGGGGTAGTCACTATCTTCCGCACTAAGTGTGTTTTACTTAGTTCGGGAGTTTATTCTTCTTGTTAAGTTTATGAGATAGCTTGTATAGGGATGCCTAATCCCAATAATATATTTTTGAAAAGGCACTCCTCCAGAAAAGTTGAAAGTTGGCAGGCACCCATGGATTCAACTAGCCATGGTTTGTGTTGGTTATGGTGGAGGGGGAGTGTTGATGCATGGTAACCGCTCTTAATGTGTTTAGTATGGAAGATAATGGAAACTTTTGTTGCTAAACCTTGATAGAAAAAGTACACATCTCAAAAAAATTATCTCTGTTTTTAAACAAATGAGTTCTGGCGCATGTTGATCTCTACTCCTCTCTCTGTGAAGGGCCTATCTTTTTTACTTTTATTGTTGAGCCAATTCCATCTTCTTTTTCTTGCGGCACTAGGTATTGAGTATGTTCTTCACTCTTAGCTTTGTATGCATTCTCATAATAGTAATTCATTGTGTGTTGTATAAGTATGATGGTTATGTTCAAATTGCGGTACCTAGTCATTATATATACTTCATTGGTTGATTCATGTTTGCAATATAATCCTAAAATATTAACGAGATACTTCATTACCACTTTATTATATGTTGAACTTAACGGAATGATGTTACTTGTTTTTAGAATCATTGCCTATGTGATCGAAGGTTTTATCTATCCTTGCATTCCCACTTTAAAAATTATTCTTGTTATCATCTACCTACTCGAGGACGAGCACGGATTAAGCTTGGGGATGCTGATACGTTTCCAACGTATCTAATTTATTTTAAGTATTCATGCTATATTAACATCAATTATATATGACTTTCAGGTTTTGCTGCACTTTTATGTTATTTTTCTGGCCTAACCTAGCATCTAGTGCCTAGTGCAAGTTGTTGTTTTATGCATATTTTTTCTTTCATAGAAAATCAATATTTAGGTTCAAAATACCCCGGTGATTTACTATGATTTTTTCTGGAATATATGTTATTTTTGGGCGAAGGAATCAACGCAAGACGGTGCCCGAGGTCCCCACATGACCAGGTGGTGTGCCTACCCCCTAGTCATGCCATGGGCCCGTGTGGGGGTTGTGGATGTCAGTTAGAGTCCTTTTCTATCCACAAGAAAGCTAATTTTATGGAGAGAAAAAATCCCTCGAATTCCCGTCGAGTCGGAGTTACCGACCTCCGACTATAAAAGAAATGGTGTTTGGCTAGAAAATAGTAGCGAAAAACAAAGAGATATAGAGATGAGATCCAATATCGGAGGGGCTATCACCCCTCTGGGAGCCATGGTGGACAAGGAACAGAGGTGAGAACCTCTCCCATCTAGGGGCATGCCATGGAGGAAGAATTTGAAGGGGGGGCTCTCAACCTCTCTCTCCTGGTGGTGCTGGAGTGTCGTTAGGGGAACCATCATCGTGGCGATCGTGTTGATCAACATCGCCGTCTTCAGCAACATGTCCATCACCTTTCTCACCTCTTTTTAGCTGTCCACTCTACGAGAACCCACCGGAATCCCCTACTTGACATGGTGTTTTAGTGCTATGAATTATTACCCAATTATTTGTGTCATCACTATTATGTTTGAGTAGATTCTTGTTGTCCTTTGGGTGAACTGGTCAATTTCCATGTTTGGTTTGAGTTGCTTGTTGTTATGTTACTGTCCTTTGGTGCGCATCATATGAGCTCACATGCAGATCATGCCATAGGGTTAGTTGTATGTTCATTGGACTATGCATATGGGGGCAAGAGCGACAGAAACCTCGGCGGGCCATATAAATTTATACATACATGATTGAAGGGGGACCAATATATCTTACTGCTATGGTTGGGTTTTACCTTAATGAACTTGTTAGTAGTTGTGGATGCTTGCTAATAGTTCCAATCAGAAGTGCATAAATTCCGAGTAAGGGATGGCATGCTAGTAGAGACCTCTCCCACATATAAACTTGCGAAGATGACCAGTTTAGTAACTTAGCTCATTGCCGGGACAATTCCCCACACCCTACCACCATTATTCCATGCTCGCTATTTTTATTGTATTGCATCATTACTTAGGAAGCACCTACTTTTACGTTTATGGTCTTCGTTGCCTTACAAAGCTACCTCTTTGTACCCATGTTGATTGCCTACTATTATGTTTATTTCTTGTTTCTAGATAAAACACATGCTCAGTTTACATAGGGTTGTATCAGTAACAGATAGGAGATGGGGGAATATTGATCTTACGTTCAGCTCCTTGTGTATCCAACACTCCATACTCACCACTTTTATCTTTGGAAAGTGCTACAACAATTCCCCACACTTGGGGATTATAAGGTACATGTCGCAGTTTGTATTGACTTGGCACATTAGGTTTGTTGATGTTTTCCCATATTTATGTTTTCACAATTATTAACCATAGATTATTTGAAATATTTCATTATTATCAGCAATGTCAAACAAATGTTAGTTAGATACAAACAATTTTCACACGGAGATAGAGAGGTATTCAAATATGAATTATTCATGTGGGCAGAGGCATGATGTTGGGTGGATGCATGACATGACGTGTGTAAGGAGGAGAGTGGATATGATTTGACTCAATGTTTTATGAAAATGCAACAAATGGAATGTGTTGAAATTTCTGCACATATCTCAAGAGTTAATGGATGGCTTACATAGAATCTCCTGGCGTCTTGCTTGACAGGATTATTATTTTCTATATGTATGAAGAATTGCCATTCTCTCTAATGATTCTTCATAACAATTTTTGTGTTTTTTGAGTGAAAGCAATATTTTTTATAGTCTAGACTACCAAAATTAACTATGAAATAGGTCGATACGCTCTTGCAAGCATGCGCACACTCACTTGCACTGTGTTATTGGAGAAGTCGAGAAGCCAGAAGCCCAAAATGAAGGCAGCAGCCGCACGGTACCGAGGCCCAGTGTAATCTCTGTACAAATCTCTCGTCAACTTGGCGTTAGATTTACTAAGATTCTTTACTTTGGTACTATATGCCTGAAATTAAAGTTTTAGCTTACTTGCAATCCTCCTTCGTGTCCCCGAGTGCATACCCGATGTCCGAGGAGAACCCAACAATTATAACCTACGGGGTCACACAGATGAGTGTTGCAACACATTAGTGATTGTTCATAACAGGTTGATGGTGTATGTTATCAAAAGAGGTGTGATTGCATGGTACTCACCGATATGGAGATGACGATGCATCCCGAGAGGATAAACGGTCTCCGCCTCCCTAGTGGCGAACCGCACTTGTCACTAGAGAGACCCACACATGGTTGCACCTTCATGAACATATGATGCATGCATTAATTTGAAATATATGCTTCACAATAAACTCATAGGAAATACGCCAACCCCTGAATGAATTGGAAAAATCAAGTGGTTTGCTCAAATGATGAATAAAAGTGATGTGCACGTTACGTCACTTCTTATTCTTTTAATAAATATTCATGAAGTTGCACCATGAATTTATTGCTTTATAGACCATGGTTCAAAGTATAACAAAAAAAAGAAGCACTAGGTGTGCAGGTTTTCCTCTCTTAAGTTGTTAAGAGAGTTATTTTATGGAAATCAAAACATAACTCCTTCTTCTACAAGATCCGTTGTCATAGTTACTTACAATTAATCCAGCAATAGGACCACAGAGCCACATAACTGAAGTAAGAGCGTGAGGTATTCCCAATGTCTGTCAAAGCAACAGTAAACATATTAAACCATGTTAGTGAATCCAAGCATGCACACGCTACAATGATTTTAATCTATAAATCTAACATAGTTTCTTAGTATAACTTCAAAACAAACAATGTTTGGGCTGTATTCAATCAAAATTACACGACATATCACATACATGCGAGAGTTATAGAATGTTCGATATCTTTCCACCTCCATAAAAGATCCAAATTTGACTCATTCCTCTTAGATATGGCTCCATGTTCAAAATCTTAGAATGAGGAACACATTATCTCACTTCTCTAGCTACCTAAATCCACTTGAGTGGCGCTTGCATGTTCCAAAGATTATTAGTATCTGGTATCTTTGTTAGTCCAACGAAAAATGTGAGATAAGCCAATTTTGCCATGCAATAGACTCCATCCTAATCCGCATGAAATATAATTTCTAGCGTAAATCGATTGGCATTCCTCCCTTACCACCATCCAAAGCATAAGTACGAACGACGGGCTAAAAAAGAACAATATTTTAATTAGCCTGTCAGAGTCCCATGATAACTCTCTCTCATCATCCTCCATTGACCATTGTTGCCCCCCGAGCACTATTCACTTGAATTAACATGTGTCTATCACATCTTGTAAAATTGTGTCCATGGGAGGCCCCAACACTAAGCACATCCCCAGGAGCAGGTATTACTCATCGATAGTGTAGACCCATTGACATAGCTCACCTAAGTGCTCATCTCCTGGGTGAGAGAGGCACAATAGTGCATGAGTGGCCTTTGGTGCCAAGCACCTTGTCCTACGTGGCCGCATCGAGGGAAACCATCTCAAGCTCCACAAGAACTATATGAGCAAGGTCGCAATATGAGCAAGTACGAAAGTGGTTTGAGGTGAGCAGAGTGACATGTGCGGCTGGAGGGGAGGAGGGCATCGTCATGGTCAAAGGGAGTTGAGAATAGCTAGAGTGTGAGCAACTGGTGAGAACTGTGACCAGGACGGACAACTCATGTCGATCATGCTAAAAATAAGGCATAGATGCAATCATTTGATGATTGTAATCCTATGTGTTTGTAATCTATTATCCAGTCATCCATGAATATTGTCTTGACTTCGAGAAATAAATATGTGATCTATTGTGGGAGCTTTGAGTTGTATGAAAATATCCTAATGTCCCTAGTCATGGAGGATGTGTGGAAGGGGAGTACCACCATAGACTACTATGTCTATCAATTGATGGATACACTCAAATAGAGTTGCAATACGTTCAAACCCAATTCACATATCGCGCCTCATGGATGGCTATCAAGTTCTTGAAGGGATTGCTCTGTGGCGTTCTCATGGATGTACCTTGAGTTGGGAACTCATAGCTAGAATTTACATTTTCAAGATGCGTCAAGTTGTTTATATTTATTAGTTTCGAGCTAAATGTATATGACATGTCCTCAAAGTAAACGTTTTCTCATGATCCTTCGGAAGACGATCGACTTGATTAGGGGTTGCCAAACACTACTCCTTTACTAGGTAGTTATAAAGGTATTTTCCAGGTATGTTGTGAATCATATTGCAAGGCATGGTCGATTAAGGCATGACCTTTCCCTTCTAATTGGTGAGATTTATTTGGGTCCTCTTGACATATCTGATCAAGTATTGCATTACCATACGGTTAAGGTTAAGAGTTACCCTCACCATGGATTAGTTCATAGGTCGACAAGAGAGGTTGCAGCCACCCAACAAAGATGACATGCAACTGCATTGTGTTCAACAAAATATGTTGTGACTCAAGAGTATTTCGTATATGACATATTGAAAGGTTCTACAGAATGACTTCATGGAAATTAGGAACTAGCACGTCTTGCTAGTGGTCGCGGCCAGTTATTAGATTAGTTCTAGTTGGCCAAGTTCTAGTTTATGAACGTGGCGCCAGAGAAGCAACTGATTCATGTGAGTAAGGAGTTACTCAACTACCAGGTTGAGTAAGAGTTACTAGGGTCACTTCCAATGACATGTCCTCATGAACTCGTGGGGTCACACACATATGGATTCATAATCGCTTTGGATAAAGTCAAATACATTACAAGAATTGTAGCCTGCATGATCGTAATTGTTGATCCCTTTGGGGGAAGTCATATAAGGAGGAGTGCATTAATTTTGGTCACAAGTGGAATAACCAGTTTGGGGATGCACTCAAGGTTAGGAGAAACCCTCCAACCAACACAATGGTCTCCTTCCGAGGCTTGCGACATGAAAACTATTAGTTCATATTTGAGCCATTCATTTATAGGTGGATACACCTCGGAGGCATTGCACCCATGATGGTCAAACAAGAATTGATCAACAACTGAAGGGGAGGAGACATATGTCTACAACTACATCAACGACCATTGCCAACTTTACTTCCATTATGGGTTAACATATCAAATAGTAATCGTGTGAGACCGTACCTACATCATGATCATAGGTGGTGCGGGGTGGAATATTTTTTGCACCAGCATAGCCTACCTTATACCGCAATAGTGGTATCGCAGCAATGCTGGTTGATTCTAGACTCAGATTACGTGTACATGTTATATGTGGCAGCATTGAGATGGGGGGGGGCATGTCGCTAAACCGACGGCATATCTGTGAAATTGATATGTTTCGATAGCTAATTCATGAGATGAGTTGACTCGGTGCAATTTTGATGATATCAATTGCATGGTCTGTAGACCTGTCACATCATTAAACACATGCAAGTCTTCCAATCATCTCTTCGTATTTTCTATTTTTTCAGCAACAAATCAATCCATTAAAGTGTCCTACTAGGCCCCCTAAGATTCATATATGGTAAGAATATGCAGAACTATTATCTAGCAAAACTAAATATGTGATCCCACTAACATATTTGTCTCAAGATGCAACCATCCCATCTCAACACGCAACAATGCATGGGAAAAGTCCCACCCCAGCATGCAACTATGCATGTAATGTTGGTTAATTTTCTACCAATTAATTTTGTTAGTTATATTCGATAAAAATTATGGACTAGGCATATTAAAGTATATTATCAATTTCAGCTAACATATTATTGATCAAAAAATTTTGTTTCATGCAACCAAATATTATTAAAATATATTGCAACTGATCCCCGTAGCCACGCACTGGGTATCACCAAGTTTCCTCTCTGTTTTCTCTCCTAAAAAATGAATAAGCAAACTCAATAGGCGGAAAAAAACAAACTCAACACTCTCAAATAGGATAACACAATAACTATCATAGAAACCCCGGTACAAAATATTTACATTTAAAAGATTGCTTATTTTCAGAACAACAATACACACTCTTCGAGAAAAACACGCCCAAGTACACACACTTTTAAATACCTGGACGTAAGGGGTGAGGAGGGAGAGTTGCAGCGCCCAGCCGTACTGCACACCGCCGGCGACCATGCACGCGAGGAACAGCCCCACAAGGCTGATCTGGGGCGTAGGCGGGGGCCTGCCACCGCCGCCGCTCTCCACAGAGAGCTCCATGTGGTCGACCATCCTGATCGATATCTAACTAGCTAGCCAAAAGAGAGAGGGTCCTGTAGAAATTCTAGATTTAAAGGAGACACAGAGGTAGGAAGGGGTGTTCGAGCTTTGTGGATGCATGTAAACGGGAAATATCATAGGAGTCTATGGACACACTTAAACCACGGGCCATGTAGCGGGAGGTGTCGTCGTTGACGGCTGGGGTAAATGGGGTTAAGACGGTGCGAGGTTGCAGGGGAAGCCACATATTTTTCTCACTACGACCTATTTATAGGAATAGGAGGCCTCACTAGCTGATTTTCCTGGCCTCTGGTGAGGCCACGTCACCCCCAAATCGCCCTAAACGACAGTCATTCATCTCCATGAAACGGCGGCATTCCATCCCCGCCTTCTACTACCGTGCAAATGTGGAAGAAGATGCTAGATGTAAGGGTATCTCCAAGGGCAACCCGCAAAAAACCTCTCGCGCCCGTTCGTGGATAGGGGGACCAGTCCCAGAACACGTATGCGGGAGGCAACCACCAATGCTAGCCGCATACATTTTCACGACAGCTCAAACCAACCAAAATAAATTCATGCAAACACGACCAGGTTTCACATAAACATGACAGATTTCATATAAAAAGCCGAATTTTCATATAAACATGACGCATTTCGGTACATTTACATCAACAGTGCTAGTCCGACTCTGAAGATATAATTAATACCTAATCTAAATTGTCATCCGGGGATCCCTTTATCTTCCTCATGTCCGGCAGCCCGATCACCAGACTACCGGGAGCCCCGGAGGTATATTCTTCAGCGCAAAAGGACGACTCACTTTCCCATTGCTCATCAGAGTGGAACCCCCGGCTGATGCTTCAGCGGGAAGGGAAGGCCGCGCCTCCGCTTCCGTGATGCCCATGTGGGATCGACAGAAGTCCTCAAAAGAGAAGAAATGGGCAAGACATCAGCTGTGCGTGTCAGTGCCGCCTAGGCGGTGGCCTTCATGGGACCCAAGCGGTGGCGGACTCCCATGTTCTACTTCTCCTCGATGATGGTGGACGAAACAGAGGAGCCGGCCACTGAATCGTTGCTCCCCGCGCACCCGGTTTCTGCCTCTACCTGCATGGCGCAGTCGCAGGCACGGGAGGCGCGGCCGCATGCACGAGAGGCGCCATCATACGCACGGGAGGTGCGGTCGTTGACAACAGCGATGATGCTCGTGTCGCCATGCTCCTCACCGTGCCGGCGTGGAGCAACTCGCCACTCCCCGTTGAGTGGGCCTAGAGCGAAGAGTTTCTGAACCACACAACGGCTTGAGTCGGCAACTTGCTCCATCGGGTGAGGCGGGGGAGGGGGGTAAGAGCAGCGAGCTGCCTCGCTCGTATCTGGCGGTCTCGGCGGGCCACCCAGCCGGCTTCTATGTCGGATAACTACTCTTCGTGAGCCATCTGAAGTGTGGTGAAGGAGGAGATTGGGGGAGTGGCGGAGGGGTGTGGTTCTTGCCTGGCATCTTCGCTCGTTTTAAATATTGGGCGGACGGGAGGAGCTTAGTCGGTGTTGCATTTAATGTCGACCCGCTAATGAACGGAAACGTGGCCAGAGTAGGCTTCTTGGCTTCCATGTGGGGTTAATGGAGGTGTGTGAATGCGGCGAGGAGGCGTGTTCAGCAAGGCGTACAGTAGCGGCGCCATCGGCCGACGCGTTGCTTCAATGGCGGAGGCTATGAGAGATAGCGCCCGCCATAAACCATCTTCAATGTGGAGCGATGCTCTGTAGCGGCATTAATGCGGGTAGCTGGCGCCGGGCGGGGACGCGCGTGGGAAGGGAAGGGTTTTTTTGGTCGGCGAGGGCAGCCAAAAGCAGGCTTGGGAGCTGTCTGGACTCCTGCAGACCTCCCCCACTTTTGTCTTCGGTTTGCAGGAGGAATAGCAGTCGGACCACCCCGCGGACGGACACAGGTCGGCGTTGGATGGCTTTCGTGGAACAGTGTGGTCCGGACGATTGCGGGATGTTTACGGGTCTGCCTTGAAGATGTCCTAACTGAGCAGCATGGAGGTGTAGTCCGTAGATAGACAAAAAAAGAAAAAGAAAAAAGATAGACGACATCGCAGGCGTCCGTCACGCGGACATGCCGACCAAACTGGAGCATCCAGTTGTACACCCCAACAGTGGCTGCATGGCCATGCATGATGCGGCACTCTCCATCAGGTGCCCCACAGGAAAGGTCGGGCGGCCTATCGGTAGTCCGGCATAGCAGCAGGGACACAACTAGGTGGATCCTCCCTTGTTGAGTATTTGGTATGCAGCGGTTCAATGATTGGATTGCAGACATTGGCCTTGAGGAGCTAGACAAAGTGGGTGCGAGATTTACCTAGACCAATAGACAGGTTGCCCCTACAATAAGTGTCCAAGATTGGGTGTTAATGTCCCAGAGTGGGAACTGCGCTTTCCACTGACCACCCTACAGGCCATCATGCAGATTGGCTCCAATCATGTTCCCTCCTACTCTCATCGCAGGATGAGCGGCCTAGGAAACTGCCTCGCTTCCGGTTTGAAACCTTCTGGCTTCGCCAACCGGATTTTATGTCTAAAGTGAAGGAGCATTGGGTGGCGGCCCGAGCCGAACCGCATAGTTGTATGTCAGTCATGGATGAATGGCACCACCTTGACAAACGCTCCTGGCAATTCGTGAAGGGTTGGGGCAGCAATGTGGGCCATGACCTCAAGGTCCAGAAGGGCATCCTCCTTGCGGAAATCTAGGCTCTAGACTTGGCTACCGATGGCATTGGTCTATCCCCGGATGAATGGACGCTTAGGTTATAGCCTCGAGGACACTCTGATGGACATTTATACCAAGGAAGAGGCCTACTGGCGACAACAGAGATCCATGAACTGGATACTCTTTGGCGATGCTAACACGGCCTACTTCCAGGCGATTGCTAATGGCCGCTGTAGGGATGCACCATCCCCCTCTTGTGCGATGGTGATAGGATGCTCAAAGACCCGGATGAACTCCAGTGTTATGTGGACAATTTCTACATGGCGTTATTCACCGAACATCCTACAGGGGCATTGCCCTAGCAGATAATATTTGGGCCGACCACCAATGGGTGTCCCCTGACGAGAATAATGTCCTTCTAGGTCCTTTCGAGGAAGCGGAGGTCAAGACCTTCATAAAATCAATGAACCTCGCTTCGGCTCCAGGCCCAGATGGTTTGTTGGTCCGCTTTTTTCAACTGTTTTGGCCTACCATGAAGGTGATGTCATGGCACTGTTCCTCGAATTTGCGAGAGGCACATTGGACACATAACGCCTGAACTACGAGATTATCTCCCTAATCCCAAAATTACAGGGGACTGCCGACATCCTGCAATTCTAACCGGTCACGGTTATCAATGTGATCTTTCGGATTCTTGCCGAAGGGTATGCTACTAGGGCAGCCCTGCTTGCTCCTCGGATATTCCACCCTAACCAGACAACATTTATTAAGGGTCGGTTTATCTTGGACTGGATACTTGTACTCCATGAGGTCATCCATGAGTCAAGAGGAATTGCCTTTGTGCGGTTTTCTTTAAGATTGACTTCTATAAAGCATATGACATAGTACATTTGTCATTCCTCCGAGAAGTGTTGGAGAAGTGGGGCTTCAGCCGCCATTGGATCACGCATGTCATGCAATTAGTCTCTAACTGACGCACGACGATTAACATCAATGGAGAGGTGGGCCCATATTTCCACACATCGCAAGGGGTGCGACAGGGGGACCCCTTGTCCACATTTTTATTTAACCTTGTGGTCGACGCGCTTGAGGCCATTCTAGACTTAGCTAAAACGGCCGAACACATCCGGGGTGTCTGTCCCCATCTCATTTCAGGTGGGGGACTCACCCACCTTCAGTATTCAGACGACACGATCCTGATGGTGGAGGGCTCGAATGCGGACATTCAACATCTGAAGTTCCTCCTCCTCGATTTCCAGGAAATGTCGAGATTGACAATAAACTTCTCCAAGAGTGAAGTGATGGTGATGTAGGGTAGAACCCTAAGAGGGATCTTTTCACACTTGGAGGGGAAAAGGAGAGAAACAACAAGAACACAAAGAGGAAATCACTCCAACAATTCCTGATTACACATCCACCAGGGTAACAACACAAGATCCACAAGTCACAAACACAATCAAAGGAAAGATACAATGGCAAAGTTCATCCCAAATCCAAAGGAAGTGGGGGCTTGAAGATAGTCTTCTCCTTATGGAGATCTTGAAATCCACAAGGATTCTTCCCTGGGGGTCTTGATCCTCCAAGAGGGAAGATGAAGGAGCAAAGCTCACAAATATCTCATCTAATACTTTGCTAACCCCAAACGTGGTCCTTGGTACGGAATATATAGCCTAGGGGTTGAAGGAGATGGAGAGGAGTCGAAGATGCAATCTCAGCCGGCCATCTGGGAGGCCCGTGCTTGACGAGGTAAGTTGGGCTGTGCTTGCCTTCAGACAGGCCCGTCTTGCTGGGTGCTCAGCGCCAACTTCTTTGTGTAGTCCGTGGGCACGGGGTCTCGAGGGCCCGTGCGCACGGGGTCGCCCGAAGCCTCCTGTGCTCCTGCTGTTGTCCTTCTTCTTGATTCACACGGCCTTGGGGTGGTCCTCCCTCTCCTTGGTGATGCTCCTGAACGTCTTGGTGATGTTCCTCTTCATACCTAAGGAGGCATAGCATATTTTGGTGAGGTAGTAAACATGTTCCATTCATGTCCATATGCAAGTCTAGTAGGAAGGAATTCACCCCGGTTTCCAAAGCACGTGCTCTAGCTCTTTTGAAGGGTCCTCGCGGGGTTGGATGTGTCCGGGTAGAGTCCATGGGGATGATGGAAGGATGCTCCGCATCATCTCCCCTCCCCTGGGAAAGATCCGACCTCGGATCAAAATCTTCATCACCATGGAAAGGCGAGAGGTCTTTGACGTTGAAGATGTCGCTCACGTTGTACTTGTCTCGTGGTAGGTCGATCTTGTAGGCGTTGTCGTTGTAGCGTGCTAGCACCTTGAAAGGTCCATCGGCTCGAGGGAGAAGCTTGGACTCGCGTTCGTTGGGGAAGCGGTCCTTGCGAAGGTGTAGCCACACTAGATCACCAATGTTGAAGACCATGGGTTACTTGTTGACGTTGAGCTTGGTCGCTAGTCGTTGTACTTGGCACTCGATGGTGTGCCTTGTATCCTCATGCATCTTCTTGATGTAGCTTGCCCGAGCACTCGCATGGATGTTGGTGCGCTCTTGTAGAGGAAGAGGTAGAATGTCCAATGGGGACAACGGGTTGAAACCGTAGATGACCTCGAAGGGGGATTTGCCGGTATTCGAATGTCTTGCCCGGTTGTAGGCGCACTCGGCGAAGGGTAGACATGCTTCCCACTCCTTGATGTTCTTCTTGATCAACACGCGAAGGAGAGTGGAGAGTGTCCGGTTCGTCACCTCCGTTTGGCCGTCGGTTTGAGGATGGTATGCGGATGAGAACAAGATCTTGATTCCGAGCTTGGCGCATAGGGTCTTCCAAAAGTAACTCAAGAACTTGACATCACGATCGGAGATGATTGTCTTTGGTACTTGTTGGGGATATAACTATTTGTGTAAGCCGCCCAGGAGGGGCCGGGTTACGCAAGGAAGATTCACCAGAAAGAAGCCCAAGACCAAGCATGAAGATGGTGGTTCAACAAAGGGCCTAAGGCACACAGGCGACTTAAGGCTCGTTGTAGTAAACCGCCATAATGGCATGACTTGTATCATAAGGTAGATTTAACTAGTCACCGAGCCGGACATTGTTTATAAGCCGGCCGGGACTCTGTAGGCCACAGGGCGTCAACCCGTGTATATAAGGGGACGACCTGCTGGCGGCTTAGGGCGAGAAACAACCCATCGAGAGCCGGGTATAGCGTATTCCGCTCCCTGGTCATCGAAACATCAAGCCAAATTAGTATAAAACCTCCCGTGTCCTTTGTCCCGATTAACCCCTTTAAGCTTCCTAGTTGCGATGGCTCCACGACTAAGTCCTTACACGTGGACATCTGCCGTGACAATTCCATGACAGTTGGCGCCCACTGTGGGGCCAGCGCACGGTGAATTTGAGTTCTTGAAGGGCAGCTTCGAAGGGCTCAAGGGATCTGTGATGGGCGGATGACCAAAAGTCGTCGCGGCAAGATCTACATCGACAACGAAGGCTGGGGCCCCGAGGCCGACTCAATTGAGTACGGGTACCGGGTCCCCTTTGGCGGAATCCACGTCTTCATCGGCCGGATCGGTGAGCCGGGCCCTGAGCCGGACAACTGCACCGACCTCATCGAGACGGCTCAGCGTGCGAGACCCACCCGAGTTCAACCCGTCATGAAGCGTGCCTTCGTGGGCTGCGTCCACGGAGAAGAACTTCCTGAAGGATCTAAAGATGGCGAAGAGACGGCCGTCCCATCGGATGATGATTCGTCCGCCGGTTCAACAGATTCTTTGTATCAGGTCCAAGAGGGCATGCTTGGGGGCTGTTCTGACGACTCTAGCATTCCGGATTTCTATGAGCCGCCGAGCTGGGCAGGAGTCTTCATGGCTGGTACTCAACCCGGTCATAACTCGACGGCTGCAACAGCAATAACGTCCGGGTCGAGCGGCGGAGGGAGGAGGCCTGGCGCCCACCGCTCAGTCTTGATGGATCTCATGGATAAGTTGACGGCCCTGCTAACCACCACAGTTATTCCTGCAAATCAAGATGAGCACAAAGCGGAGGTGGCAAAGGTGCGTGAGGAGATAGCCCTGGCCAAGGAGGTCTTGGCAGCTGAGGACACCAGGTTAGCTACGGAGCGGGCGGCTTTGAACGCACGGGCGCAGCGACTCCAGTCAGAGGCTTTCCAGCTTAATATGAGTCTGAACGCATCCAATGAGGTCATGAGAAGGAGACATCAGAAAACCCAGTCCCGTCTGCCTCCGGTTTACGATCCTCGAAATCTTTTCACGACACCCGGAGCTGGTCCTAGCAACCCGCCCGAAGCCAATCAGTTTATGGCACCCGGAGCTGGAGGACCGGTTCAGCCCCGAGAGATGGCACCACCTCACGGGAGTATGGCCCCGCCCCGATACATACCAATACCACCGGGTCACTTCTCCAACCCCATGGAGAACTTGATAGCAGCGTCGGCACGTCTGGCGGCTACTCCAGTGGATGGTGATGACCCGACGGCGGTGGAAACCCGGAGGGTCAGATATCTTATTCAGACGGCCTTGGCGTAGCAGGAGACCTATTCTGACAGCAGGAACAGGATTCATTCAACTCCTCAGCCTTGGGTCGCGCCTCGTCAAAACCGGAGCCCGAGTTACAGCATGCACATGGAGTCAGAAGCTTTATCAAGCAACGCCCAGCGTCGTAACCAGCCCGGTGGCTATAACCCGTCCAGACCGAATCGTCGGAGAGGACAAACAGGCGGCTCGATTAAGCGGCTCGGCGAGATGGCATATGACGGTCTCCCAGAGTATCCGATGACTTCAGTTGGAGCAGGAGTGGCCACTAGAACCGGTGGTGTCCCTTGTTTGGTGCCGGCTATGCGGGATGTACGTCTGCCCAAGGAGTTTAAGGGACCTCGAAAGGTGCCGAATTATACGGCCGACATACAGCCTGGGGCATGGATCGAAAGTTACGAGATGGCCATGGAGCTATTAGAGGTCAGCGACGCAGCAATGGCTAAGTATTTCACCATGATGTTAGATGGAACGGCCCGGTCTTGGTTGAAAAGTTTGCCTCCCAATTCCATCAGTTCATGGACAGAGCTAAAGGCCCGGTTTATCCAGAACTTCAAGGACACTTGCAAGCAGTCTATGTCAATTGTGGACTTGACCAATTGTAAACAGGAGGAGGGTGAATCCACAACCCATTGGGTGCGCCCGGTCAAGGAAATAATACACTCATCTGATAAGATGGATGTCGGCTCTGCGGTACTTATGCTCCATCAGAATTGTCGCTTTGAGCCGCTGAGGCAGAAGCTGGGGCGCCTTAAGCGTGATTGCAACGATATGGGTACACTGATGGCAGCCTTAGTCAAATACGCTGATTCTGATACTACCAATGATCCCGCGTCTGATGAGGAAAAGACAGGGAAGGGAAAGAAGAACGTCAATGGAAAGGGTCAGCAGCATAACCCGGTAAGTCAAAGAGGCAACAAGCGTAAGGCGGAGGGTAACCCGGAGTTTGTGGCGAATGCTAATGCACAAGGTAATAACCAGAAACGTAAGGGGAGACCACCCCCTCGATCTGGTGGCTCAGGCCCATCTCTTGAGCAGCTTCTAAATGAGCCTTGCCCGAAACACGGTACTCGGGAGCGTCCCGCCACCCACTTATATAAAGACTGCGCGATCATGAAGGCTTTCAGGAATTCCAACATGTTTGATGGCAATCATGGATCAGGCGGCGGATCAGGGGCCGGTGGCTTTCATGGCCCGGGTGGCGGTTCAAGTTCCGGCTTTCAGGGAGGTCAAGGTGGCCATAATCAGTAGCAGCCCGGTCAAGGGGGACAACAACAACAGCAGTCAGGTTATAAGAGCCATCCAAAGCAGCTGAACGGTGGGCAATACCATGTGTTCACCACTAACTTGTGCAAACGTGACCAGAAGGTTCATAAGAGGGCTGTGAATTCTGTTGAGCAGGCGGTTCCCCGTTACTTGAGGTGGTCAGAGCAGCCCATCATATGGAGCAGGGAAGATCACCCCCTCTGGGTTGATAACCCGGGTCAGTTGGCGTTGGTGGTGGCCCCTCAGGTTGGTGGATATAAATTCATTAAGGTACTCATGGACGGAGGAAGCAGCATCAATATTCTCTATTATGAGACCTTTCGCCGCATGGGTTTGACTGATAAGGACTTGAGGACGTCCAACACTGTCTTTCATGCGGTGGTACCTGGTAAATCGGCATATCCAGTTGGTAAGATCGAGCTGGAAGTAGCCTTTGGAGATGAATATGATTCCAGGGCTGAGAAACTGATGTTTGAGGTAGTCAAAATCAGGAGCCTGTATCACGCTCTGTTTGGACGGCCGGCTTATGCCAAGTTCATGGCACGACCGTGTTATGTTTATCTGCAGCTCAAGATGCCGGGTTACAAGGGCACCATCACTATGCATGGGAGTCGAAAGGTAGCCTTGGAATGCGAAGAAGGCGATGATGTTTATTTTGAATCTGTTTGTGCTGAAGAGGAGCTGAAGTTTTATCAAACTAATGTTGACCCGGCTGATATGACCTCTTTGAAGAAGCCAACCACAGAGCAAGACTCGGCGTTGAAATTTAAGTCGGCCACAGAGACAAAACTGGTCGACTTCACTCCAGGCGACTCTTCCAAGCAGTTCAGCATCAGTACCAATTTGGATCCCAAATAGGAAGGCGCGCTCATCGAGTTCATCCTTGAGAACTGGGATATCTTTGCATGGAAACCTTTTGACATGCCGGGTGTCCCGAGAGAACTCGCTGAGCACACTCTTAATATTGATCCAAAGTATAAGCCGGTCAGGCAATTTCTCCGACGGTTCAATGAGGAAAGGCGGAAAGCTATCGGGGAAGAGGTCGCTCGGCTCTTAGCGGTCGTGTTCATCGTGGAAGTTTTTCACCCAGAGTGGTTGGCTAACCCGGTGCTTGTGCTCAAGAAGAACGGCACCTAGCGGATGTGTGTAGATTACACGAACTTAAATAAAGCTTGTCCGGCTGATCCCTTTGCTCTACCCCGTATTGATCAAATCATTGATGCTACAACGGGTTGCGAGCGTTTGAGTTTTTTGGATGCTTACTCTGGTTATCATCAGATCAAAATGGCAGTTAAGGACCAGGAGAAGACGGCTTTCATGACTCCGTTTGGAGCCTTCTGCTATGTATCTATGCCATTTGGGCTCAAGAGTGCCCAGGCGACTTATCAGCGGTGTGTACAGAATTGTCTCCACAATCAGATTGGGCGCAATGTTCATGCTTATGTAGATGGCATTGTGGTGATGTCCAGAGAGAAGGAAACCTTGATACCTGATTTAAAGGAAACCTTTGATAATCTCTGGGTCTATAAGATGATGCTTAACCCGGACAAGTGTGTATTTGGTGTACCTGCAGGCAAACTTTTGGGATTGCTGGTCTCGAACAGGGGCATTGAAGCTAACCCGGAGAAGATCAAGGCGATTACCTCTCTGGCTAAACCGGCATGCATCAATGATGTTCAGCGACTGGCGGGTCGCGTTGCTGCTTTAAGCCGATTCATAAGCCGGTTAGGTGAGAAGGCTCTACCACTATATCAGATGATGAAGAAAACAGACACTTTTGTCTGGAGTGAGGCTGCTGATGCTGCCTTTGAAGATTTAAAGAGACAATTGTCTAAGCCGCCAGTTCTCGCGGCTCCCATTGATAAAGAGCCGTTGCTGTTGTATGTTGCTGCTAACTCACGAGCTGTTAGTGTTGCCATCGTGGTGGAGCGTAAGGAGGCTGGCAAGGAGCATCCGGTTCAACGGCCGGTTTATTACATCAATGAGGTGCTCATAGAGTCCAAGCAAAGATATCCGCATTGGCAGAAACTTATTTATGGGGTGTTCATGGCAAGCCGGAAGCTAAAACAGTATTTCCAAGGTCATCCTATAACTATGGTAAGTTCTGCCCCCTTGGGGGACATCATCCAGAACAGGGAAGCCATAGGACGAGTCGCCAAGTGGGCCATTGAGCTTGGGCCTCACGGTTTGAAGTATATGCCACGTACAGCTATCAAGTCTCAAGCTTTGGTGGACTTTATCAATGATTGGACGGAGTTGCAGGCACCTAAGGAGAAACCAGATAACACGTATTGTACTATTCACTTCGATGGGTCTAGGCAGTTGGAAGGCTCGGGGGCTGGAGTCGTTTTAACTTCCCCCCGAGGTGACAAATTTTTCTATGTGCTCCGGCTTATGTTTCCCTGTACTAATAATGCAGCTGAATATGAGGCTTTACTCCATGGTCTCCGGATAGCCGAAGAGATGAATTTGAGCCAGGTAAGGTGCTTGGGCGATTCAGACCTCATCGCTCAACAGGTGTCAGGCACGTGGGACTCCAAGGATCCCCTTATGGCGGCTTATCGTCGTGAAGTTGATGCGGTGGCCGGGCACTTCAAAGGTTATCAAGTAGGGCACATTGATCGAAGGAAGAATGAGGCGGCTGATGCTTTAAGCCGGCTGGGGTCTCAGCGTAAGTCGGTGCCGCCTAACACCTTTCTTGCAGTTTTGCATAACCCTTCTGTCAGAGTGCCTACGAAGGAAGAGCTCGCAGTGCCAGACCCGGAGGCGCAGCTGGTGGCGGCTCTCCACGCCATCCCAGATTGGACAGTCCCATATTTGGCCTATATGACCCGGGGAGAGTTGCCTGAGGACGAGACCTTGGCAAGACAAATCATCAGGCGGTCCAAATCCATGACAATTGTTCATGGCGAGTTGCATCACCGCAGCGTCACTGGGGCGTTTCAACGTTGCGTATCGCCTGCGGAGGGTCAGGAGATACTTCGTGAGATTCATGAAGGAGATTGCGGTCATCATGCCGGTTCAAAATCTCTGGTGGCCAAGGCTTTTCGTCATGGTTTCTATTGGCTAACGGCTCATGCTGATGTGGAGGATCTGGTCAGCAAATGTGACGGATGTCAAAAATTCTCACAACGAGCTCATGTGCCGGCTCAAGAATCGAGGATGATTCCAATTACTTGGCCGTTTGCAGTCTGGGGGCTTGACATGGTTGGACCTTTCAAAAGGTCTAAGGATAAGAAGACGCACCTGTTGGTGGCAGTGGATAAATTCACCAAGTGGGTTGAAGCAGAGCCGGTCTGTAAGTGTGATGCAGCCACAGCGGTTCAGTTCATGAAAAAGGTGATCTTTCATTTTGTCTTTCCACACAGCATTATAACTGATAATGGTACTAATCTCTCCAAGGGTGCCATGGAAGAGTTCTGTCAACGAGAGCACATCCGGCTTGATGTTTCGGTTGTTGCTCACCCTCAGTCTAATGGTCAAGCAGAAAGAGCTAATCAAGAGATCTTGAAAGGTATCAAACCCCGGCTCTTAGTTCCCTTGCAGCAAACTCCGGGTTGTTGGGTGGAGGAGTTACCCTCTGTGCTATGGAGCATCAACACAACACCTAACCGATCTACAGGTTATAAACCTTTCTTCATGGTGTACGGAGCAGAGGCGGTTCTGCCAAGTGATATCCGGCATGATTCAGCCCGGGTGGCGGCTTACGTTGAGGCTGATAATGAAAAATCTCGTTAGGATGCACTTGACTTGTTGGATGAGGAGCGAGACTTGGCAATAGCCCGCTTGGTGATTTATCAGCAAGACATGCGCCGTTATCACAGCCGCCGGGTTAGAAGCAGAACTTTTCAGGAAGGCGATTTAGTGCTCCAGCTCATCCAGGATCAATCTGATATGCACAAGTTGTCCCCTCCTTGGGAAGGACCCTTTGTGATCAGCAAGAATCTGAACAACGGGCCATATTACCTCATCGATGTTCGAGAGCACAAAGACTCACGTAAGTCGGAGGAACAGACCCGCCGGCCGTGGAACATAGCGCATCTTCGGCCCTACTATACTTAAGCCACCGGCTCTCAGAGTATATTTGTTTTTTCTTTTTTAGCCAGTATATATTATATAAAGCAATAAAGCGGGACCTCTTTTCTTTCCACCCTTTAAGGTTTATGTATCTTCTTTACCAGGTGGTGGAAACAACCAACAGGGAGCGGATCATATCTGAATCCGGCTTTCCCTTTGGTCCGGCTTATGATCATATCTGAATCTAGCCATGGTCCTTTGGGGGCTTCCTGTTCAAACATAGGTCGTATTCGAACCAAAGAGAACATAGCTGTCGATACCCAATTGATTG
This sequence comes from Aegilops longissima, assembly GCA_021605205.1. Lineage (NCBI taxonomy): Eukaryota > Viridiplantae > Streptophyta > Magnoliopsida > Poales > Poaceae > Aegilops > Aegilops longissima. The sequence continues at coordinate 186,603,138 of CM038676.1, read as the reverse complement.
GCATACTGCCAAACCCACTTGGGGGCTTCTTGATCATATTTCAATCATAGCTTAACCCCTTTGGGTCTGACGTGGATCATATTCGAATCAGCGTCATTAAAAAACTCTAATGGTCACTTGGGGGCCTCCTATTCAAACATAGGTCGTATTCGAACCAAAGAGAATATAACTGTCGATACCCATTTGATCGGCATCGCCAAAGCCATTGGGGGCTATATGATCGTATCCGAATCTTAGCTTAACCCCTTTGGAACGGTTCTACTGATCATATTCGAATTAGAGGCCTTTGAAAATCAAGTTTACTATTTATTTTACTCTGTAAGGGTAAATAATATTAAGGGCCAGGTAAACATTATATGTGCCGACTTTCAGAAGTTAAGTTTAACTCTCTGCTTTTTGGGATCACATAAGCCGGTAAGGTATGTTTCAAATAAGATAGCAGGTATATTATTATGGACATAATCATAAACCGGCTGTTTTTATGATGTTTTGGTTCATACTCCGGGTTATCACTATTTATATGACTCCAGAAGTGATAAGACGCCAAAGGAATTCTGTTTTTTGTTTTATACACAGGATAAAGCAAAACGTTTTGGACATCAAGGAACAATTAATATAAGCCGAAAGTATATAACGATAGCGGCTTATGACAATATTAAGCGCCACAAACATGCGCGAAGGCATGACAGAGTTAAGAGGTTTTTTCTACCCTATTACAAGACTCCCCGAGTCTGAATAATGAAGCATCATTTTTTCAAAGACATAGCACCAGGCGGGTTACTCCTTTGGTGGGCTTGAAGATTCCGGGTTATCCTTCTCCGCCTCTTAAATGCGCTGCTTTGTCCTGGAAGGTTGACGAGGTCCAGTCAATGCCGCTTAAGGCTTCAAATTCAGCTTCATCATCTATTAAACCAGCTGGGTCAACTTCAGGAGCAAAGATATGCTTACGAGTTGGAGGGATCAGGCTGACGTCATCATAATGAGGAGTTGGAATCCTCCGGTTCTCGTTGTCGTAACCCGGTTGATACTTGGTAAGATCAATATCATTGCCAATGATGGTGGCCACAGGACGTACGACTCTCACACAGGTGGTGAAGTCTGATTCATCGAATACAGAGCCATCCTCCTTCAAGCTGGGATATCCAAGAGCAATGTCTGCCAGGTCTAACTCTGGAAGCAAAGCCTTGGCTCGGCTTAAGGCGGCTATGGCCCCGGCTCTAGCAGATGCCCGCCTTAGTTCCTGAATCCGTTGGGGTAACACGGCAAGCCGTTTGAGCATATCCTGCAGGAGATAAGGAGCATCATTTGATAAAGCCACAACGGCCAAGGCACGTTGTGACCCGGTGTATAGCTGTTCCACCAGAGTGTACACCGCCTTAAGCTTGATCAGCATATTCTACTTGAGGTTTGTGCTCCTGGGGCCTGCGTTTGTACATATAAGGTAAGCCGGAGATAATAATTGAAATCGTCATCAAAGAAACCATGGTGATGTTCACGATTATACATAGTAACTTACCGAAGAATGCTGAGACCATTTGAGATATCTGGCGCTTTAAGCCGGACAGCTCGGCAATTGCTTCGGCAAGAGCTGCTCCTGCTGTCTCGGCCCGGGTCACAAGTGAGGCCTTTTCATCGGCCCAGATTTTCTTCTCCGCATCAAAATTTTTCTTCAACTTCTCTTGTTTAGAGACGCTGAATGCAAATTTGGAGTTGGCCTTTTGAATTTCAAGTTCTTGGGCTGCCAGACGAGTCTTCAGGTCAGCAATCTCCGATTCAAATTGACTGGTGGAGGCCTGCGATTGATGCCGGATTATAATTAAAGTTATGGTAAGATATCATTAAGTCCCAAGCACTTTGCAAGCAAAGACACTTGACACTTGGGGGCTAATGTATGCTGAAGAAAATTTTAATTTATAATGTTGGATTAAGTATGTTAAAGTCCCAAGCACTTTACAAGTAAAGATACTTGACACTTGGGGGCTAATGTGTATCGCACGTTCTAAGTTATCATATTATGACCAGATTAAATATCTTTTCTTTTCAACCGGATGAACTAACAGTAAGCGGTATCTAAGTCTACAACATATTTATTCATAAGCAGTAGACTTGGGGGCTGGTACAGTAAGTAAGATTCAGGAGAATAGTATAAGTTATACCTCAGATTTGTGTTGTATTTGTTTCACCATGTCAATTTCCAGGTCGCGGCTGTTATGCACTTGATTCAGATAGCCCGAGACTATATCACCAATGCTTAAGTGAGCATAATCAGCGATGTCCTGTTTGGTCTTCCGGCGTTCGACAAGTTCTTCCTTGGCAGTACATCTGGCAAGGATAGTAGGCCGCCCCGGTTCAAGAAACTGGCTTTTCAAGATTTCAACCTCCAGTTCAGTCGTCTTGACCGGGCTAGGAATTTCTTGATTATCGGAGCTGTTAAAAGTATCTTCGGCAGGCGGGTCAGAAGATGGCGTTGGAATTTCATATGCCGGTTCAGGAGGCGGTTGATGAGTAGAAGCATCAGGGGCAGCTGTTTCGAGTTCCGGCTCAGTTGTTACCGGGTCTTTGGATGGCTTATTCTTTTTTGCCCTCTTACTGGGCTTCACCTGCACGTTGTGGACAAAACAGAAGGGTGAGTACAAAATATGAGTAAGGCAAAGCATAAGGATAACAAAGGTATATTACCCAGGGGCAGTCTTGAAGGCCGACATGTTGGATTGCATAGACTCGCCGGAGGAAGGAGAGGTATCCTGATAATTGGAGTCAGATGAATTGAGAGGTTGATGAATTAAACCCGCCAAAGGATGAGCAGAGCGTAAATAGGAGATGACCTCAGTCCGGCGCTTCTCGCTTACATCGGGTAAGCGAAGAGAGCTCTGCATCCCATGGTCCGGATCGCCTCCGGCTTTCAAGCTGTTGTTGCTTCAAAAGAAATTGAGGATCTTGATAAGCTAGAGGATGTGAAAATCTTACTTTCCGGGTCACCCGTCGGATTTTGTGCTTTGGCAAAGGCTCTGAGTCGGAGGAGATTATAGTTACCTCTTCGCCAGGAGCTTGGCTGTTCCCAGTATCCTCCTGAAAGGCGGAAATGTCAATCAAATAATAACAAAGGAGTTAAGAGAGTAAGGCATTACCTCTTCCTCATCTGAAGAAGAGTCATCCAATTTGAGCAAATCGGAGGCGCTGGGTTTCTTCTTCTTTGAAGTTCCCGTCTTGGCGGCTTTCCTTTCGTTTTTCTTGGCTGCCCTGGCTTGTTTGGCAGCCTCATGATCATATTTGACCTTCCAGAAATTATCACCGGCCTGTGGAAAAAGATAAAGAATTATAAGTACAAAGTAGGTAAACATGTTAAGGAATATTTATTAAGATTGGTAACTTACTGCAGGGGCCGGGTTCTTTTTGCAGAAGGGAACTAATCCGAAGCGGCGGAGCGGCGGCTTAATGGGAGTATTCACCAAGTGACCCAGACTCGGACCAGATCGATGCCATTTAAAACATTTCCCAAAAGAGATTTAATCTTCTTGATGGTGGGATTAAGAGGCAGACGTTCAACAACGGTCAGTTTATCTGCCAGCGGATGGTTGGACTCAAGGCGCATGGCGCGAAAGCCGGGCAAAGGCTTCTCATCAGCCGGAGAAGTGTCCTGACAGTAGAACCATGTCTGGTTCCAATCTTTTGGGTGACTCGGCAACTCAGCATAAGGAAACAGGCAGTCTCTCCGTCGCTGGATCGAGATACCGCCAAGTTCAAGACTAGGCCCGTTGGCACGTTCATTCTGCCGGTTCAAGTAAAAAAGTTCTCTGAACAAAAGCAGACTTGGCTCCTCTCCCAGGTACACCTCGCAGAAGACTTGGAAATTGCAAAGATTTGACACGGAATTGGGTCCAATGTCTTGAGGTCTAAGATCAAAGAAATTCAAAACTTCTCTGAAGAACTTTGAGCCGGGAGGGGCAAATCCCCGGCTCATGTGATCCGTGAAAACTATCACCTCCCCTTCTTTGGGTTGAGGTTTTTCTTGTAAGGGTCAGAACACAATAAGACATGACCTCCTTTTTTGGTAGATGGCCGACTTCACAAACTCAGCCGGTTTACTCTTAGTGATCGTGGATGGGACCCGATTGCAGATTCTGAGAGCTTTGGTCGCCTTAGGTGCCATGACAACAGTTGGCCTATTACAAAATAAGAAGTTCCGGTTCAAATTTTAACCCGGGAGAAAATATCCAAATTACTGAAGGTAGCGGCTTATGAAGGGGCCTAATGATATAAGGATAACTGGGCAATAATATTTAAGCCGCTACAAGCATTAAGAGCAGTTCAAAATTCTTAAAGATATGAGAAGTAGGAAAGGTTCACAGATCAGTGGTATGCATTTAAACCGGACACCTGGACAATTATGTTTAAGGGCATTTAACAAAAGAAGTTTTCCGGGTGATAAAAACAGGTTTCATAATCTTCTGCTACAATTTGAGATCAAAGGTCTGTTCTGATAAGAAAGTTTTCTAGACCTAAAAAACTGACGCAGATGTGTTCATAGGCTCGAATGAGGCTTTTATACAGAGAAAGGGATCTGCTTTTTATCCAAGACAAGTGCGAAAACAATTACCGCGGCTATTTTATATCATTCTCAGATCGGAAGAGGTATCTAGGAGGAAAGCTAACAAGGATTTGGCTCCAATGGTGATGAACTCCGACGAACTCGAGGAAGCTCTAATGCGGATCTAAGCAAGGAATGGAAGGGAACTTACGGATCTGGAGGGGCTGCGGAAGTTCGCCGTCGTTTGTTGATCCGATTCAGGTTGATGCAGCGGCCTGGGACGGTGAAGACAAGAAGCTCAACAGCGCCGGCGCCGGCGGAGCTCAAGAAGAGGCAAGAGGAAGAAGATGACTGGAAGGGGGAGAATGGGAGACCTAGGTCACGCCTATTTATAAGGAGAGGATAACTGAGACGGCACGGGAAACGAGGAGATAAGAGTTATTATCCAGCGGCCCCCGACGCCTCGGTTTTCGGAACAGTCAATAAAGACAGAGATCCGTTGGAGGATATGGTGGAATAAAAAATGAACTTAAGAAAAGATGACGTCACGGCGGGTTAACACGGATCCCGAAGATGATGTCATGGCGGGTTAAAGAAAGTCTTTTTGCACAGTCAGAAGACTGAAGATTTATGTTTTAAGATATTTTAAGATTGACATGAACAGGTTCAAATCAATCTGGGGCCTAATGTTGGGGATATAACTATTTGTGTAAGCCGCCCAGGAGGGGCCGGGTTACGCAAGGAAGATTCACCAGAAAGAAGCCCAAGACCAAGCATGAAGATGGCGGTTCAATAAAGGGCCCAAGGCCCACAGGCGACTTAAGGCCCGTTGTAGTAAACCGCCATAATGGCATGACTTGTATCATAAGGTAGATTTAACTAGTCACCGAGCCAGACATTGTTTATAAGCCGGTCGGGACTCATGAGGCGCAGGCGTCAACCCGTGTATATGAGGGGCGACTGCAGCGGCTTACAAGGCGAAACAACCCATCGAGAGACGGGTATAGCGTATTCCGCTCCCTGGTCATCGAAACATCAAGCAATACCAACCCAACTAGACGTAGGCTTTCCTTCTCCGCAAGGGGCCGAACTAGTATAAAACCTCTCGTGTCCTTTGTCCCGATTAACCCCTTTAAGCGTCCTAGTTGCAATGGCTCCACGACTAAGTCCTTACACGTGGACATCTGTCGTGACAATTCCACGATAGTACTCCATGGAGTCGCAAGATTTCCCTACAAAAGAGATTCGCAATGTGTGAAGCATCGTCTATCTTGTTGCAAGGAATGAAATGTGCCATCTTAGAAAATCTATCCACAACAACAAACACAGAATCCTTTCCATTTTGAGTTCTAGGCAAACCAAGTACAAAATCCATGCTGATGTCTTCCCAAGGTTGATAGGGAATAGGAAGAGGCATGTAAAGACCATAAGATTGAACTTTAGACTTAGCTTTGTGACATGTAGAGCATCGGTTGGTGAAGCGTGAGACGTCTCGAAACATCTTGGGCCAAAAGTAGTTCTTGGAGAGTGTGGTGAATGTCTTATCTCGTCCAAAATGTCCCATGAGTCTGCCTCCATGAGCCTCTTGTAAAAGTAGCAAACGAAGAGAAGACTCGGGAATGCATAGTTTGTTAGCTTTCATAAGATAAGCATCCTTGATATAATATTGTTCCCAAGAAGTATGCGTCAAACACTTAGCATAAGGAATAGCAAAAGATGGATCATTAGCATACAAGTCTTTGATGTGCTCAAAACCAATAACATTCAACTCAAGTTTAGTGACAAGCGTGCATATGCGTGAAAGTGCATCCGCAACTACATTTTCCTTACCCTTAATGTACTTGATCACATAGGGGAAAGATTCAATAAATTCGCTCCATTTGGCATGACGCTTGTTCAACTTAGTTTGACCCTTTAAGTACTTAAGCGTTTCATGATCGGTATGGATGACAAACTCATGAGGCCTAAGATAATGTTCCCAAACATGTAGGACACGCACTAAGGCATACAATTCTTTGTCATAGATGGGATAGTTAAGTTGAGCACCGGAGAGTTTTTCACTAAAATATGCAATGGCTCGTTTTTCTTGCATCAAAACTCCGCCAATTCCGGTACCACTTGCATCACAATGAACCTCAAAAGTTTTGTCAAAATTGGGCAAAGCAAGAATCGGAGCATGAGTAAGCAAAGACTTGAGCTCATCAAAAGCGGTGGATTGCAAAGATCCCCAAACAAAAGGAGTGTTCTTCTTACTCAAGGCATGCAAAGGAGCGGCAATAGTGCTAAAATCTTTCACAAAGCGACGATAAAAACCCGCAAGACCAAGAAAGCTACGCACTTGTTGCAAATTGGTGGGTTGGGGCCAAGTTTTAATTGCTTCAATTTTAGCTTCATCAACATGGACACCTTTGGAAGAGACAACAAAACCCAAGAAAACCACTTTGTCAAAACCAAGCGTGCATTTTTCAAGTTTGCATAAAGGCGTTCCTGCGGAGGGTTTGCAAAACAGCCCTAACATGATTAAGATGCTCTTTCATGGTTTTGCTAAACACAAGAATATCGTCGAAGTAAACCACAACAAAGACTCCAATATAAGGGCGAAGCACATAATGCATAAGACGCACGAAAGTACCGGGACCTTCCGATAAACCCATAGGCATGACTAACCACTCATATAAGCCAAGTTTGGTTTTGAAAGCAGTTTTCCATTCATCACCTTCTTGTATGCGGATTTGATAATAGCCACTTTAAGATCAATTTTTGAGAAAAAGTTGGCTCCACTAAGTTCATCAAGCATATCATCTAAGCGAGGAATGGGATGCCTATAGAGAACGGTAATAGCATTTATAGGTCTACAATCGGAACACAAGCGGAAACTTCCATCGGGCTTAGGCACAAGCATAACGGGAACGACACACGGGCTTAAGCTTTCACGTACATGACCGTTGTCGATGAGTTGTTGTACTTGCCATTGGATCTCCTTTGATTCTTCGGGGTTGGCACGGTATGGAGCTTTGTTTGGAAGTGGCGCTCCGGGGATGAGGTTGATTCGATGCTCAATGCCTCGTAGAGGAGGTAGACCCGGAGGTAGTTCATCAGGGAAAACATCTTGAAATTCCTGTAAAAGAGATTGACACACTAAAGGTAGCTCGTGAGAGGTGTTAGTTTTTGGTTCTTGATAGAGGCGAGGGTCCCGATCTTTCGGTGAGATAATAACTATCGATTTGGTGGAGTCGACTTTGACGATCCGACTACAAACGTGCATGATGTTGCGCCTTAGCAATCGCTAAACCAATCTCCCGAGGTTCTTGGCGATGCGGAAGCACGATCAGCGACCACGAAGGTCTATTCCTGCAAGCAATCGAAGAGCGAGCAAGAATATGATAGCAATCTGAATCTGCGAATATATATGAAGTATTGATAATGGTGGGGATCCGTAAGCGGTCTTGGTCAGTCGTTGGATACAAGCGAAGTACGAAGTTGCAATGGCTAACTTTAACTAAACAAATCCCCAGGAAAAAGCTACTAGATGGATCTACTTATATAGTAGCAAGGGGTGGCGGCCAAGGAGGTGGGAGGACGTCCCAAGGCAGCCTAAAACCAACCCTAGGTCGTACAAGGCTCATGGGCCCAAGTGGAGGTGATGCAACACCTTTGGACTTGTTGTTTGACTTGGATTCTGCTGCGGCGTCAGATTGTTTCGTCCATATCTCGACGCTCCGGGCGAATTTAAAGGTGAATTCAATTGAGTTGGAAATAGGACAAAATCTACTTTCCAACAAAGAAAGAATCACCCAATTCGGAGTCCGTATGAAAAAGTTGTTGGCGTTTTGAGTCAGGTATGTCTGTGCAGTCCGAATCTGAATCCAGAACGTGAGAAACTTGGACTCTATCTTCTCTTGGCCCAAAAATGACGTGAGAGGACTTTTTGAACAGAACCTAAACTTCTCCTTTTCCCCTATCTTCCTATGTGGATTGTACAAATGTCCCATACACCTGCAATTAGACAAAACACAAAAGTGTGTGAAGTATTTTTGTTCTGGATAACATAAATAGATTATTGAATAGTTTGCACTAGAAATCACCTGACAAATATGCATGTATGCAATATTTTTGGTCATATCCAAGGTAGTCATGTCCTCATTGTCCTCCCCTTCTTGGAAATAAAGCCGTCCTCGGCGTTGCTTAATCTGAAATGTGGCTAACAAACGAGACAAGGTGTACTTGTTGTATATGTATATGTCATCCATTTTAACTTCCCGTGAATTTTGCACATATGACACATGTATACATGAGTAACTTTCATAGTTAATAAAATATAAAGCCAAAATATTATCACAAGAAGTAGAAGGCATGAAGTATTACAACTCAGTTTGCACATATAAGTGAAGCTCTTATTTATATGAAAAGATTGACAATATTCATCATTAAACCATCCCAACATTGGTGAATAAACCTTACTTGCATAAAATTTACATGCTACAACATGCTTAAATAAGCAAACATGCAATAAGTCATTTGACACAGAATCATCACCAAGATTAGAGGTCATATCAAAATGAGTAAACATTGGTTCTTTTGCATCAACAGTTAATTCATTGGGTGCACTCAAAATTGTTGGTATTTTAGTTGTTTAATGACATGACGCATTCATGACAGTAACATGATTCTCTAAAATAGGTGATGCGCTCAAATCAACAGGTAACTCAACACATGATGTATTCAAGTTAACTAGGCATGCATCATTCTCATGTGAAGTTATATCATCAATATCTTTACAGTTACCTTGTCGCAAAGATGTAGCTGATGTAGGTACGGATGATGGCAATGTACCATACTCTTGAGATGATGTCGCGCTCACAATCTGAGCTGTGTCTGCTCTAGTAGGTGCAACAGTGGAGGAACCAAGCGGTGGTGGTGAGCATGAACTGGAATAGTAGTTGTTGTAGTCACCCAATGCGTCCTCCTGTAACTGTCTCTCAAAGGTACAAGCATGAACATACATACCAGTAATGCAACGAGGAATATACTGAAATCGTGCCTGAATATCATGGTTCAAACCACCAAAAAATCTATTCATTGTATCATCCATAGATTCTTCTATGTCACAATGATGCATATAAGATTTGAACTCTTGGTAGTAAGCATGAACAGTGTTGTTGCCTTGTTTAAATTGTTCAAATTTGCGAAGCAATTCACGACGATAGTAAGGAGGGAAAAATTGTTGTCTCATTACATCTTTCAAATCTTTCCAAGTTGTGGGTTGGTTATCAATGTTTTTTTACAATGCACACTCCACCAAATGAAGCAAAAGCGATAAATGCTCTAGTGGCAACTCGTACTCGCTCAAGTTCAGAAAAGTCATGGTGACTAAAAACTTGTTCTACTTCAAGCTCCCAAGCTAGATAAATAGCAGGATTAAATCTACCCTCAAATGACGGTAAAGAGATAACCTGACCATGTACTTGTGTGTGTTGTCCCAACTCTCGTGATGGTGATGATGTGTCCGTCGTCCAAGAATTTCTATCTCCGGAACCTGTCATGATTAGTAGAAACAAGAAACAAATTCGAGAATAATGTTCTGATGAACTACTAGGATGTGGTTGTAAAGTGCTCACAGTAAAGCAAATATCAATATCTTACAAGTTCTTACCATGCGGCGGTGGTGACGGGCAACCAGCGGTGTCAAATAACTCAAGATTGTGTAAAGCGATTGCGGGAACGACGATATACGGTGTAGAAATATGTGGAGCTGGGTTGGCTATATATGGTAGCAAAAGATTAGCAATAATCAATTCAGAGATGCAATGTTGAATAAACGGTCAACGACGGTACTTTGCTGGTCCTAGGCTAGACCGGACTAGAGACGCGAGCCTAGAACACTAATGAGGTCACGGCGTAGCACAACTAGCATCAATGAAGGATACTAAGTAGCTCTGGACAACAAGATATAAGTGAAGATCACAACGACAGTAAAGATAATGATGAAAAACAACTCCCAAGCAGGATATACAACAACTCTCTCTCCAACTTTCCTCTTGAAAAGTTTGAGCCAATTTTCTAATAACTTTTTTCAAAGAATGCTACTAACTCAAGCTTTCCAAATGCAAAAAGAATCACTCAATTCCGAATTGATATGAGGAGTCAAAGAATTCTAAAACTGGCCTGAAAAACTGGAATAAGCTATGTCCGCGAACTTCGGAGTGAAAAAAGACCTATTTAGAAGCTGATTTTGAGGTGTCAAACATTGAACAAGCCTCTGCAACTATTTAGATGCGGCTCATCGCTAGCTTTCATTTGAATACTCGTGGAGCCAAAACGGATTTCGTATGAGGAAGTTATGCCTGTTTTACTGAACAGTGCACAAAACAGATTCCAATCCGAATTCAACTACGAGATTGAGTCTAGATAGATCCGAATTTTTTTTCTTCTCTCTTTTTTTTCCTCACACTTTTTTTCTTTTTATTTCTCTTTTTTTCTCTGACTTTTTTTTCTTTTTTTTCCTCTCTTTTTTTTCTATGTCTTTTTTTTCTCTCCCTCTTTCCAAGACAAACTAGATAAGATGCAGATTGGATCTAGCGAAGATGTGAACGACCTCAATTATGATTGTGATAATGAACTATGGTTAGCACGTGGTGGAAATTTATGGATGGTGTGGTGGACAGCGGAAGGTATAACGATGCAGCGACGACGTGACTAATGTGAACAGAACTCGAAACTCTAAACGAACTAGACACTAAGACCAGCAAAGGCTCAGACTGGCTAGGACAAAGGATGAATGGATCTAACTTTTTTGTGGCTTTTTCTTGGACAATAGGTAAGAAAATAAATCGAATCTAGGGATAACTGGAAAATCTCACTGAGCAACCTGAAAATTGATACCACTTGATAGAGGCGAGGGTCCCGATCTTTCGATGAGATAATAACTATCGATTTGGTGGAGTCGACTTTGACGATCTGACTACAAACGTGCACGATGTTGCGCCTTAGCAATCGCTAAACCAATCTCCTGAGGTTACTGACGATGCAGGAAGCACGATCAGCCTGACCACGAAGGTCTATTCCTGCAAGCAACCGAAGAACGAGCAAGAATATGATAAATCAATCTGAATATTGCGAATATATATGAAGTATTGATAACGGTGGGGATCCGCAAGCGGTCTTGGTCTGGTCGTTGGACACAAACGAAGTACACGAAGTTGCAATGGCTAAGTTTTAACTAAACAAATCCCCAGGAGAAAGCTACTAGATGGATCTACTTATATAGAAGCAAGGGGTGGCCGCCAAGGAGGTGGGAGGACGTCCCAAGGCAGCCTAAAACCAACCCTAGGTCGTACAAGGCTCATGGGCCCAAGTGGAGGTGATGCAACACCTTTGGACTTGTTGTTTGACTCGGATTCTGCTGCGGCGTCAGATTGTTTCGTCCATATCTCGATGCTCCGGACGAATTTAAAGGTGAATCCAATTGGGTTGGAAAGAGGACGATATCTACTTTCCAACAAAAAAAGAATCACCCAATTCGGAGTCCGTATGAAAAAGTTGTTGGCATTTTGAGTCAGGTATGGCTGTGCAGTCCGAATCTGAATCCAGAACGTGAGAGACTTGGACTCTATCTTCTCTTGGCCCAAAAGTGACGTGAGAGGACTTTTTGAACAGAACCTAAACTTCTCATTTTCGCCTATCTTCATATGTGGATTGTGTCGTGGTTCTAGGTCTGACAGTAGAATGGGGGGTAGGTATGGAGAGGCAAGATCCTAGCTATGGAGTAGTTGTATACGCAAGAGATTTACGAGTTCAGGCCCTTCTCGGAGGAAGTAACAGCCCTACGTCTCGGAGCCCGGAGGCGGTCGACTGGATTATTTGCGTATGTGTTACTGGGTGCGAACCCTTCTACTGTGGAGGGGGTGGCTTATATAGAGTGCGCCAGACCCCAGCCAGCCCACGTAGCGAGAGGATTTAAGGTACGTTAAGGCTAGGCGTTACTGGTAACGCCCTACATAAAGTGTCATTAAGGTCATAAAGACTATTTAACTACAGACCGTTTGGACACCGAGTTGCTCTTGGACTCTTGGTGGTCGAGTGGGTCTTCATAGTCGAGTGTCTTTGAATCAGTCGAGTGGTAGTCCACGAAGTCGACTGGAACGCTGCTTCTCTTGTGAGTGTCCTTGTGGAAGGTACCTTTGGGCAGGTCTATGACCCTACCCCAGGTACATGACTTCATCATTAGCCCCCGAATGGATCGAGGTTTGAGTGAGGAAGGAGTTGATAATCTTTCCGACCTGTTCTTCGTGTTGTAAGTGCATCTTACTCTGGATCAACGACCTTTTGGTGATGGCATCAACCTTTCTTTCAGTCGCCTTGATCCATTCTTCACGTTTGTCGAGTGAACTTTGTGAACCTGAAGATTTCTGAGCGACGGATCTAAGGAAATCTGTTATCTGACGAGTCGCTCTGCGGTTAGCGGATTTCACGGGATCTGAATTTTGGGAAGCGCGCGAAGCGGAGAAAACCGCGGCACTCGGATGGGATAAGACGATGACGCCTCGATCCTCGCGACGCCTTTTTCGCCACGTATCGCGTGCGCGCCTGTTGCGGGATCGTGACAGGATTGCCTGGGCCTACCGGTCAGCCACTCGGAAGCGACCCCATATAAGGCGTTGGACCGGGCATTTTGAACAGTGCGCCCTCAGATTTCCCCTCTCTCCGCCTCCGAAACTCTCTCGCCACGCTCTTCGTCTGCCCAGCGCCGCAGCTCAGTTCCTTTTTCGCCGGCGACCATGGTGAAGGACAAGACCGCCGCCCTGGAACAGGTGAAGACGATGACGGCGAAGGCCAAGGGGAGAGCGCCCAGTCGAGGCGGCTCCTCTTCGCGGTCCAAGCTGCCGCAGGGCTGGGTCCAAGGAGACTGGATCCGGTCGACCATCACCGAAAAATACCTCACCGATCTGGCCAATGAAGGACTGATCCCCCACGGGTCGGCGAGGCTTCCGGGCACGGAGTGGAAACCGCAGCCAGAAGAGGGTGAGTGCGTCCTCTTGGCCACCCACGTAGATAGGGGTTTTCTTTGCCGCCAAATCCTTTTTCCGGGGTTTCTGAACTTTTTTGGAGCGCAACTCCACCATTTCACCCCGAACTCCATTGTGTATCTGGCTGCTTTCGTTTCGCTCTGCGAGAATTTCCTGGGTTGTCGACCGCATTGGGGTCTTTTCAAGCATATATTCACCTATCGCTCTCAGACGGTGAAGAAAACGAGCCCGAATGACGAAAAGACCCACGTAATCCAAATGTGTGGGGGACTCGGAGTCCAAATGAGGGGGAAGAGCGCTTTTCCAGCTATGACTCTCTCCGACTCGGTTAGAGGGTGGCAGTCGACCTGGTTTTACTGCCAAGACCAGTGGACTTGGACGGTCGATTGGGCTCCCTCCTTTCTCCATGAGTCGAGTGAACAAGCCGTCTTCCTGAAGGTGTCGCCAGAGGAAAAGGCCCAAGTGAAGCTTCGATGGGCGTGTAGTCCAGCTTATTCGCGAAGGGTGACCGGCATGGATCTCTGGAGGTTTTCTCCGACGGCGTATCCAGCCACTCCAATACCGACGTCATCCGATGTGGATGTACTCCGGTACGGATGATACCACTCGGGTCCATCCGGAGGAGGTTGACGACGCCATACTGGAGAAGTGGATGACTGCCATCACAGGAAATAAAGACAACCCTCGAGGAGCTAGGAGGATTCCACCACTCGACCAGAGTTACCAACCAGACAAGGTATCATTATTTATCTTCGACTGTGATTCTGCTTCATTCATTCTGTTTTGATGTCAATTTCGTCGACTGACTGTCACCTTGTTTTGTTGTCTTCTAGGTCACCACCGAGATGTACTCGATGCCCAACGGGGCGCAGGAAGCAGCCGAAGAAGAAGAAGGAAGTGGAGGTGAGAGTCCGGAGGAATGGGAGTCCAACGGCGAAGAGGATGAGGAGGATGACGACTCTGATGATGAGGAGGAGGAGGAAGAAGAGGAGGAAGACGTCGACCCTCCTCGCTCGGAAGGAAGGTCCAAGTCGACGCACGACCCGATGGCCGGGCGTGGTAAAGCTGTTGTGCCCACCGGTCAGTCGACGAAGCGACCTAGGACAACTTCTCCCACGCCGACTGAGAAGCCGCCAAAGCAACCTCGAGCGACGTCGTCGAAGCCGGCGAAGGCCCTGCCCAAGATGCGAATGGTCATCCCCACCATCTCCGGGTAACCAACAGAACCTTGCATTTCCTTTTTCAACATGAGTGAATTTTTAGTCGACTCGATGACTGATCAGCTGACTAATGAAATCTACAGCGCCGCTACCTCCTAGACTTCAGCTAAGCACGATGACCAGGAAATGGAGGATGCGGCCACTTCCAATCTTGGTAAGATCTCTGAGATTTCACTTTTAGCCGACTGGAGCTTTTTAGTCGATTGGGCTTCCATGTTTACTTCTGGACCTCTCTTGCAGTTCCGCCTCACGTCATTGATCTTCCTGATGATGACGAGGAAGCGCCATTGAGGAAGAGGAGGAACAAGAAAGTGCCTGCTGGCAAGGCTGCTCAAGTCGCGGCGACTCCTGAGACGTTGATTTCCGAAGGAGGCAATCCCACTCAGACTTCTGTATCTTTTGCTGTACCACTGACGAGTGCCCGACCCACTTCGTCGACTGCTGATCCACCGTCTCTCTTTGCCACACACCACGTCCCGGAAGACCAAGTAAGTGCTGCCAAGGAGGCCATACGGCAGGCAGGGATCATGATGGAGCGGGTGAAAGCGGCGCGAGAGGCAAGTCAGGCGGCCTATGACGCCAGTTCAGCTCTCCAGAGCAATGTCCAAGTAAGTCAGTCGTCGCTTGCTTTGTTAGGATATACTATCTGAAACTGCTTTCTTCTGGATATTTCCATATCTGTACACCCACTGGGTGTGTGTCGTTTGAACTTTTGTGGGGGCACGCTAAGTGCACCCACTGGGTGTAGTCCCCGAGACCATAGTCGGCTGCGTGCAGTCGGCTATGGTCTTTATGATGTGATCTTCTTCACTCGACTTGGACGGACCAAGTTGAATGGGAATCAGAAACCGGTGGGGCACGCTAAGTGCACCCATCGAGTGTAATCCCGAGACTATGGTCGACTGCGTGCAGTTGACTATAGTCTAAAGAACTGTGTTTTTTTTACTGCGGCTGACCGCTGTCGACTAGCGATGTTTTTAGAATCATAGCCTTTTTGCCTCCTTTGGTCGACTGATCGAACCAAATTGGCAAACCAGTGGGGGCACGCTGAGTGCACCCGCTGGGTGTAGTCCCCGAGACTACTGTTGAATGTTTTATTCGACGTAGTCTTAGAAATGCTACTATTTTTCCTTAGTCACTCGGAAGCGATCTGTTTTTGATGTCTTTTGTTGGTTGACTCTTCGTAGAAATCTTGCGAGCTTGTGGCTCGCTACACTGAGTTAGAGAAAAAGCAGATTCAGCTCAACCTTGATTTGAAGCTTGCTCAGGAGAATTTGCAGAAGGCACAGGATGAAGCAAAAGGTATGGCCGGTGAGAATTTTTGACGACTGCTTGTGTTTTTCTGCTCATTCTCAACTCTGTTCTCATTGTTGCTTTGCAGATAAACTGGAAGAAACTTTGAAAAAGAAGGACCTTGACCTTGCAGAGGCACAGAAGGCGGCTTTGGAGAAAACAAAGCTCGCTGAAGAGAAGCTTGCCTCAGTCGACAAACTTGAAGATGAAAATGCCAAGCTGAAAGCCTCTTGACGCTGCTAACAAGGAAGTCGGTCGATCAAGAGCGACAAGAATATTCTGTCGACAAGGTTGGTCATTTGGCGGTGTAAGCGAAATGACACGGAGATTTATCTTGGAGGGTTCGCCAAGAAGCTGTTTCTCATACTTGAAGGTAATCTCTTTTATCCAACTGTCTTGCTCTCACCGGCTCACCATATGATCTTCATTTTGAATCTGAGTTGTGTTTTCAGAATTTTGCCAAAACTTTGAAAAAGAAACCGGCCGAGTGGAAACCAGTTTGGACCCCATCAACTCTCCTGTGAAGGACGAAGCTGCTATGAATGTGCTCCGACTGGAGTCTCGTGTTGCTAGCGCAGTGGATTATCTTGCTCGACTGAAAGTTGCAGTGTCGCGGATCGACTCGACTCTCTGGCCAGAACAGACTCTCCAGAATGATCTTGAAACTTTGATGACTCGGTGAATGAGATTCCAAGTCGAGTGCAAGAATGGAAGAAGTAAATGCGCGGTGTGGTGCTGATGTTGCTTTATCTACGGTTCGTGTCCACTTGCAAAGAAGCGCAAGAGGACAAGCTGGTGTCTCTCAAGGTTGCCAATACCAGGAAGCACGACTTCAGATCTTTCATGGAGACTTTCATCACTGCTGCTACCCGTATTGCCGACGGAATCGACCTCGACCAGTTTGTTGCACCTTCCAGTCCTCCGCCGGAGGAGTAAAAAACTTCTAAGTCCCACTTTAAATTTGCCTCGGAATGCCGAGTGGTTTCTGTAACCGATAAACTTTAACAGGCTTAACGCCTGAGCACCTTTGGATCCGTAGGGTGTTTATCTGAACTTGATTTTTCTTTTAACATGCTTTGCTTGCCTTCAGGAGAACTTTATTCTTCATTTCGGAAGATATTCCGTTGAAATTTCAATCGACTTGAGCTTCATCTATCCTGCAGGTAGAGATGGAACACAGACTGCAACTGACCTTGCCGTCTTTTCAAATTGGAACGGACTGCACGTTGTACTTGTGGCGAAGCTCCGAAGGAGGAGGTATCAGTCGACCTACACCTCATCATCCTTGCGGATTGGGATGGACCGCACGTTGTACTTGTGGCGAAGCTCCGAAGGAGGAGGTAGTAGTCGACCTGCACCTCGTCATCCTTGCGGATTGGGATGGATTTCTTACATAGGCGAGCACTGGGCTGCAGCTAAGCCCCCGAGTGAGAGGTTTGCTCTCCACTCGGTAGGATTTCTATTACTTAGGCGAGCACTGGGCTGCAGCTAAGCCCCCGAGTGAGAGGTTTGCTCTCCACTCGGTGGGATTTCTATTACTTAGGCGAGCACTGGCTGCAGCTAAGCCCCCGAGTGAGAGGTTTGCTCTCCACTCGGTAGGATTTCTATTACTTAGGCGAGCACTGGGCTGCAGCTAAGCCCCCGAGTGAGAGGTTTGCTCTCCACTCGGTAGGATTTCTATTACTTAGGCGAGCACTGGGCTGCAGCTAAGCCCCCGAGTGAGAGGTTTGCTCTCCACTCGGTAGGATTTCTATTACTTAGGCGAGCACTGGGCTGCAGCTAAGCCTCCGAGTGAGAGGTTTGCTCTCCACTCGGTTGGATTTCTATTACTTTGGATGCTCGAGGCGAATCTTTGGGCTGTTATAAGCCCCCGAGTGGGAAGCTGGCTTACCACTCGGCAGGGTTTGAATACTTTGGCGAGTACTTGGACTGCAGCTAAGCCTCCGAGTGGGAGGCTGGCTCGCCACTCGATAGGATTTTGGATACTTAGGCGAGTACTTGGACTGCAGCTAAGCCTCCGAGTGGGAGGCTGGCTCGCCACTCGGTAGGATTTTGGATACTTAGGCGAGTACTTGGACTGCAGCTAAGCCTCCGAGTGGGAGGCTGGCTCACCACTCGGTAGGATTTTGGATACTTAGGCGAGTACTTGGACTGCAACTAAGCCTCCGAGTGGGAGGCTGGCTCGCCACTCGGTAGGATTTTGAATACTTAGGCGAAGCGGATCCGCAGCTAAGCCCCCGAGTGAGAGACTGGCTCGCACTCGCAAAGGATTTTTTTTTTTACAAACTTAGGCGAATCGGATTCGCAGCTAAGCTACCCACTGGGGGAAAAAAGCAATATCAATCACTGGGAAAATTATAACATTCTTGTCTTAGATAAACAAACTACAAAAGTACTTTTATTACATCTCAACCAAATGAGTTTTAAGTGTAAAAGGGGCGGAGCAGCTCCGCGTTCCAAGCTCGAGGCTCGTCGATCTAGCGATCAACGTTGTAGAGATGATATGCTCCGTTGTGGAGGACTCTTGTGACGATGAAGGGACCTTCCCAAGTGAGAGCAAGCTTGTGTGGTTTCTGTTGATCCACTCGGAGGACCAAATCTCCCTCTTGGAAGGCTTGACTCTTCACATTTCTGGCATGGAATCGACGCAAGTCTTGCTGATAGATAGTCGATCGGATCAAGGCCATCTCTCTTTCCTCTTCCAAGAGGTCGACGGCATCTTGTCGGGCTTGTTCTGCTTCCTCTTCAGAGTATAGCTCGACTCGAGGCGCATTGTGAAGCAGGTCACTCGGCAGAACCGCTTCAGCTCCATAAACCAGGAAGAATGGAGTTCTCCCAGTCGACCGATTAGGAGTGGTCCTCAATCCCCAGAGAACTGATGGAAGTTCGTCGACCCAAGCTCTTGCTGCGTGTTTGAGATCATGCATCAGCCAAGGTTTCAGCCCTTTGAGAATGAGGCCGTTTGCACGTTCTGCTTGTCCATTCGACTGAGGATGAGCCACTGAAGCATAGTCGACCCGCGTGCCTTGAGAGGCGCAGAAGGCTTTGAACTTGTCATTATCGAAGTTTGACCCATTGTCAGTGATGATGCTATGCGGAACTCCATATCTGAATACCAACTCTCTGATGAAGTTGATAGCAGTGCATGCATCGAGGTCCTTGATGGGCTTGGCTTCGATCCACTTTGTGAATTTGTCGACTGCTACTAGCAAATGAGTGAAGCCGCTTCTGCCAGTCCTCAACGGTCCAATCATGTCCAATCCCCAAACAGCGAAGGGCCAAACGAGTGGAATGGTCTTCAAGGCTGAGGTTGGCT
Organism: Aegilops longissima; assembly: GCA_021605205.1. Lineage (NCBI taxonomy): Eukaryota > Viridiplantae > Streptophyta > Magnoliopsida > Poales > Poaceae > Aegilops > Aegilops longissima. The sequence continues at coordinate 186,583,755 of CM038676.1, read as the reverse complement.
TGTGCGACATGTTGGAATAGAACTGACATCCTTCACACTTGTCGACTATTTCTTTTGCCATTTCATTTGCTTTCGGACAGTAAAATCCCGCTCGGTATGCTTTAGCCACAATGGTCTGGGAGGACGCATGATGGCCACAGGTCCCCGAGTATATATCCTCAAGAATTATCTGACCTTCTTCTGGCGTGATACACTTCTGGCCGACTCCAGTCGCGCTTTCTCTGTGCAATTGTCCCTTGATTACTGTAAAGGCCTTGGATCAACGGACGATCTGTCGAGCCTCTTCTTCATTATCTGGGAGCTCTTTCCTAAGGATATATGCGATGTACGGCACTGTCCAGTCGGGAGTGATGACCACAACTTCCATAATTAGGTCGACCACGGCTGGGACCTCAACTTCAGTCGGATCATTGGCACTCTTTTGCTGCGGGGCTTCTTCTGTGAAAGGATCTTCCTGCACTGATGGAACATGAATGTGTTCTAAAAATACATCACTAGGAATGACTTCCCTCTTGGACCCTATCTTCGCCAAATCATCCGCAGCTTGATTTTTCAGTCGGGGTATATGATGAAGCTCTAACCCCTCGAACTGCTTCTCCAGCTTTCTCACTGCATTACAATAACCTGTCATAGCTGGGCTTCTGACATCCCACTCCTTCATCACTTGATTAACAACCAGATCTGAGTCGCCATAAACCATAAGGCGACGGACGCCGAGTGAAATGGCCATGCGCAACCCATACAGGAGTGCTTCATATTCTGCTTCGTTGTTGGAAGAATCAAAGTGAATCTGGAGAACATACTTGAGCCTATCTCCTCGGGGGGAAACCAATACAACTCCTGCACCAGAACCGTTCAACATCTTGGAACCATCGAAAAACATAGTCCAGTGTTCCGAGTGAACTTGGGTCGGAAGCTGCTGTTCGGTCCACTCGGCGAGGAAATCTGCTATTGCTTGGGACTTGATGGCTTTCTTTGCCTCGAATTTGATATCAAGGGGAAGGAGTTCAATCGCCCATTTTGCCACTCGACCAGTTGCATCTCTGTTATGAAGAATTTCTGACAAAGGGGCGTCGCTGACGACTATAATGGAATGATCAGAGAAATAATGAGCAACCTTCTTCGTGGTCATATAGATTCCATAAACAAGCTTCTGATAATGAGGATATCTTTTCTTTGACGGGGTCAATACTTCAGAAAGATAATAAACTGGGCATTGAACTTTGAAAGCTTTTCCTTCTTCTTCCTGCTCGACCGTAAGTACGGTACTGACGACTTTTCCAGTGGCTGCAATGTAGAGGAGCAAAGGCTCCTTGCTGATTGGAGCAGCAAGCACCGGCTGGGTGGAGAGCAGAGCTTTGAGCTCTGCAAACGCTGCATCAGCTTCTAGAGTCCACTCAAACTTGTCTGACTTCTTCATCAGTCGGTAAAGAAGCAATGCCTTTTCACCGAGGCGAGAGATGAATCGACTTAAAGCAGCCAAGCATCCAGTAAGTTTCTGGACATCGTGCACACGCACAGGGCGTTTCATTCGGAGTATGGTGCCAACCTTTTCTGAGTTAGCATCGATTCCTCGCTCGTAAATGAGAAAACCGAGTAACTTTCCACCAGGAACTCTAAATGTACACTTTGATGGATTAAGCTTGTTATCATACCTCCTGAGATTGGCAAATGTTTCAGCAAGGTCAGTCAACAGGTCGGAACCCTTTCGTGACTTGACCACTATATCATCCATGTATGCTTCCACATTCTGACTGATTTGAGTGAGCAAACACTTCTGAATCATCCTCATGAATGTGGCTCCGGCATTCTTAAGACCGAATGGCATGGTGACATAACAGAAGCACCCGAACGGAGTGATGAACGCTGTTTTAATCTCATCGGGTCCATACAGACGGATCTGATGGTACCCGGAATAGGCGTCTAAGAAAGACAACCTCTCGCATCCCTTGAGTCGACTATTTGGTCGATGCGAGGAAGAGGGAAATGATCTTTCGGGCAGGCCTGATTGATATGCTTGAAATCGATACACATGGGCAACGACTTGTCCTTCTTGGGGACCATAACAACGTTGGCGAGCCACTCAGAGTGGTAGATCTCTCGGATGAAATCTGCTGCTAAGAGTCGAGCCACCTCCTCGCCAATGGCCTTTCTCTTCTGGACGGCGGACCGCCGAAGATACTCTTTAACTAGTTTGAATTTTGGGTCTACTCGCAAGCGATGCTCAGCCAGCCCCCAGGAACACCGGCATGTCGTGAGCTTCCATGCAAAGATGTCCCAGTTCTCACGGAGGAACTGGATGGCGCTTCTTCCTATTTTGAGTCGAGTGTTGTTGAGATGTTGGTTGGAGCAGCGTTGGGATCAGTCGGGTGAATGTGAACCTGTTTCGTTTCGCCATCGACCGAATGTTGACTCGTGGCGGCTTCTTAGCTCGCAACAAATCACTCGGATCTGCAGTTTCCTGATACTCTTGTAGCTCTACCACTGCTAACTGAGCATCGGCGATCTTTGAGACTTTCTGGAAGCACTCCTCTGCCTTCTTCCGATTGCCCGTGACAGTGATCACGCCTTTGGGACCAGGCATCTTCAGTTTAAGATACACGTAACATGGACGGGCCATGAAACACGCATAAGCTGGTCTCCCTAGAATAGCGTGATAGGCGCTCTGGAAATCCATGACCTCAAAGGTCAACTTTTCTTTCCGTAAATGCTTTGAATCACCAAAAACTACATCAAGAGCAATTTGGCCGAGTGACTCAGCCTTCTTTCCAGGAATGACTTCGTGGAAGCTCATGTTACTGGTACTGAGTCTGGACATCGGAATGCCCATCCCTTTGAACGTCTCCGCGTATAATATATTCAAACCACTACCACTATCCATCAGGACTTTGGTCAGTCGAGTGCCTTCGACAACTGGGTCGACCACAAATGCTTGCCTCCCAGGGGTGGCAATGTGCGTCGGGTGATCAGACTGGGCGAATGTGATGGCGGTCTGGGACCATTTCAGATAATTGGGAGTCGCCAGAGCAACCAAGTTTACTTCCCGATTGATAACCTTCAATCGACTTTTGCTTTCGACGTCAGCAAAAATCATCAGGGTGGAATTGACCTGGGGATATCCACCATCACTGTCATCTTTATCCTCAACTTTGTGCATCTCCTTATCCTTATCCTTGGGTTGTTTCCTTGGAACTGCTGAATCAAGAGCCGACACTGTCGAGTGGTATGTTTCGGGTAAATGAGTTTACCCTCTTCATCTTTCTTTGTATGAATATGACATGGTAAATCCAACACATCGTTCCCATCCTGGTCTTTCACCTTCTTAGGGTTCCAAGGACCCTTGGGTTTCCCCTTGAACTTTCCAGGGTTCACTGCCAAGGCCTCTCCGGGAGCCGCTGGCTCGGCTTTGCGCTTCTGCTTCCGACTAGAATTTCCTCCGCCGGCCTCATTGGCGGCAGATTTATATTTACCACTCTGAAGTCGATCCTCTTCTTCACCATTTGCATATTTGGTGGCAATCTCCATCATCCGCTCAGGGTCATATCTCGGTTCGACCAAATTTCAAACTCAATTCTCTGTTCTTGACACCTTCCTTGAAGGCCTGAGACTTCTGGTGATCGAATCGTTCTCCTTGTGTGGTGCAAAGTGATCCACCTCTGGATATAATCCTCAAGGTTTCACTCGACTTTTGCACGCACGATCGCAACTCTGTCAAACCCGCTGGTCGTTTGCAAGTTCCTTCAAATGTCTGACAAACACTCGGGCAAGATCTTCCCAAGTGTAAATCTCTTTGGTGCTAATCGATTCAACCACATACAGCTGAACCTTCCAACATAAGAGGTAAATGCTTCATGGCTACCTCATCGTTGCCAGCGCCGATCTGAACCGCCACTCGGTAATCTTCAAGCCAGGTATCAGGCTTGGATTCTCCAGTGAACTTGTTGACTCCAGTCGCCAACCTGAAATTGGGGGGAATCACTGCAGCCCTGATGGCTCTGCTGAAACACTCTGGTCCCGAGACATGGACTCTGCTACTGGAAGGAACATCTCTATCATGGCCGTCTCGGTGAGCTCTGTTCCTGTCGACCAAACCTTGAACGATAATGGATCTCGCGTCAAAGCCTGGCTCCCTGGGGTCGACTGGAACTCTTTGTCCAGCACTGTTTTGGCGTCTGTCATCCTGCTGCCGAGGAGCATATGATCCACCCCTTGGGGGAGGAGTGGGCACTCGACGTCGATCATTGTGATCGAATCGGTGCTCATACTGCTCGCGGCCCTTGTATTGATCGTCACGCCGGCCCCCACGTTCCTCGCGCCTCGGGGGCGATCTTGGACTATGGGCCGACTGGAATGAATTCGCAGCGACGGATCGGCTGTGAACCCTGTTCTGCGACTGGGACACAACTGAGTTTTGATCTCCTGCCGCCCGGAGCAAATCCCTGATTTGCTGCAAACCTCTACTACTGCCTACGTTGGGAAGGCTGAATTGATTCCTCTATCTGGCGGCAGCTGCTAAATTCTGAATCGGAGTTCGATATACAGGTTGGTGGTTGAAAGAGTCTGGCGTCGATTGGATTCGGAATCCTCGGTCACAGACGCTCGCCCAAGATTCGCTGAAGATTCTCGGTCGAGTGCGCTCAGCCAGGTTGGCCAAGGGCGCATCCTCCAACGCGCGAGCCTCGGGGGTTTCTCCAACGATAGGAGTGTGAAGCGCATCCATGTTCCGACGACGAAGTTCTTCCCTCTGGAGCGAAGTGAGGGGCTCGGGAAAGTACTCTTCATGGGCTTGCGCCGGATCGCCTCCACCGCCACCTTCGTTGGTGCGGGTGAATCCAGGGGGACTGCGTGGTCCATCGACCATCAGAACCTCTGCCGCCGGGTTACTGCTATCGCATTCAGACGCAGTCTCTACGGAGCCAGTCGACATGTCGAACAGGCCGTAGAGAGATTCGTCGGGCTCGATTGCCGCGACTTGGGGGATGGCCGCCTGGCGGGCCACCTCGTGCCTCACCCACCGCTGAAGCCTCGACCGACCAGAACGCTTGCGCCGGTGGGAGACTGGGAGAGAAGACGGTGCAGGAGCCGACCTATACTGGGTCGACGGTTGCCGCAGGAGGACGTCGCGGACACATGCGCGAAAGTGCGTCGCCCCACGGATGGGGAGCGCGTCCACATCGAGTGGAGCCTCCTGAAGGCAAGCGGAGTCGTCGGCGACGAACGTGAGCGCACCGAGACGGATTTCGTGGCCGTCGACCTGAACTCCACCTGAAACCATGATGCCGGAGATCGAGAGAATCCGAACTTCTCCAACACTTCGCTAGAACACCTGCCCCACGGTGGGCGCCAACTGTCGTGGTTCTAAGTCTGACAGTAGAATGGGGGTAGGTATGGAGAGGCAAGATCCTAGCTATGGAGTAGTTGTATACGCAAGAGATTTACGAGTTCAGGCCCTTCTCGGAGGAAGTAACAGCCCACGTCTCGGAGCCCGGAGGCGGTCGATTGGATTATTTGCGTATGTGTTACGGGTGCGAACCCTTCTACCGTGGAGGGTTGCTTATATAGAGTGCGCCAGACCCCAGCCAGCCCACGAAAGAGAGGGTTTAAGGTATGCGTTAAGGCTAGGCGTTCTTGGTAACGCCCTACATAAAGTGTCATTAAGGTCATAAAGACTATTTAACTACAGACCGTTTGGACACCGAGTGGCTCTTGGACTCTTGGTGGTCGAGTGGGTCTTCATAGTCGAGTGTCTTTGAATCAGTCGAGTGGTAGTCCACCAAGTCGACTGGAAGGCTGCTTCTCTTGTGAGTGTCCTTGTGGAAGGTACCTTTGGGCAGGTCTATGACCCTACCCTAGGTACATGACTTCATCAGATTGTACAAATGTCCCATACACCTGCAATTAGACAATACACAAAAGTGTGTGAAGTATTTTTGTTCTGGATAACATAAATAGATTATTGAATAGTTTGCACTAGAAATCACCTGACAAATATGCATGTATGCACTATTTTTGGTCATATCCAAGGTAGTCATGTCCTCATAAGTTCTCCATCCTTGCACACAAGGACAAAGTGCATCACACTCGATGGGTTCTCACACACTTCTCTCATCTCACTTTTTGTGGCAAATATTATGAGGTTTTTCTCTCTAGGCGAAGAGGCGCTCAAGTTTGGCTTGTGGCTCTCACTTACTTTTGGGTGGATCACTTTCTCACTCTTCTCTCCATAATGGGTGGCTTGCTTGTCGGCTATCACTTGACTAGGAGACATAGGTCGTGGCACATACTCCTTTCCTTTCATCTAGAAGCTATAGTGATTGGTACGCCCATTGTGGATGACACCACGGTCGAATTGCCATGGTCGACCAAGAAGGAGGTGGAAAACGGTCATTGGGACCACATCACACTCCAAAGTATCCTCATATGCACCAATTTTGAAGGAGACTTGGACCGTATGCTCAACTCGTATAGTGTCGGAGTCACTTAGCTATTGAACCTTGTAGGGGTGCGGATGCTTCCTCTTGACTAATTGAAGCTTGGAGCATAGATCTTCACTTGCCAAGTTGTGGAAACTACCTCCATCGATGATGACCTTGACGGACCTTCCATTGATGCCAGCCTTTGTGTGGAAGATGTGGCATCATTGGTCTTGTTCTTGTTGATGTTGAAGAGTCAAGACCTTGTAGACGACTAGAGCAGGGCTCAAGTCCTCATCACAAAAGACTATCATCTTCATCCTCGTTCACTCGTCGGTGCATGGCCACTTGCTCAAGAGCTTCCATCTCCTCATCACTTATTGAGTCATAGGTGCCATCATCGTTGAGGATCAAGGTGCGCTTGTTTGTGCATTCATAGGACTTGTGACCTCGGCCGCCTCAAGTGAAACACTTGAAGGAGCTTGTCTTGATGGTCTCATCGGTCGGAGTAGATGATGAAGCACGCGGCTTGAAGTTGCTTGTAGTAGGAGGAGGACGACTTGAACTTGTCAAAGTTTTCTTGTAAGTTGACTTGTCATCGTTGCTTGTAGATGGTTTGGTTGATGCAGATGTTGGAGGAGTTGTTGAAGATTGGTTGTTGGAGAAGCCGTAGGTCTTGGACGAGTACTTGGCGTACTTCAAGTCATCTTGCACTTGACGTTCCGCCTTTCTAGCTTGATGCACGAGCTCAATGAGGTTGGAGTAAGGTTAGAAGTCGGCGATCTTCTTGATGGGATGATTGAGTCCATTCAAGAAACGTGCCATTGTTTGCTCATCGTCTTCCTTCACATTGGCTCGAATCATAGCTATCTCCATTTCCTTGTAGTATTCTTCAACACTCTTTGTTCCTTGCTTGAGGAGTTGGAGTTTCTTGAAGAGGTCGCGGTTGTAGTAGCTGGGCACAAAACGTGCTCGCATGACATGCTTCATTTGAGCCCTAGTGGTGATTGGAGGTTCACCTCTTGCTTGTCGGGGCTCAAGGATTTGTTCTCACCATATGAGCACATAGTCTTGGAACTCAAGTGATGCCATAGCGATCTTCTTCTCTTCCTCATAGTTGTGCAAACGAAATATTTTGTCGACCTTCAATGCCCATGAAAGGTACTCTTCGGGGTCATTGCTTCCATTGAACCTGGGCATGGTGAATTTTAGCTTTCCATAGCGTTGCTCTTCATTGTGTTGTTGGCGATGGTGATGATGACGCCCTTGACATGGATGGCAATCATCTTCATGTTGCTCTTGGCGTGGAGGAAGTCCATTATCAACTTGCTCTTGTTGAAGTTGAGGTTGATGTGGAGCTTGACAAGCTTGTGGAGGAGCTTGATGTACTTGACGTTGCACACGTGGTTGGTAGTTCCTCTCTTGGATTTCTTCTCGAAGGGCTTCTTCTTGATTGTGCCGTTCGCGATTGCGGTTGGCGATGGCTCGACTTTATTCTTTAAGGGCATGTTCCGCCTCAAGAACTTGCTCTTCTCGTTGTTGTTGTTGAAGACGTTGAGCCTCGACGTCTTGACTTGAGTGAGGACGAGGAACTTGCTCATCGACTTGCTCTTGTGAATGCTTGACGTGTAGCGGGTTTCAAGATGCATGACGGTCTACGCGCGGCTCGTCGAAGAGTGTTCGATGACGGTGTACTTGAGCCGGAGAAGGTGTTGTCAGAGTGTCGACTTGAGTGGCTCCGTCTTGAGTAGGAAGAAGTTGAAGGAGGCCGGTTGACCAACAAAGCGCGGATCTCGTCCATTCTTGCATCATTCTCTTGCTTGTGCACGTCGAGCTTGTTGTCGAAGTAGTCCCGTGTACATTGCTCGGAGTGTCGCAAGTCGGTGGCGAGGTTGTCGATGCGGTCGGTCAATGCTTGTTGCTCTTGATGTAGCGCTCGTTGTGCACCAAAGAGGTGGCTCTTGGTGACGAATGATGACATGTCTTCGTCTTGCTCAATGAAGAGTGCGTTGGTAGAGGAACTTGGCCTATCCATCATATGAAAGTGGTGGTGAGTAGGAAAATGAGAGAACAAAACCAAAGTTACCTTTGCCGAAGATTGTGGATGTAACAAGTATGATCACACGTGATGTTACAATAGGGGAATTGGTACCGGGAATTGTTTCTCACACCTACAAGTAAATGGTCTATCGAGGAGCTTGGTTAGGAAAGTCACAAATAATTCAAGCAAATGTTAGTCAAGATGTTGATAAAGTTGAGAAGATTCACAAATGGCAAGTAAGACAAATAAATCAACCTCCAAAGATAACACGAGGAACACACACACGGAAGATAAATGGGATCCGCACAACCAAGGGGTGAGCTCAAAGATGTCGAACCACGGGAAAAGCTCTTGTCGTACGGATACTAGAGAGACGCTAGCTCGATTGCACTAATGGGCTAGATACGCTAGTGCACAAACCTAATAGAGAAACCGCTCGTCTCACTATCCCAAGTATGCTTATGTATGTGATGACCAAGATGACGCACGTATGCTAAGAGGCTCGATGCTATTGCTTATAAGCTCTTTGCTTCTCTTCTCTTTTGCTTAAAAGCTTTTTTTACTATGCCACGATGCTTGATATACGAGCCACACAACGAGGTAACAAGTAGTAAATGCACGGGATAGACGGGACACTAATGGTGCACTAAGGCGTGGCCCGGCAATACTCAACAAGCTAGTCTCGATTGGAAAGCTACGCAAAAGGGCTCGAAGCGATCAAGTTAATGGCAAGGGAGTACAAAGCGTCGACGAGGTTACCGTCCTTGCTTACGGTAGTGATGAAGATGATCTTGTCGAAGCCGATGTGTTGTCCGAGTCGATGATTGGTGGCGATGATGATGATACTAACTCGCGCCTAGGTAGCCGAAACACCTTAGGACACGAGAGAAACCGCGACCCAACACTCAAACAAACACGTGGAATGGTGCGGAAGAACACAAGAGGTGGTGAGGAAACGAAATGAGGAAAAACATAAAATGGCCAAACTCCCTGGATAGTCCGTGCGCACGGGGTAGATGAGCCCCGTGTGCACGAGGTCCCAATGGCCCGTGTGCAGGGGGTCCTCTGTGAGCGGACGAACTGCTCCGATCCCGTGGTGATTCTCAAGTTTCGGCCAAATTCGAACGGTGGAAGGGTGGGGACGAAGGTGGAGGGGTAGATCCACTTGCCAAACACCAAATTCGTTGATCAAAACAACCAAATCTCACAAGATCAAACAAATTGCAATAAAAATTTTGGGGCTTTTTTTTGGTGGGGATTTTCGTATTAGGACGAAAAACAACCAAATCAAGCTAGAAAGTGGAAGGTAGGGACTCCAAGATGTGAATCAACGTGGCTCTGATACCAAGATGATGTAGGGTAGAACCCTAAGAGGGATCTTTTCACACTTGGAGGGGAAAAAGGAGAGAAACAACAAGAACACAAAGAGGAAATCACTCCAACAATTCCCGATTACACATCCACTAGGGTAACAACACAAGATCCACAAGTCACAAACACAATCAAAGGAAAGATACAATGGCAAAGTTCATCCCAAATCCAAAGGAAGTGGGGGGCTTGAAGATAGTCTTCTCCTTATGGAGGTCTTGAAATCCACAAGGATTCTTCCCTAGGGGTCTTGATCCTCCAAGAGGGAAGATGAAGGAGCAAAGCTCAGAAATATCTCATATAATACTTTGCTAACCCCAAACATGGTCCTTGGTACGGAATATATAGCCTAGGGGTCGAAGGAGATGGAGGGGAGTCGAAGATGCAATCTCAGCCGGCCATCCTGGGAGGCCCGTGCGCTTGACAGGTAAGTTGGGCCCGTGCGCACGGGGTCCTGTGGCACTGTACAGGCCGTCTTGCACGGGGTGCTCCAGCGCCAACTCCCTGAGTAGTCCGTGGGCACGGGGTCTCGGGGGCCCGTGCGCACGGGGTCGCCTGGAGCCTCCTGTGCTGCTGTTGTTGTCCTTCTTCTTGGTTCGCACGGCCTTGGGGTGGTCCTCCCTCTCCTTGGTGATGCTCCTGAGCGTCTTGGTGATGTTCCTCTTCATACCTAAGGAGGCATAGCATATTTTGGTGAGGTAGTAAACATGTTCCATTCGTGTCCATATGCAAGTCTAGTAGGAAGGAATTCACCTCGGTTTCCAAAGCACGTGCTCTAGCTCTTGTCAAGGGTCCTCGCGGGGGTGGATGTGTCCGGGTAGAGTCCATGGGGATGATGGAAGGATGCTCCACATCAGATGCTGCCCGGGTACTCCATGGGGAGTCACACTACATAGCTAACCGAATTAATTGTCGCCTCGGGTCATTTCCTGATGAGGACATGGAGCCCATCGTTACACCCACAACCCCTACTACTATACCTATTGGATCGATTAGTATAGATCGCACATACCAGTTATATTATCAGGTACTCCCGTTTCTTGGTAATGTTTCTAAAGTTCATGAGAATATGATGCTTCCTAACTTTGATACATTTTTGTTGCTTACAATTGAAGGGCCTAGCATGGACAAGAAGGATGGACATTAGAGCATGATCAAGCATGAAGACGAAGGCGCATGCGAAGAGAACAAGAATGGAGTTTGTAGTGGAGATTTCCGCACTTTGAAGCCAGCATGATGACATACAAGAAGATGGATGAAATATACAAGAAGGCCTTTTATAAATTTCATCCATAGCTTATTATTCGTGTTGCGCCACCTTATTTTTGGGCCAGGCTCATGTAATTTTGAAATACTACTTCATAGGCTGTTTTTAGAGTCCATATTATAGGGGAAACGAATTGAGAGGTATTTTAGTCCCACATTGATAAGGGTGGACGAAATCCCCTCTCTTTTACCCTATAAATATAGCCCTTAAGGCATGATTTAGACTGGGGTTTTATTTAGTTAAAAGTTAGGCATCGTTGCAACTTCATGTACTTCTTTTGTGTCCAACGACCAGACCAAGACCGCTTATGAAACCCCACTTTTATCAATACTTCATCCATATTGGCAATATTCAGATTGCTTAATCATATTCTTGCTTATTCTTTGATTGCTTGCACGGATAGATCTTTGTGATCAGGTTGATCATGCTTCGGTGTGTCCAATAACCTCTCGGAGTTGGTTTAGCGATTGCTCAGGCGCAACATCGTGCACGTTTGTAGTCGGATCGTCAAAGTCGTCTCCACCAAATCGATAGTTATCATCTCATCGAAAGATCGGGACCCTCACCTCTATCAAGTGGTAGCAGTTTTAAGGTTGCTTGGTGAGACTTCCAAGTTTTTCATAGTCTAGATTGCATGTATTCTCCATACCTAGAGTCCCAGAAAAAGCCACAAAAAATTTAGATTAGTTTATTCGTTTCCCAAACAGTCTGAGCCTTTTCGCCATTACCACTTAGTTATTGCATTGTTGATTTTTCGGTTACATTGTGTGTCGATTTGCTGGTTTTAGTGTCTAGCCTTTTAGATTTTTGAGTTCTAGTCACATTTCGTTCACGCCACATCCGCAAACACTATCATCCACTTCTTTGTCATATTCCGTTACCACTTATTTTGTTCTCCGCCATTACCACTATTGATGAGGACATCAATACCATTGTTACACCCATTGCTGCGTCACCTTATTATTGGGCCAGGCCCATGTAATCTCTAAATACATAAGTATAGGCTGTTTTTAGAGTCTGTATGTGTGGGGAAACAAGAGATAGGGTTGGTTTCGGACCCCTTCCCCAAGGGCCACGAAATTCCCCCCTCTTCCTCCATATATACAACCCTTAGGGCACCATTTAGACTTTGGGTTTTGTTTAGATTAAAAGTTCTCCATAGCTGCAACTTCGCGTACTTCGTTTGTGTTCAACGACCAGACAAAGGCGTCACAGAACCCCACCTTGATCAATAAAACTTTCATCTTATATTCGCAATATCCAGATTGCAATCTCAATTTCTTGCTTGTTCTTCGTTTGCTCGCAGGAAAAAGACCCTCGTGGTCAGGTTGATCGTGCTCCGGCGTGGTCAATAACCTCTCGGAGTTGGTTTAGCGATTGCTAAGGCGCGACGTCCTCGCACGTTCGTAGTCGGATCGTCAAAGTCGATTTCCACCAAAGCGATATCCATCATCTCATTGAAAGATGGGACACCTTTGCCTCTATCAAGTGGTATCAGATTTTCAGATTGCTCAGTGAGATTTTACAGTTTTTCATAGTTTAGATCGAGTCTGTTTTTCATACCTATAGTCCACGAAAAAGCCAAAAAAAAAATTAGGGTTAGTTCATCCGATCCGAACCAAGCCTTTGCATAATCTTTTCTGTATTTTCTTTGTTGAATTTGCGGTTGCATCATCGTGTCAACTTGCTGGTCTTAGCGTCTAGTCCTTTAGAGTTTCGAGTTCTGTTCACAGGTTGTCACGTCGCCGCTGCCATATATCACCACCGCATCATCATCATCACCGCTGCCATATACCACCATCGTCATCACCGCTGCCATATACCACCATCGTCATCGCCGCTACCATATACCACATATCCACCGCCATCACGCTAATCTGAGTCCACCTCCATCACAGATTCGTCACCAATCCGTGTTCCATCGCCCTGCAAATATCCGCCACCAGTCCGAGTTTCCACCAGATTCATCTCCGCCACGAGTCCTAGTCCGAGTCCAATAATTGTTGCTTTGTTCTCGAATTCCAGATCATGCGATACTCCGAGTCGTGACAGAGTAGGACTCCCCAACATCCGAGCCATCCGCAGAAGAAAAATAGTTCCAGTTTAAAAAAAACTAAGTCTGGAAAATTCTGGCTAGGCAGTTTTTAGACCATTTGTAGACTTTTTCGAAAAAAAAATCAGAGTTTGATCCTCCCTTGTTTACGTGCAGCGCCGTGATTTTGTTAGTGTTCTAGGCTCGTGTCTCTAGCACGGTCTAGCCTAGGACCAGCACAGTACCGTCATTGAGCGTTTATTCAACTTTGCATCTCTGAATTGATTATTGCTGATCCTTTTTGCAACCATATTAAAAGCCTTCCCAGCTCCACATACATCTACATCGTGCGTTTGACTCTCCCTGGTAATCGCTCTATCCAATCTTTTAGAGTTTTGACTACATCGGTTGCCGATCACCGCCTGCTGCTGGGTAAGAACTGGTAAGAATTTGAGATTTGCTTGACATATTTGTGACACCCGCCACCACCACCACTTGTTAGTAGTCTGTAGGATCATATTCTTGTGTGTTTCTATTACTGCTAACCATGCCAGGATCACAAGCCGACGAGACTGACTGGGAGAACTTGATGAACAAGGAGCTTCATGATAAGTTTCAGCAAATGATGAGTGGACAGGTGCAAGATGTGCTAAACAGATTTGACGAGGCCATGGAGAAGATAGATGGCATGGAGAAGACGTTTGAAACAAAGCTCGATAACAAGTTTGCTGAATTGCTTTCGCGTTTTCCACCACCACCACCGGCTGCACCTGCCGCACCTCTACAACAACAACAACAACAACAACAACGACTACCTCCACGTCGGGAAACAGCCCTCCGCCGAGCGAGCCATGTCCCTCTTCAGCCTGGCCAAACTGCTGGTGCTGCTGTTGATACTTCTGTGGCTCCTGCTGCTGATGTGAAGGAGGATGATTATGTGGAAGATTACGAGGATGAGGTTGATGAAAATAAGAACTACGTGCAGCCACCAGCACCACAACCACCAGGTCGTCCACATGCAAATAATGGCAATGTTACGGCTCCCCCTCAGGTACGATATCATGACCATCTCCCTAAACTGAAATTGAATATTCCACCATTTGAGGGTAGATATGTTCCTGATATATATCTTACTTGGGAGTTAGAAACTGAACAACGATTTACATGTTTACAATATCCTGAGGAGAGACGTGTTCCTGCTGCTGTTTGTGCTTTCACTAGCTTTGCATGTGTTTGGTGGTCTGAACATTGTCGATTATATCCTGTTCCAGCTACTTGGGCTGCTTTGAAAACTGCTATGCGTACTCGTTGGGTTCCACCATATTATCAACGTGAATTACTTCAAAAATTGCAGCGCTTAAGACAAGGAAAAAATTTGTAGAAGAATATTATCAGGAATTACAAACTGGCTTGATTAGATGTGGTATTGTTGAGAATGAAGCTATGCTTGCATGTTTTCTGGGTGGATTAAATAGAGAGATTCAGACCATTCTAGAATACAAGGATTATAATAATATCACTCGATTATTCCATCTTGCTTGTAAAGCTGAACGTGAAGTGCAGGATCGACAGGCATTGGCGCGGACTAACTTTTCTGCAGGTCGACCTTCATCATGGACACCACGTGCATCATCTACTTCCACACGTTCTGCTACACCGGCACCTCGGTCGGCTGCCACCTCCAACCATGATACAATAAAGCAGGCACAATCACCACTATCTGCCAAGAGCACACCTTCTGGGCCTGCAAAGAGCTCTTCTTCATCCATGGCATCAACAGGGCAAACACATGATATTATTTGTCGATGTTGCAAGGGTGGAGGTCATTATGCGAGAGAATGCCCATCTAAGCGTGTGATGATTGTTACTGAGGATGGTGGGTATGAGTCCGCTAGTGACTATGATGAGGAGACTTTGGCTCTTATTACACATGAAGAACATGGTGGAGATGATTCTGATCATGAGACGCAATACATGGCTGCTGAAGATGCTGACATGTATGAATGTTTAGTTGCTCAACATGTTTTGAGTGTGCAGGTTACACAAGCTGAGCAAAATCAGAGGCATAATTGGTTCCATACAAAGGGAGTTGTGAAGGAACGTTCTATTCGCGTCATCATAGATGGAGGGAGCTGCAACAACTTGGCTAGCATGGAGATGGTGGAGAAGTTATCTCTCACCACAAGACCACATCCACATCCTTACTACATCCAATGGTTCAACATCAGCGGAAAGGTTAAGGTAACACGTACTGTTCGTGTGCATTTTAGTATCTCTACATATGCTGATTATGTTGATTGTGATGTGGTACCTATGCAAGCATGTTCCTTATTACTTGGTAGACCATGGCAATTTGATAAATATTCTGTACACCATGGTAGAAACAATCAGTATACTCTTGTTCATAAGGATAAAAATATTACTTTGCTTCCTATGACTCCTGATTCAATTTTGAAAGATGATATTAATAGAGCTAATAAAGCAAAAAAGGAGAAAAATTAGAGTGAAAATCAGATTGTGGCAAAATAATTTGAGCAACACATGAAGCCTAATAATAAACCATCTAGTGTTGCTTCTGAAATTAAATTGAAAAGTGCATGTTTACTTGCCACCAAATCTGATATTGATGAGCTAGATTTTAGCAAATCTGTTTGCTATGCTTTTGTGTGCAAAGAGGCATTATTTTCATTCGAGGACGTGCCTTCCTCTTTGCCCCCTGCTGTCACTAACATTTTGCAGGAGTTCGCTGACGTCTTCCCACAAGACGTGCCACCGGGATTACCACCTATTCGAGGGATTGATCATCAAATTGACTTAATTCCAGTTGCATCGCTACCCAACCGTGCACCATACCGTACCAAGCCAGAGGAGACGAAGGAGATTATGCGTCAAGTACAGGAGCTGCTCAACAAAGGTTATATACGCAAATCTCTTAGTCCTTGTGTTGTTCTTATTATACTAGTGCCTAAAAAGGATGGTACGTCGCTTATGTGTGTTGATTGTAGAGGCATTAATAATATTACTATTCGTTGTCGTCATCCTATTCCTAGGCTAGATGATATGCTTGATGCATATAGTGGCTCTACAATATTCTCCAAAGTTGATTTTCGTAGTGGATACCATAAAATTCATATGAAATTGGGAGATGAATGGAAAACAGCATTTAAAACTAAGTTTGGTTTATATGAGTGGTTAGTCATGCCTTTTGGGTTAACTAATGCACCTAGTACTTTCATGAGACTAATGAACGAAGTTTTACGTGCTTTCATTGGACGACTTGTGGTAGTCTATTTTGATGATATACTAATTTATAGCAAATCTTTGGAAGAACATTTGGAACATTTACGTGCTGTTTTTAATGCTCTACGTGATGCACGTTTGTTTGGTAACCTTGGGAAGTGCACCTTTTGCACCGACCGAGTATCTTTTCTTGGCTATGTTGTTACTCCACAGGGAATTGAAGTTGATAAAGCCAAGATTGAAGCTATTGAGAGTTGGCCGCAGCCCAAAACGGTCACACAAGTGAGGAGTTTTCTTGGACTCGCTGGATCTATAGGCGTTTTGTGAGAGAATTTAGCACCATTGCTGCACCTCTCAATGAGCTTACAAAGAAGGATGTGCCTTTTGTTTGGGGTACCGCACAGGAAGAAGCCTTCACGGTATTGAAAGATAAGTTGACACATGCTCCTTTACTCCAACTTCCTAACTTTAATAAGACTTTTGATCTTGAATGTGATGCTAGTGGAATTGGATTAGGAGGTGTGTTATTACAAGATGGCAAACCTGTTGCATACTTTTCTGAAAAATTGAGTGGGCCTAGTCTGAACTATTCTACTTATGATAAAGAATTATATGCTCTTGTTCGGACTTTAGAGACATGGCAACATTATTTATGGCCCAAAGAATTTGTTATACATTCTGATCATGAATCTTTGAAACATATTAAAAGTCAAGCTAAACTGAATCGTAGACATGCTAAATGGGTTGAATTCATTGAGACTTTCCCTTATATCATTAAACACAAGAAGGGTAAAGAAAATGTTATTGCTGATGCTTTGTATCGTCGCTATACTATGCTTTCACAACTTGACTTCAAAATATTTGGTTTGGAGACCATCAAAGATCAATAGGTGCATGATGTTGATTTTAAAGGTGTAATGCAGAATTGTAAAGAAGGAAGAACATGGAAAAAGTTCGTTATTAATGATGGTTTTGTGTTCCGTGCTAACAAGCTATGCATTCCTGCTAGCTCTATTCGTCTTTTGTTGTTGCAGGAGGCGCATGGAGGAGGATTAATGGGACACTTTGGCGTGAAGAAGACGGAGGACATACTTGCTACATATTTCTTTTGGCCAAAGATGAGACGAGATGTTGAGCGTTTCGTTGCTCGCTGCACTACATGTCAAAAAGCTAAGTCACGACTCAATCCTCATGGTTTATATATGCCTTTGCCTGTGCCTAGTGTTCCTTGGGAGGATATATCTATGGACTTTGTTTTAGGTTTACCTCGAACAAAGAAGGGGAGGTATAGCATATTTGTTGTCGTGGATAGATTCTCGAAAATGGCACACTTTATACCATGTCATAAAAGCGATGATGCTGTTAATGTTGCTGATTTGTTCTTTCGTGAAATTATCCGCTTGCATGGTGTGCCAAATACTATTGTTTCAGATCGTGATACTAAATTTCTTAGCCACTTTTGGAGATGTTTATGGGCTAAGTTGGGGACTAAACTGCTTTTCAAGATACTACTTGTCACCCCAAACGGATGGTCAAACTGAAGTAGTCAATAGAACATTGTCTACTATGCTTAGGGCTGTTTTGAAGAATAATAAGAAAATGTGGGAAGAATGCTTGCCTCATATTGAATTTGCTTATAATCGTTCGTTGGATTCTACTACTAAGATGTGCCCTTTTGAAATTGTGTATGGTTTCCTACCTCGTGCACCCATTGATTTGTTGCCTCTTCCATCTTCGGAGAAGGTTAATTTTGATGCTAAACAACGTGTTGAATTGATCTTAAAAATGCATGAGTTAACTAAGGACAACATTGAGCGTATGGATGCTAAATATAAACTTGCTGGAGATAAGGGTAGAAAACATGTTGTCTTTGCACCTAGAGATCTTGTTTGGTTACATTTGCCTAAGGATAGGTTTCCTAATTTGTGCAAATCAAAGCTAATGCCACGTGTCGATGGTCCTTTTAAGGTGTTAGAGAAAATAAATGATAATGCATATAAACTTGAGCTGCCTGCAGATTTTGGGGTTAGTCCCACTTTTAACATTGCAGATTTGAAGCCTTATTTGGGTGAGGAAGATGAGTTTCCGTCGAGGACGACTTCATTTCAAGAAGGGGAGGATGATGAGGACATCAATACCATTGTTACACCCACAGCCCCTACTACTACATATCTTGGACCAATTACTAGAGCTCAAGACGCCAATTAAATTATCGTGTACTTTCGTTTCTTGGTAATGATTCTAATGTTCATGAGAATATGATGTTGCCTAAATTGGATACATTTGTTTTGCTTGCAAATGAAGGGCCTGACATGGATAAGAGGGATGAACATTGGAGCAAGAACAAGCATGGAGTTGATGGCATGCACAAGGGGAACAAGAACGGAGTTACAAGTGATGATTTCAGGACATTGAAGCCACCATAATAAGTGCATGAAGCGTTGGACGAAATATACAAGATGCCACTTCATAAACTTCGTCCAGAGGCTATTCTAGGTGATGCGTCACCTTATTATTGGGCCAGGCCCATGTAATTTCGAAATACATAAGTATAGGCTGTTTTTAGAGTCCGTATGTGTGGGGAAACAAGAGATAGGGTTGGTTTCGGACCCCTTACCCAAGTGCCACGAAATTCCCCCCTCTTCCTCCATATATACAGCCCTTAGGGCACCGTTTAGACTTTGGGTTTTGTTTAGATTAAAAGTTCGCCATAGCTGCAACTTCGCGTGCATTTCGTTTGTGTTCAACGACTGGACAAAGCGCCAGAACCCCACCTTGATCAATAAAGATTTCATCTTATATTCGTAATATCCAGATTGCAATCTCAGTTTCTTGCTTGTTCTTCGTTTGCTCGCAGGAAACAGACCCTCGTGGTCAGGTTGATCGTGCTCCGGCGTGGTCAATAACCTCTCGGAGTTGGTTTAGCAATTGCTAAGGCATGACGTCCTCGCACGTTCGTAGTCGGATCGTCAAAATCGATTTCCACCAAAGCAATATCCATCATCTCATCGAAAGATAGGACACCTTTGCCTCTATCAAATAGCCTCTGGACGAAGTTTATGAAGTGGCATCTTGTATATTTCGTCCAAGGCTTCATGCACTCATTATGGTGGCTTCAAAGTCCTGAAATAATCACTTGTAACTCTGTTCTTGTTCCCCTTGCGCATGCCATCAACTCCATGCTTGTTCTTGCTCCAATTTTCATCCCTCTTATCCATGCCAGGCCCTTCATTTGTAAGCAAAACAAATGTATCCAATTTGGGCAGCATCATATTCTCATGAACATTAAAATCATTACCAAGAAACCGAAGTACCTGATAATTTAATTGGTGTGCGCGAGCTCTAGTAATTGGTCCAGTATATGTAGTAGTAGGGTCTGTGGGTGTAACAATGGTATTGATGTCCTCATCAGTTTGGACGAAATAGACAAGATGCCACTTCCTAAATTTTGTTCAGAGGCTATTATATGTGTTGTGTCGCCTTATTATTTGGCCAGGCCCATGTAATTTGGAAATACTTGAGTATAGCCTGTTTTTAGAGTCCATTGATGTCTACTACGCAATCTTCTCCTTGTAGACGTTGTTGGGCCTCCAAGTGTAGAGGTTTGTAGGATAGTAGCAAATTTCCCTCAAGTGGATGACCTAAGGTTTATCAATCCGTGGGAGGCGTAGGATGAAGATTGTCTCTCTCAAGCAACCCTGCAACCAAATAACAAAGAGTCTCTTGTGTCCCCAACACACTCAATACAATGGTAAATTGTATAGGTGCACTAGTTCGGCGAAGAGATAGTGATACACGTGCAATATGGATGGTAGATATAGGTTTTTGTAATCTAAAAATATAAAAACAGCAAGGTAACTAATGATAAAAGTGAGCGTAAACGGTATTGCAATGCGTTGAAACAAGGCCTAGGGTTCATACTTTCACTAGTGCAAGTTCTCTCAATGATAATAACATAATTGGATCATATAACTATCCCTCAACATGCAACAAAGAGTCACTCCAAAGTCACTAATAGCTGAGAACAAACGAAGAGATTATGGTAGGGTACGAAACCACCTCAAATTTATTCTTTCCGATCAATCCATTGGGCTATTCCTATAAGTGTCACAAACAGCCCTAGAGTTTGTAGTAAAATAACACCTTAAGATACACATCAACCAAAACCCTAATGTCACCTAGATACTCCAATGTCACCTATATGCATCACACAATCTCAGATTCATCTATTCAACCAACACATAGAACTTCAAAGAGTGCCCCAAAGTTTCTACCGGAGAATCAAGACGAAAACGTGTGCCAACACCTATGCATAGGTTCATGGGCGGAACCAGCAAGTTGATCACCAAAACATACATCAAGTGGATCAATAGAATAACCCATTGTCACCACGGTTATCCCACGTAAGACAAACATCAAGTGTTCTCAAATCATTAAAAGACACAATCCGATAAGATAACTTCAAACGGGAAACTCAATCCATTACAAGAGAGTAGAGGGGGAGAAACATCATAAGATCCAACTACAATAGCAAAGCTCGCGTGATGCGGAGCATCCTTCAATCATCCCCATGGACCCTACACCGACACATCAAGCCCCACGTGGACCTTTGACAAGAGCTAGAGCACGTGCTTTGGAAAACGAGGTGACAAGAGCTAGAGCACATCCCAAATTTTCAATTTGGAATGTTATACATAGGTCATCCATGCACATCATATTTTATTGCATTTTTGTTTGCAATCCACGAAATCCTAAGCAACTCAAGGACCCTCGGAGAGAGTTGGGGATTTTCCGTTTTTCATATTTGAATTTTATCAAATAATGAAGACGAGGATTTTGATTTTTAATTATTTTCTCTCCGGAAAATATTTCATTTTGAAATAATAAATGAGAGGAGATAATATGACTTCTCCAAAATAATTGAAATATCGGAGGAAAATGTTAAAATCATTATTTGGATTTTATTTGATTTTAGTTGGAATTTTATTTGCCCTAGAAAAATTTGCATGTTTTTAAAAATTGCATTTTAGGAGCCAATAAAAGTTCATCTTGTTCTAAATATTTTATTTAGACGGAGAAAACTTGTTTTGGTATTTTTAGATTTTATTTATTTTTCTAGGATTTTTCTAAGTTTAGTGAACATTTTAAAAAAAGAGAGATCATACCGATGGGCCTAGGGCCCACCGAGCAGGCCGGCCACCGCCGCCGCCGCCGCCTCAGACGCGCCAAGACGCCGCCGCCCTTTTCGGACCGAGTCCGAGTGGAACTCCGCCTCCGCCGCCTTGCCCCCTCCTCCAAGCCGCCGCCCGCCCCCTTCATCGCCCCCCCTCTAACCACCACCACCACCGGAGCCGGAGCCGCCCGAGCCGCCGCCGCCGCCTCGCCATCGCCGCCCCTCCGCCGCCACCGCACCCTTAAGCCCTTGAGCCGCCCGCCTCGCCGGACGACCTCGCGGAGGTAGCCACCCGCCGCCCGTTTTTTTTAAGAAAACCCCTTCGGTTTTTAGAAAAACCCTAGTTCGCTTTTTTTATGTAGATCGGTTTTATTTTCCGGTTTATTTACTTAGCGGCGTCATTCGTTCGTTCGTTTTAACGAACGTGTTCATCGCTTAGTTTCTGCTAACGAACGTTCGTTCGTTAAGCCGTTCGTCGTTTTTCTTTTTATCGGATTTATTCCGCGATTTTCCTGATCGCGATTTCTGATCTGATTTTCGTTCTAGTTTAACTTTTCGTTCGTTTATCGGAATCAGGCGATTCAAGCGCCTGGAGTTTTATCTCGAAACCCTCTTTCCTAATAGTCAACTCAAACAAGTTTTTGTCTCTGTAAAATTTGACCCTAGTTCAGATTAGTAAACGGATCTTATTTCTTTCGTCGTTTGAGTTTCGTTGCTCCGTTTGGTTTGATTCTTTTTGCGAACCGGAGTTCTTAATTTGAACTTTCTGGTCGGCCTCTTTCAGTTGAAGTTTCGTTTTGTGCATCTTTGCTTGTTGCTTATGTATGTATTGTTTGCTTGCGATAGAATTCCCGGAGTGCGAAGCGTGTTACTACGAGTCTCTAGGATTCACGGATCGTTAGCAAGGCAAGTAACACTTTGATCATACTCTTTCCGTACCCAGTTTTTATGCATTAGCTTCAACCCTCAAACATTGCATGTTTAGGATGTCATTAATTTGTGGGTTGGGAAGTAGTTGATGAGGTAGGAACCTATTGCCCCGTTACATTCAAACCTTGGGAGTTACTTCTACGTTATGCTTACATTGCCATGCTATGCTCGTAGACATGGATTGGGTTTGAGTGAATCCATGAAAGATGTGAGATTGTTAATTAATGGTTTACTTTAAGGTGGCAACTTTAATACACATCTGGGTGGATTGAGGCACCTGGGGAACCCAGTGTTGTCTGTTTTTTTTTTGGAAATCCGGGGTACCGTGTGATCTTCCTCTGGACCGCCACCTGTGCTCAAAGGAACTGAGATTATTCA